>OV816024.1:124477683-124724894 GCA_929113105.1 Agrypnus murinus | reverse complement strand
ATCAGCATCTTTAAGTGTAGGTCTCTAGACGATTTCTCATTTTCAGTTTCTCATGGGTTAGCGAGCGAACTCCCTAACCGAGATAAACCTCACTTGAATCTCCTCCATTCGTCTAGGCCAGACATGAAATGTCAAGGTTGTTTTACGTGGGGTACCTGTGTGCACTTACCCCCACGTTCCTTCCAGAAGGAAGTGATTGGGATACGCCCAATCAGCGCGCAAGTTGCATAACCGGCAGTCGTGCAATTGCTACCAGATTGACTAACTGGTAGGAGCGAGGTTGCCTATCCACCCTCTACTAGCTAAGTCGCGCATAGTGACCGAGCGACGAATTTCTCTACCACACGCTTTATTCTAACAGCTTCATCCGTTTCCCGTCAGCAGGATAGGGTAGAAGACAGCCAGTTCTAAGGGTGAACGTCGTGTGGTCTCCCGTCCACCCAATAGGCCAACGTCTAGGCCAGACAGATTATTATAATTTGTTTTACGTGGGGTACCCGTATCAACATACCCCCACGTTCCTTCCATGAGGAAGTGATTGGGATACGCCCAATCAGCGCGCAAGTTGCATAACCGGCAGTCGTGCAATTGCTACCAGATTAACTCACTGATAGGAGCGAGGTTGCCTATCCACCCTCTACTAGCTAAGACGCGCATAGTGACCGAGCAGTTGAAAAGACACGCTGCTCACCCGCCGGCACCGAAGTACCTCGTCCAGCATAGGACTATTCCCCAGCTATGCCCTCTTGCAAAGTGGGACCACTGCCCGATCGAATCCAACCTCAAATGTGGCAGGACTTGGTTTTTAAGCGGTTTTGCCACCCCGATCTACCAATTTTAGGCTTGGTGGGCCCTCGACAGAGCTTCTTTAAAGTCTACACGTTATAGACTCCCGGTGCGTACCCGATATTGGTGAAGTTGTCTTAATAGTGAGAGGCTATATATTCGCTTCAACTATCCTTAAGTGTAATGGCTTTCAGAGCTTCTCCCAATCACCGTACCCAGCTGCAGTCCGGATCAAAGGGTGGCCAGAACAGCTCCTAAGTGCATTTACCTGGCGGCTTGCAGTTTCCCAGCACATGGGATAAACCTCACTTCTAGTCACCGCACTAGAGATTCCGTCAAACAGCGGGTTCCTTTGGTGACCATAAATGACCTCGGGCAACAGCGGGTTTCTTTGGTGGTGACCTTACATGACCTAGGTCATGCAGCGGGTTCCTTGGTGACCATGATTGCCCTCGGCCAAGCAGCGGGTTCCTTGGTGACCATAAATGGCCTCCTCCCTTAGGCGAGATTTGAATCCGCCCACACCGGTCTCATCTACCAGGGCTACCCCTGATCGGTATGAGTAACCGTCGAGAATTCTCACGAATTTCTCTACCACACACTTTATCTGACAGCTTCGTCCATTGCCCTTGATAGAGATAGGGTAGAAGACAGCCAGTTCTAGGGGTGAACGTCGTGTGGTCTCCCGTTCACCCAAAGGGTAGAAGACAGCGGGATACTTAGCTCCTTAAAAGACCCTGACGTCAGGTAAGATTCAATCCACCCACACCGGACCCCCTTGTTAACAGAGCTCCCCCTGCAACGTTTTAGGGTCATCGTCGAGAAACACTCCGGTGAAACGTAAACGCAACACCTCGGCATAACTCTACCACACATTTGATTCTGATCGCGTCATCCGTTACCCAGACAAGCCTGGGATGGGATAGACAACGACCAGTTCTAAGGGTGAACGCCGTGTGGTCTGCCCTCAAGCTAGTCTCGAATCCTAGTGCTTCCCGACACCTCTAACAACTGCCCTCCCTCTGTCTTCGGGCTAGTCTCGGATACTAGGAATGAAGTCCGACATCTCAAACGACTGCTTGACCGTTCACCCAGATTTATCTGGATGCAGTCGAAACAAAGCATATACCACATTTTAAAGGAAAATCTGGAACATTGTCTGTACTAGTGTAGTGAGGCGACGTTACTTTTTAAACCTCGACTGTTTATCTGATTCTATCATTTTGCCAATTCGTGGGGGCATGCAATGTAAAATCTATTCTGTTTTGAAAACGCATTCGTTTGACATCATCATTCAGCGTAGATTCGTTAAAGATATGACTATAAATATATTTCTATTGTCGATACATTTAGCAGGCTACAAGAATATTTTTTCATATTGTGTGTGGAGAGAAAGAAATCTGCACAAATTTGAAAGATAACTAATTTCTTTACTATTGAGTTTAGATAAGTTGAAATTTTCAAACTGATGAGATGTTCATACAATTGAATGAACACCTTAGAAACTTTCGGTTATCGTCTTTTTCACAACCAAAAGAGACTGTAATTTTACTGCATGGTGCGGTTGGCTTTTTATTTATAGGTGTCGCATCGGGTACCATTTGGTGCTAATGTTAGTCATTGGTTTGTAAATAAGCCAGGATGATGTGCTTAGGTTTCACAGATGATTAGCTCCAGCTGATGAGAGTACAACAAACTTGAAACAGTCTACCCTGAAGTATCACTTGTGAATTCTAGATATTTTATTATTACTGTGGGTTAACGGTGTTATAAATCTTTTATAGTTTAAATTTTCAATTTCTTTACGATGTTTTGTCTTTGCTCCCTACTAGTCTTACAAATGGCAAATTTGTTGAGTTTGTCGGAGTTTTTAGTTACTTTTTCTTTTTAAAAATCCCTGTCTTGAGGTCTTCTAATCTTTACAGCCAATTTTCGTTTGAGATTTTTATAATATTCACGCTATTGGTTGATTTATGGAATTATCAAAAAGTTGTACCAGTTTATAAGAGTATTTTTACAAACCTTTTAGTAGGTATTTGATTGTAATTTAATATAAATCTTTAAGTTGCTAATGACAAACCTTTTTTGTAGTAAATGCTACCATACTTTATTGCAATATTGAATCTTTGACCTAGGATTTGTATTTTTTGATCGAGCTTCCCAGAAGCTGCATTCGCCAATACCTCATCTTTTTTTGGAAAGAGGTTATATGTCTTTCAAAATCTCATCTTTTCTAGTACGTATCTTTTTCTAATACAATACAAATATAACATAATAAATGTTGTTTCCAGAATTTCAATTTCAGAAAAATTTACAATAGAGAAGTCGCTGCAATAAATGAAGGTTTACTCCACTGGGTAATGAATAATTTTATATCCAGACGTAAAAAGTGTATTGAAGTTGGCGAGGGTCACTTAGATGGTCTAATCTTTAAAGATTAAGCAAATATCCACCCTGTTTGCCAAGTTTCAAGATTAGGCTTAATTTCATCCAATAAATTTTAATAGTACTTAAGGGTATAAGCTAATGCTCATGTATGTAGTATTTCGTACATTCGTAATAAATAGATGATAATGATTTATTATAGCGGAAAACAACTTGAGTTAGGTAACATTACTGGGTAGTGGCACTTCCAGAATCGCCTTTTTTCTCGATTCCCCGTGAATTATGCTTTTATCGATACCTATTTTTTCCTAAAATTTCAAAAACTTTACACAGTCTTTCAATATGTAACTTTTTGTTTGGCGTAGATTTCAAAATACCATCCCAAAACAGATAACTCAGGGAATATTAACAAATAAATGATCAATATTTCTTTGAAAGATTGAACCCTGGTATACTTTATGTGTTTGAAACGAGAATGTGTTTATCTATCTAGATTTAAAACCTTTTGGAACTTCGTCCATGTTTGTTTGTTTTTATTTTTAATATATGTATTTCAACGATAATGATTGATGTAATGGTAATGGTTGATGTAATTTTCCGGTTAAATTTGATTGTCGTTTTTAAAATTAAATTGCAACAGACTTTTTAATGCTGTAAACGCCTTAAAAAACCCTGACGCTACACTGTTTATATTTTGGTTATTTACGAGCTGGAGTTGTATTTTCAGACCAAATAGTTTTGGTTCAAATTTGACATTGATATTTGCAATAATTTCAAAACTTAACAGGTGTACAGACAAAGACAAAAACAACAGGATTTTTTTCCTCCAGGGATGTCTGTCGTGTTATTTAGGTCATATAACGTCGAGAAATAAAAAAAGGTATTTTTTACAAAAACTCGTTCTCATTCTGTGGACTTGTACATATATTGTGAGAAAGCAAAAGCAAAGAAATGGGTTTAAAGAATAAACTTTAATTGTTTTCAACCACTTTGTTGTTAGAAATGTAGTTCTGAAATGATTCTAGCTACTTACCACATCGCACATACCTTATACAGTAAGGAATGTCATCCTTTGTTAATTATTTAAAAATACAAAAAAATTGTAGGCGTGACATTATATTATTTAATAAAATATTAAACATATATGATTTTCTTCCATTAGAATATAAACGAAACAAATTTACATTATTATAATCTGAAAATTCGTTTCTAACAGAACTATATCTCGAAATATCTTATATGTATAAATTTAAAGGTCCGTTTTGTTTAACGGCATACTTTCAGCAGGTGTCCTCGAACTCAGCACTTATAGCAGACATAAACACGGACTTGATAAACAGAATATGCTGAATAGTGATAAGTACCATAGTTTTATACCTTGTAAACTTGACAACGTTGATGGAGGCGTACTCGAACGCTTGATTTGCCAAAATTATATACACGGAGGTGAATACGAGCGGTCTATGTACGGAGGCTGACACGAACGCGCACTATACAGAAGCATGTATATCTAAAAAATTAAATAAAATTACCCCTCTTGGTGGATTTAGGAGTGTTAGTTCAAGAAAAAGTCTGTGACACTAGAATAATTAATATACAATCATTATTAATGGCGGAGTTGTGGTCGTCTGTTCAGTATACGGAGGCGAACACGATACAAAAGCACATATATATATATATATATATATATATATATATATATATATATATATATATATATATACAGGGTGGTCCAGACCACCCGTACACCCATTTTAAAATGCGGGCGATTAAAGATTTTTACCAAGACGATAGGTGATCTGACTAATGTCGATGTGCTCTATCGAATGACGCCAAAAAGAACCCCCCCTGACCACCCCTTGTAGGAGTTAAGGGGGGCAACTTTAAAAATTCAAATAGGAATCCCTAGATTTTATTGCATATTTAGATTCTACTTATCAAAATACGAATAATTTATTTGAAACATTTTTTATCTTGGCATCAGGTGGCGCTGTAATCGCAAAATACCGACTTTTTGGGTTTTCCGCTTCCCTGACACATTTCCAGGTGCAAATAACAGTTTTTCATATTTTTTACTAAATAGTGATGAAAAAGCTTTGCTAATGTGTATCTACTTTCATGAGAAAAAATTTTACGTTACGATGAAAAACGGAAATTCTCTCCCTAAGATGTTTTCGACAAATAGATTTTTTTTCTTGTGTTGTACGTGACAACAATTTTTTTTCTGAAATTTTTAGATCGTTTTTTAACCTTAACGTCTACTTATTGCTTAATCTCTATCTGAATATTTATTTTAAGCATATGTAATTAATAAAAATGATCGATAAAACATTCTAAAATGTAATCTGCTCTGCATATGGCAAAATAATGTTTAAATCGTACTAATTTAATATTTAATTTTAACAGAAAATAACTTGCTACAATTCTTTACTTCGCAATTCTATTTAAATAGTATGTAATTGTTGAAAATCAACTATTCAAATAAATAATTTTTATTTCACAATTTAAAATTTTATTCGTTTAAATTATTCTTACTTTATGGCCTGAGTGGATGAGACATCCATATTTCATCATTCATTGCTATACGCTAAAAGAAAGATAACCACCGAAATTTAATAGTAAATTACAAAGTGAAATTGTCGTCGACAGATTTTTGTAATGCACCGTGACTTGATATGTTTTGAAGTAAAACCATCTTCTCCAGTAGAATCTTGGAAAATGTTGTTAGAATGGAACACAAATTCTAACAACATTTAAGGCAAAAAAACATTGTTATCACGTACAACGTTAGAAAAAAATCCGTTTGTCGAAAACACCTTAGGTAGAGAATTTGCGTTTTTCATTGTAACGTAAATTTTTTTCTCATGAAAGTACACATTAGCAAAGTTACTATTTACTATTTAGTAAAAAATATGAAAAACTGTTATTCGCACCTGTAAATGTGCCAGAGATGACGAAAAATGCAAAAAGTCGTTTTTTTTCGATTACAGCACCACCTGTTGCCAAAATATAAAAATGTTTCCAATAAATTATTCATATTTTGATGAGTAGAATCTAAATATGCAATAAAATTTAGGGGTTCCCATTTGGATTTTCAAAGTTGCCCCTCTTACCCCCTACAAGGGGGAATCAGGGGGTTCCATTCTGAGGTCATTCGAAAGAGCACATCGACATTAGTAACATCACCCATCGTCTTGTTAAAAATTTTTAATCCCCCACACATTTTAAAAGGGGTGTACGGGTGGTCTGGACCACCCTGTATATATATATATATATATATATATATATATATATATATATATATATATATATATATATATTGGTTTAATCGACGTTGTCGGACCCGCTATATGGTAGGGTCGTTAGTAGACCCGCATTTTTTGATTTTTGAAATGTGTATATTTTACATAATATTGATCTATTTCTGATAAGCAATATTTAAGATCCTCGAGGGGTAAAAATATATGAAAAAAAAATATTGGTGATATTTGACAGTCGTTCTTGAACCCGATACATATTACAGTGTTTACAGACCCATTTGTATAATTTTAAGCAAGCCTACCTACGCTACCGAACCCAGCAACGTTGCCGAATGTATCAGAGATAAAATTACGACTGACGTAATGATTTCGGGATGCTTAGCACATAAGTGATCTTTATTTTTGTTGATTTGTTCGTAAATTCCATAAATAACCTTCAACGCAGAAAAATTAACGTTTTCCGTAAAACGATGTAACTCTGAAAATTATTATTAACGTGAGAAAATAGCATTGAGCCTCTTTTGTTCTAAAATACATAAGGTTTATGAAAATAATTGTTTTTTAATAATTTGTTTTTAAATCATTTATTTTAACATGATTATTTTTGTTTACAAGAATACAATTAAAAGTTTTGAAGACACGTCATGTATATGTGTTTTGAAAAAATAAATGTTATAGCCAAATCTTTTGACCTCCTGAACATTTTACTGTTATGTTTCTAGCACAAATAAACAGTTTCTAAGATATGTATATTTTAATGCCACGGTAACAGTTCAGTCAAATTAGTAAAAATAGAGGGGAATTGAGGTAGATCCTTGGATTTTTTATAGGCCTTCTTTGTGATATGTTAAATAACCCCTTAAAAGTTACTACTCAAAAGTGGTGAACCAGAGAAGCTGATGAGGGTAAGCCATGCCCCCAGATGATTTTTACTGTTTTTTCAGAAACTATCAGGTTTATCAAAATGGAGCCAGTTAGGTAAAATAGGATTTTATTTAACTTTCATACCAAAAAGCTAAGAAAACTTTGTGCGTGTTGTCTTGTTTCTGTGTAATTGAAAACAATCATATGTCACACAGACAAATAATTTGTATCGGTACATATTATACGAGAAGCTTCGAGCATAACTTTGTGTGATTTAATGTTCATCATGAAATAGCTATGGAAATCTCGTGAGCATCGAACGCGATCCTGGTTCAGTCTTCTTCTATCTCAGCATCTCCAGCAAAATCTACGAGGCGATATTACTATTATTATTGGGGTTAGTCATATGGTAATTCTCGTATTGGCAAGATACATTTTAGGGGTATACCCTGTACTAATAAATCTTTTTAGTAACCTAAAACGTACAGGGTACTTCAGGGTTTTTGGATCTCTCTTACTTCGTTCTTTATATTGATATTCGTATCGAGTAATTTTTTTCTTGAATGGTTTTTGTTTTGGAATTCTAAGTTCACGACTTAATTCCACGCCTGCTTTAAAATGTAGCTAGATATTTAACAGTAAATGGGACTTCACCCATTTTACATGTAGTATATCTCGAGCAGACGATGCCAATTCCTGAGGGTCAATGCCTTTGATCAAAATTGGCCATTAAGCACAACATATCTATGTTCAAAAATGAAATGTTACAAAGCTATACACCTTCAAAATAAAAAAGTCAAAAATGCAATTTGGATAAAGTTTTGTGTTCAAGGACAGTTGTTATTAGAACATACATTAGTGTTATTTTGTGCTTGTGATAGCTGTAGCGTACCCGCTACCGCTAGATATGGAATTCTGTGATAGTGATATGTTTAATGAATACACCATTGAATGCAAAATTTAATTCTTCACAAAACAGGTATACTTGACCCAAGTCGAATAGTGACAAGTCGAATAATGCTCTATAAAATGCAGAAAGAAAATAAAGGTAAAACGTCATGCAGTATGACGTACAAATGAAGTAAGAAAGATTTCAAAACAAGGTGAAATGCCCTATACATTTGGGTTTCTATAAAATAATTGTCCAAGTACAGGGTATTTTCCTAAAGATATTCTTTTTACTGCAAAATTATCATAATACTACAACCAACAATAACAACAACATCGCTTCATGAATTTTGCAGAAGTGATGCTAAGGTTGCACTGCGAACTCAACATTTTTTTTTCTTAGCTAAGTACTTGATGACGCATACAAGATCGCAATAAGTTATGTTCTAAACTTGCTCCGTCAAATGTATTGGTAGAAATTGTTGGTCTACATACTCAACTTTCGTATAAATTGCATGTGTGATAGTATTCATCAATAGGAACAAAAAACTCTTTTTGTTTTTACGCAAATCGAAAAAAACTTGCTAAAAATGTCAACTTTTGGAAACTGCTGGAAATTATAGTCAAAACAAACTGCGACATCACCTAGCAGCAGCCGCGTCAATGTATCAGATAGGCACATTCAGCTCCAAGTGTGATTCTTAGACCAGTGACCTGCTACCCACTTTTCAAAAACCATTCTTTTTTCGGTTATTATGAAAGATAGACACTAATGATTTTCAGCTGTTTTGTTGCATTTTATGTGTACTACCACCTATTCAGAGGATACGAATCTTAAGTGAAACATCCTGTATGATATATATTCATGCGCCAATTAAATAAGCTTTATTTTATCTAACCCACTTAACAACCAGTCCATAAACCTATCAGTTTTTGAAAATAAAATGACAAAATCCATCTGGGGGCGTGGTTTAATATTGATATTTTACAAAGTTCAGGATATTATCTACTCGTAAACATGAACAAATCAAGCATAAAGTCATTTTCAAGTTTAACTGACCAAAATACACTAAATTTGATTAGTTTAACCTAGATTAATAAAATAGCAGTTTCTATTTTTACTGTGCGTTTGTACAGTTACAAGAAAATTATGGAATGTTCGATCCCTACTTTCTGTTTAATGAATTTGAAGGTACAAAACAGTATACACTATATGGTGGTTAAGTGCCTTTAACAGAAACGTCGAAAGGTAACGAAGAAGAGAAGAAGTTTTTTCAAACCTGGCTCAATTCCGTTATATTGCACTTGTACTAAGTTAAAGATCAATTTTTATTGTATTCTGAAATAGCTATTTGTGAATTGGAATATGTATTATATTCTTAGTGACGAATTGTACACCAGAGATTTTCTGATTACATTTGAAATATATGTAGTTCTAAATATACCAGGCACATATCATATTAGTCCACCCTGTTTCATTTTTGTTAAAGAACGTCCCACAGAATTTATTCCGTTTATCTTTTGTTCTATGAGGTGGCCGTTTCTTGTTGCTATAGTGAAGTGCTGCTACTGCATCTACCCCATACCAATGTTCATGAAATTCAATTGGGGGTTGCAAGATACACTGCCCCTCCGCACCTTTTGAGTGCCCTGTTTCCATTAAGTAATTTTACAAATTACAGACGAGAAAGTTTTCCTTCAGTGTTTTAGCAAAAAAGTCACAAATGATGCTCAACTTAGTTGGCCCATTTTAATTTTTGATAAAGAACACCTCACGCTTTTTACCCTGAATGGTCTACGACGTTGTTATTTATTGGTGGTATATAGTACATATCGTCGTTAATGCATATGAACTTAATTCTTTAAAATGTTGTAACTAGTAATGTTGCTAGTTGCGATTTCAAAGAATTCATCATACCATCTGTAACAAAGTTATTATAAGCATTTAAACCGCGCTCCTGGAAAATTGCTAGAAAATAGTTCCGCTAGTATGCATTAACGTCGACGATATGTATGAATGAGTACTGTGATCCAGTGATAAATATGTATGTGTGAGTGTAGTATCCAATGCAACGAATATAAACAAGGAGTCAGAAAATAATTCAGAAACCAACTAGTTCAAGCATTCATTCTCTCATCTTAACAGTAAAAGAATACAGATTTCATTAACCACAAACAGCCTTTCAAACAAACAAACACAGAAGATATTACATGTGGTGAGCGCCGACTTTAATTGAACACGCAACAATCTGTCAAGAAACTTACTCTTGCAAGCATACCATTCGAGATACCAGGATCCTATTTATGAAGCAGATGTCGAGAAATCAATTAGCATAATTCCAGTAGAGGATCAATACTCTCAGCACCACCACTACCAGTAGATGGAGCAGTTCCATCGCTGAAGTCATAATCTATCTGAAGTCACGGTTGTATAAAGTTTTTTTCTGTTCTAAATTTGTCTGCCATCAAAACAGACTATCTACAGCATTTAAAGAAAGTATTTCAACGCCTATATCATTACGGTTTACTATCAAATTAAAAAAACAATATTTGAAGCCAAAGAACTAACTTGTCTCGACCATACAGTGAACAGTGATGGAGTTACACCGCAAATCTGAAAAGGAGAAGCTATTCATAACTTTCCAATCCTTAGAATGCAACAAGAATTATGCCATTTCGTTCGCATAGATTGTCGATTTAAACCTGAGCTAAACCTATTTATTCCAGAAAAAGTTTCAGAACCCTACAAGAAGCCCACACAACAGTGTGTCGCAAAACGTATAATTACAAATCGGTTGTTGTGAACTTCAATAAACGGTCGTACCAAAAATTCGTTACTTCGTGTGATCGGGAACACAGGGAATACATAGCAGATAAGCTTGGATGCAGCCCATTACAAAGCCTTCTTATCTTTTTTTGTGCCGTTTATGTATAGAACGTTCGCAATTACTTTTTGTTACCTGTTAGACATATTTGTGTACATACATTTACTATTTTCCTTTTATGTTGCATATACGATTATTATCCAACCAACAACCTACAAGTCCAACAGAATCCTCATACGTTCCTCTTAGGTTAAGTTTTGTAGTTTTTAGTTATTTGCATTTTTCAACGAGCCCTAAAATTAAGAATCTGCTGTCTTAATTTTAACCGTTTTCAATTATCTCATTCGATTCTCACGTTATTCTTATTAGCTCATTTCTATAGGTTAAGTTCTTATCATTGTAACGAACATTAACATGTTCCATTAACATTAACATGAGCCCTGTACTAACTTTAATCAATTGTAAAAGCAGCCAAAGAAAAAAACCCGGTTTTTTACGTATCTATCAAGTTGCTTTACAATCACAACCTCATCTTTTGCGTACATTCACTAGTTCTTTCCAATCCTGTCCTCAAGCAAACTGATGGAGACTTTTTCTGCTTGAAAAGTTCTAAAAAACAAGGGAGCAATAAATGTGATGATCACCGTTGCCTTGGATACTTTGTAGTATCCAAGGAAACGAATGTAAACGAGGGATCAGAAAATAATTCAGAAACCAAATAGTTCAAGCATTCATTCTCTCATCTTAACAGGAAAAGAATAAAGCTTTAATTAACCACAAACAATCCTTCAAACAAACATACAAAGAAGATATTACAGTACTTTTATACTAAAAAATTTAATCAAGTTCTTGAAATTTATCGTTTGATTACTACGGAAAATGATATATGTACTTTTCCACCTTATTTGGAAACCATCCACTTTCCCCAGAAATTAACTTTTCCGTATTATGTTGCGTTGTCTCACTTGTTCGAAAATCCTGTTAACCTTACTCTAATCATTTATATAAAAAATGAATTCAGTTATGAAGTCCTACTTAAAGATACCATTGATATGAACACATGGATTGTAGGCATTAATATATGCTTTCAATCATACAAATATAACTTAATAAATTTATATCACTCTCCAAACTCTAGTGATGCTCAATTTCTAATAAAACTTGAAAGTTTGTTTGATGTATATGCTAGTAGATCAGAGACCTTGCTAATTATCGGAGACTTTAATATTGACCTATTAAAGGGATTCATATTAGGAAAATAGACTGAGAACTTTAATTAAAAATAATGGACTACATCAGATTATCGACCAACCTACAAGAATCACTAAGGACAGTGCTACACTCATAGATCTTTCTGTATCTAATGAAAAAACCATTGATGCCCAGATACACCATGTTCCAAAAATAACCGATCACTCAATAATAACTGTAAATGCAAAAGTGAAAGAAAAATATGAAGAATATACAATACAACACAGAGACATGAGCAACTTCAATGAAATGCAATTTCAATTAGATCTAATGAATCAACCATGGAATCCGGACTGTACAAACACCAATCAACTAGCAGAAATATTAGTTAAAACCATAATGGACACACTAAACAGGCATGCTCCAACTGTTAAAAAAACCATTAAATGTCAGTGGAGTTGTAAGCGTTGGTGGACCCCAGAAATAGCCTTGGAAATTGAAGAAAGGGACAGATTATTTAAAAGAGCAATCTTTACACAAGAAGAAAGTGATATGAATAGGTATAGACAACAAAGAAATGGAATTGTTAGTTTGATCAGGAACCACAAGAGAAATTATTACCAAGAAAAAATAGATGATATGAAAAATAACTCAACAGAAATGTGTAAAACAGTTAAAGAATTAATTAAAGGAGGCCATAACAGACAAAAAAGGAAGGTATTATTTTTGACAATGAGTTAGAAAAAAGGAAATTCAAATTGCAGAAAAATTCAATATTTACTTTATTAACAGCATACAACAAATTATTACATTAACAACTTTAACCCAAATTGAAACTGATTTAAGCCACATTAATGTACATCAATGCAAGTTCGACTAATTTCTACCAATAGAGTTTTTGGAGTTAAAAAAAATTATAAACAATTTACCTAATAAGAATAGTAGTGTCGATCGTATTACAGTAAAGATTCTTAAATTAGCTTTCAATGTAATAGGACAGAGATTTTTGCATCTAATTCAAATGAGTCTAGAAAGTGGATCCTTCCCAGAAACCTTGAAGACATCCCATGTTATCGCCATTGAGAAGATAACCAACACTAACAAATGTGAAGAATACAGACCGATCAACATGGTGCCAACTTATGAAGAATTATTAGAGACCGTCGTAAATATCCAGTTTCGTGACTACATTGAAGTGAACAAACTGTTAATAGTACATATTCAGCTAAAAAACTACCTTTAGCGTTCCACAAGGAACTGTATTAGGCCCTGATTTATTTGTACTATACATAAATGATATTGTTAATGTAATTAAAAAATGTAACATTCAATTATTTGCAGATGACACTTTAATATATTTTATAGGAGATGATGTTGAAAAAGTAATAAATATCATCAATGATGAATTAGTAAATGTATATAACTGGTTACGTAAAAATAGTCTTTCTTTAAATGTAAATAAAACAAAATTCATGATAATAAAAAATAAGTTTAACGAAATTGATACATCTAGTCATGTGGGAATACAAATTAATAGTCAAAAAATAGAACAAGTTTATGAGTGGAAGTACTTAGGTGTAATAATAGATTGTCACTTAACATTTTCTAGTCATTCAAACTATGTTATCAGTAAAGTTGCAAAAATAGTAAATTTCATGGGTAGATTAAGCAAAAATCTTAGCAAGTGGTCTAAATTATTACTATATAAAACAATAATACTTCCCCATTTTAATTATTGTGCTAGTATACTTTACCTCCTAAATAATACTGAAATTAACAATCTTCAAAAAAAAAGAAAATTGTGCGTTAAGAATAATATTAAAATGTAGTAGGTATACTACCATAAGAAGAATGTTGCAAGTTACATCTTTGTTAAAAGTGTTAAGCAAAATATATTTTATAATACGATGATAATAATATTTAAAATAAAAAACTTAATATATCCAGAGCACATTTTAAATGAATTACTATTCGTAGAAGATGTTCATGATCATAATACTAGAAGTAGAAATAATTTTTATGTTCATACAGTAACAACAAATATAGGACAAAATAATCTGTTTCATAAAGGTTTAGTTGAATATAATTCACTTCCAGCTAATGTAAAAAACTGTACATCTTTAACATTATTTAAGAAACAATGTAAAAAATATGTAATAAATTACATTAATATTTAAGAAATTATAATGTATTATAAAAGAAATCGCATACGAGCTGATGTAATTCTTACGTCACTTTTCTCCATCATATATTAAATGCGAGCTATTATAGCCAAACGTTTATAAAGCAAAGCTTAACATATGCGTCATGGCAATGTTGCCAGATCCAGGGCCTAGGAAGTCTGTAGAACATAGCGGGTTTGATAGCGTCTTGTATAAAAATATACGATATACACTTGAGAAAGGCGCGACGCCCCCTATAGTTCATTGTGATGAACTACGGTTGTATAAAACTTTTTACAGACCCTACTTTTCCAAACCCAAATTGTATATTTTTTTATTGCAGTTTTAGATAAACCTTATCCTGTAGACCTCAAAAACATAGGAGAACGTTGCCAGACCCAAGCCCGGGTCTGAGAGCGTCGAAAATGGTCCGACAAGTCGGTAGAATATAGCGAAACGGGTGTGTATAAGCGGTTTGACAAATATATATATATATATATATATATATATATATATATATATATATCTATAGAGGCCTACCATGCGTCCGGACCAAAAGCGTAGCGCCCAGCGTCCGGCGTATATAAGTGTATATAAATGATGGTATCAGTCAGCGTCTTTTGCAAGCTATAGGTTTATTCAGCGTCTGTTTATTTTATGCAAGCTATAGGTTTATACAGCGTCCATTTATTTTTTCAGTATTGGCCAGCCTGCTTGAATTCCTTTGCCTGTCTGCGGTGTCGAGTTACTCTCTGCATTTCTGAGTAAAGATTGCGTCATTTAAACTGGCAAAAATAATTCTATTTTATTAACGCTATGTAATAAATACTTTTAGTTTCGTTTCTGTATGTGTATGAATTTTATTTAGAAGGCTTTCAGATTTAAAATATTATATGCATAAAAACATCATAAAACTCGAAATATTATTGGATTTATATGAAATTTTATAGAAAGGGATTTTTGAGGTCGCTGATTTCAAATTTGTTGTCATCGTTAGCAAATTTTGAAAGGACGTATGAAATATGTCGTCCATAGTAATTAAAATCTAAAATACTAAAGTATTTTAAAACATTTTGTTTCCGTTTACATTTTAAAGTTTTCCATCGACGGTGTCCAACAATTACTGCTGTAGAAATCGATTTACATATTTAAGCTATCATCTTTAGTAATAAGTTCAGTGAATAGTAGAAAGTAATTATTACAGTTTTTACATGCATGCAAACACAGTCTGAAATTCTAGCCATTGTCCATTACCCTAATATCCATCGTTCGAGAAATTATTTTTTTAAATAAAATCTACACTGTTTTGAAATGTCAACATCATAACGTACACTTTTAACATAACTAGATTTACGGTACAAAATCAGATTTTTAGCTCTGTTCTTTGCCGAAAAAATGTAAATGTTTTCAAAATTCTTTAAAAATTATAAAAAGTACGGAATTTTTGGCAATTTCCCAATTCTGAATCTGTTCACTAACTGAGAATTCGAATTAAGTGTCATTTGTGAATTAAGTGACACAATAATCAGCATTTGTTTTTTACGTGTGCTAGAATTGGTTTTAAAGTTCGACTACTGTTTTAGTAGAAGCAAATCGACCAGCTATCGTGATTCCCGTATGAACTGAAAGGCAAAAATGTATGGATGTTTTTATATGATAGCCTATGTATTGGGGTAGAAGTTCCGACAATTCGTCAAAAAATCGTCCTGTGCAGGGGTGCTGTAGGGGTGATTTTAGATCAAAATCGACAATTTTTAAAATCCACACTTTAATATTTATATCGCAATATCTTGGGAACTAATTGCGATATCGTTGTAGTTCTTTTTTTAAATTAATGCTCAAACATGAGCGCTTCTAACTATATAAAGCAGATTAATAAAATTTGTTTAATTAATTTAAACAATATGTCTGAACTTGAAATTTAGCTTTTCGTGTAATGTAAATTACACTAAGTGACAAAGTTTCTTATCTTTGGAAATTTTCCTATACATCCTGCGGAAGAATTAATGGTAAAGGTTTCAAAAAGTTTTTAAAAAAAGAATTATAAACTTATGTTTAATAGTTTTGGAGATATCGATTGTTTTGTGAAGCGCTGTGATAGCGCGTGGCACAACTCCTTACAGGCTTCGTAAATACGTGCAACGATTCATTTATACGAACTATTTATGTTTGTAATTTTGTAATGTCTTCATACAAACGTAATATAAGAGTTTGGAAAAAAAGAAAGCAAGATTGTTTAAAGTATAGAATGTTTGAAAAGCCAATAAATAGCGATTAAACAGCCAAAAAACACAGTTTACTACAATTTATATTTAATATTAAGTTGAACCGTTACCAAGAGTTTCCTCTAAAAGGTCAATGTTGTTTCCAGCAAATTGAATAAATCTTCCTCTTATTAATTGTGATGGAACAATGTTTTTTCATTTTCGTAGAATTTCAGATTGTGCAACGGAGTTTCTAATTCTCATGATATTGATATTCCTATAAGGTAGAGAATGCCCACAGGAATGAAGGGTTTCGATGATTTTGCTTGATTTAGTCTCTTGATGAACCAGTAAACCCAAAGCGGCGTGTTTTGGAGTATGCTTTTTAAAATTGGAATGACAGTAAATTATGTCTTGACAAATATTCAGAACAACATTTTTTTTCCTTTCATCGTCTGAATCTTCGACTAGCAACTGTATTAATAAAAACAGTTTATCTGGAATGTACTCTCTAAAACTATTGCTACTTAAATCTTTGTAGTTGTCCAATCCCTTTACTTGTGACATATCACTTTTAATGCTGTTGCAGAGATTGACGATCTCAGATATTTCAGAACAACCAATTTGCAAGAAATCGTAAGATTGCAGATCATCTTTCTGTTCGATCTCAATTATCTGTGACTTTCACAAGATTTAAACAAATTCTCTGCTATATATTTAGCTTGAAAAGTTTTAATATTTTTTTACTTGTAAAACTAGAGTAACACCTTTGATGCCAGTCTAACTCATGACTTTGAGAGGAATTAATAATGCCTAGAACTTTATTTAAAAATTCATCATGATCAGGATTTACATTTAGCTGATTTAGCCTTAATTGAACACTATTTTTAAATGTTAAGAATGATTTTGGAGCACTTGAAACTAAATTGTCCGCTTGTTGACAAGTTATGCAGGTTTTCTGTTTTTTCTTGCGATATTGAATCGTTTTTATCTTTGATTCTAATTCGCTTTCCGAGCTACTTGTTACTTCCATGATTTCCAATTCTAAAATATAATATTCGAACGAAATAAAATAAATGACTACTACCAAATTATGTTAAACTGTTGTTTTGAGTAAGAATATTATAAAATGGTGAAAAATAATACTTACAATTATAGGAGTTCAAGGTAAGTAAACAATGTGATGCAAAAACAGTCTTATTAACCTCTCGAAACAGACACACTTTTATTTAAAGAAAGCACCCTTCAAACAGTCACCACAGTTTCAACCACTGAATGACAAAATCAAACTAAAATTCCAGACTAATAATTTCACATCTGTCAGGGTTTTCATAAAACTATAATAATAAACACAAGCATACGTCTAAAATTCAACGGTCCGTTTAAAGTTATGGGAAGATATAATTAATAAATTATTAACCTACCATAACAAATTTAAATGGGTCAACTAATAAGTTACCAACTTTTGTAACTGCTTATACATATGTACACACAAAGGATTTTCCAATTTATAGCAGTTAAATAATATATTTAATAACAAAGGGTAAAAAATATGAATAGTAAGAAATAACAGGAAGCATTATTTGATGCATGTATGGATAGTTTGTTGAGCGCTGCGGTGTACGGGGGTATACGACGTTTTAAGAGGGGGAATATGCAGAGCTTTACGTTTCATCAAATATCTCCCTTATTAAGAGAGATAATTAAGAAAATTAAAAACCATCAGATAGCGCTACTATTGAGTAATAATGTTTATACAGTATGATTTTTTGATAAAGTCGACGGTTTTCGAGAAAATTGAGTGCAAACAAAAATTACAATTTACAGAAATTGCCGCTTTTGAGATAATCGCTCTTGAAATATTTCTCGCCCGTATACTGCCGTGTTAAATTATTTAAGTCTTCTTAAACATTGTTTATTTCTAATACTCGCATTTAATTACCGATGGTACCATCAGAAAGCTTATAATAAATAGAATATTACTACAAAAAATCAGAAATTGATGGTTTTATCATAAAACCACCCCTAGAAGACCCCTGCACAGAACGATTTTTTGACGAATTGTTGAAAGTTCATCCCCAAGACATAAACTATCATAAAAATGCATGCATACATTTTTACCTTTCCGTTCACACGAAAATCGTAAATAAGCGGCTTTTGTTTCATATTTTCCTCTACTATTTATTACTGCGAGAATTGTAGGTAATACAGACAAAATTAGATTTATCATAAACAAGTAATAATAATAATGCAAGTTCTTAATAAAAAATAATTTAAAACGTTTATTTTCAGAGACATTAAAAAAAGTAAAATGACCGTGGAAGCAACTATGCTAAAGTATAATAGCATATACAGGATTACGTCACTTTATGTTAAAATAAACAAAGACAGAAATTTTGGGAAATATAATCCATAACAATGCTTGTCACCTACATAATATCGCTTTACACGGAAATGGCGTAGTGCAAAGGTTTCTTATTTTGCTACGACTTGTTATTAATAAACAACAGCATTTTTATAGGAACGTCTTTTATGCTTATATTGAATTATTCCCGATACGATTATTTTTTATACATGAATTACGTACTTCTAATTTACTAATAAGTATTTATAAGTTTATAAGATTTGCCGAAGTTGTTGCTAACATTCTATAAGAAGACAGCACCTTAAGGAAAAGAAGTTGTAAAAAAGGCCGCAAAGTTAGAAAATGTAACAGTTTTATCGACCTTACTGAATATTTCTGAATTTGTTTCTCGTCATGCAGTTCTATGCAATATCGACTCCTTTGCCTTCTTCAACATACCAATACAAATCAGCTTGGGACAACGTATGATAGCCTAATAAAAACAGGATGCCAATAAAACTGAAAAGTTCTTGCCTTGTAAATATAAAATCGTGTGTATTATTTATCATGAGCCTACTTTACAAAAAATGGCAATACTATATTTTCAACTTCATCATCAAAAAGTTTTAGAAAAAATATCCAGCGGTGATTGACCTGCCAAATGATTTTTTAGCTGTTCAATTTTTTGTGTTCTCTTCGTCGGGCAAGTTCTGATACAAAAAGAAACCATCTCTGCACTTAGGTTTCTGGTTATTTGTTTTGAGTAAACTTGAGAATGTGAAAAGAAGAAGAAAGCATTTAAGTAAAAAAAACTGAAAACAATACAGTTAAGAAAACACCTGAAGAAAAACTAAGGTCCATCTCTGAATAAAAAAAACACAGGGAAACGTTTTGTTGGACTTGAACCTGGAAAAGGAATAAGCAATGAGAAATAAGCAATCCGTACTCTAGTTTTGCATGACTCGCTGGTGAAACCTTGGAGAGTTGTTGGAGGTCGAAAAAACCAACGGAAAAGATTTTTAAGTACATTGTTGATGTCCAATGATATACACTACCGTCTTTATAGTTTAGCAAATAAAACAATTGGCATTGCACACAAAACAAAATTGTCATACAAAACAAAAATATTCTACAGTACATTCTCTCGATGCCATCCCTATGTTATTACCGTCTATATCAGGGATCCCCAAACCGTCGATGGCGAGGTACTAGTAGCTCGCGGGGACATTTTCGGTAGATCGCGTTAACGCTCCGGATGGCTAACCATGATTCCTCCACTGAGCTGTTGATGACAAAAAAGAAGTCCATCCTTCTCATTAAAGTTAATAAGTCTGATAAAAAATCTGTTATTACATTTGTTATTTATTACTAGCAATACTTCAATTTCTTTCTTATGTACAATTCAATTTCAGTTTCTTTTTGTTATATACAGTTTAATTAAAATTGATTTCATATTTACTAGAAATGTAAGTTTATAGGCAAGAAACAAATGTAAGATTTTTTAAAAAAGTTGGTAGTTCTCTTGACTAGTAGCTCATAGTAGGATTTAAAAACGGTGCAGTAGCTCAGAAGCTTCATAAGTTTGGCGACCACTGGTCTATATTATGTATGCAAACCTAATGAAATAAACAGAGCTACCTGTTTGTACAAGCAACGCGCAAACATAAGCTTCAAACCACAAAAACTAAAACCACTAAAACTTGTAGATAATGACAATTCCTATGAACTCCTGTAACATGTAGTAACGCATTGTGTATGTATGGCAGGTGTCTGAAATGTCAAAATAAAATGAAAAAATAGTTGAATTTAATGTTAAGATTGCAGCTACTTCCTTCTTTCGTCCACCAATAAAATGATTTCTCCCGTCATCCATTTCTGTTTTGCTCTCGGCTCTTGGATTCCCAATTCATTTTCTTGTACTATTACGTTTTTAATAGACTGCCAAGAGTTTTTCATTGTTTCTGTTGTTTCCAATTGTACTTAGTTTCCTTAAATTTACTATTTGACACTCTTACTGTTGTTATTCTCTTACACTTGTTATTTCCTGTTTTATCTCTCTGGTTCTCCCAGTTTCTCAAAGTTAGGCCTTGTTTTGTTTCTTTCTCTTCTGGATTTTCTTCAATTTAATATCAAGTTTTCCAGCTACGGCGTTTGCGATCAGATCCGATGTATGATCCAGGATAACTTTTTACACCTATAATCCCGTTTCTATATCGTTTATCAATCAGTATGTAATTTATTTGATTATCATTTCCTATGATATTTCCTTCATTGTCTCTTGGTCCTTTCTAAGTGTATAATCGCCTTTCTGGGAATTGGAACCAAATGTTTGCTACCATTAAGTTTTCTTCATTAAAGAACTGTACCAGTATAGGGATATACTGGTACTCCTGTCGTTCCGTTTGCCAATACCATAGTCTGCAACAATATCTTCAACTCTTCCTTTACCTATCCTTGCGTTGAAGTCGTTCATGATTACATCCGCTTCATTCTTTTTGGTAATTCTTAGTAGGTAATTTTTACATCATGAATGAAAAACTCATGCAGTATGGAGTATTTTCGAGCAACTTATATTAAGATGAATAGATGGTTCCATATCTTGGACGGCACTCATGCAAAATGTTTCTAAACGTAAAACCGGTAAGATTCTATTGTAGACAAGAACCATAACCATAATATTTTCCTTGACAACTTCTTTTCTTTTATTCAACATGCACGCACTATGGTGCTGAACCATTGAAAACTGCAAAAAGATATGACGGAAAAGAAAAGAAAAAAAAGTACTTTACTGCTCAAAAGCTACTGTACTATCAAAACAAAAAGAAATAGAGACGTTAACGCAGAAAATGAAGTAAAAGCCTTCCCAAAGATCTCGTATGGTTTCTCTATTTCTTACAAAATCAAATGTAACTGAACTAAAGGGTTCAGTGTGATGTGATGACAAAGTATATCACATGCCCAAAGAAATTCAGTTTGCTAATGCAGAAAAAAATCCAACCTATTGCTTGGGTTGGAGGGTTTTATCTCCTAAAAGTGGTACTCTCATGTATTGGACTGAACCTCAAAGACTGTGGTGCTTAGAAAATCCTTGTTCAGACATTATAATTGGAATGCTTTGTGAATGCTGTTTTCAATTTTGAAACGTTTACAGTTATACCAGTGTACGAATATCAACGCTTGTTGGACAAAGTAAAATTGCTATAAAACAACATCGAGTGACATTAAAAAATATTTTGAAAGACTCATAGAAAATGAGAAGCAGAAAAGAGCTGGATCCTACGTGCATGCAGTATAAGGGAGTGTTTATATGATGTGTCATATTACGCAGGTTTTAAAGTTTTTTTAACTTTGTTATATAATACTTCAGATATTGTAGCAAATCTGGGAATGTATAATATATAATGTTACAATGCGTTTTCTATATTAAAAATTTTTAAATTTAGCACAACATTTTTTTATGTATGCCGTAGATACATAAACGAATCGTGAAATGGCAATGTAATAATCACTGTTATAAAAGATACATGACTTTTTATAATAAAAATTGGTCAGACATAAAATCTTATTTGCCTTTTAATCTACAACGGTAGTTTAGTTGCATTCGTTACTATAAACAAGCCTTGAGGAACAAAAACAATTAATTCTAAAGTTCGCATGTTGACTATATAGAATTCTTAGAACGTGTTTATTTTAAGATATTTAATTTTTAAATGATCCGAATGAGTGCTGCATAAATAAATTATTTTTTACAAGTACTTTATATGAACTACAGCTGTAAGGTTTATCAAATTAATAATTGCAAAAGAGAACCTATATGGAAAATCCCTAAAAAACGAATGTTAAAAGGAACACGTTTAAAAATTTGTAAACATAACTGACCTTGAATTTGTCAAAAATAGTTTACTTTCATTAAAGATAGGAAATATATATTTGTCTTCTTGAAAATGTTTTTCGTAAATTTTGTAAATATTGTTACTACAAAACATATGATAACTATCCAATTAGGCATTGTAATCACCAGGCTCTGCTTATTATTGTTAATGAAACTTCACTCCTATCAAGAAAAAATCTTTCTAGTCTTGTATTCTTACAAAACATTACTAATGGTCGTATACAGTGTTCTGGTCTTCTTAGTCAAATTTACTTTTATGTACCTAGATCTACTAGCCGATCAACAAAGGTCTTTTATTATAGAATACTAAACACTTTTCACCATTATAATAGTCCCATGTTAACTATCTTTAAATTATACAATTGTTTACCTAGTAACAGATTTGACATATTTATAGATGTTTTCACATCGAGAGGTACTAGATCTAAGATAATTAGTATTTATGAGCAACCACATAACAGTGCAATTTAATGTATTATTATTAACTAAACTATCTCACTTTGGCATATTGTTCACACACTAGTTCTATGTTATTATATTATTTTTTATGATATTATTTTATGTAACATCTACTTGTTCATGTTATTAGTATAATGTTGTTGTTAGCTTATGTTTCCACCATAGGCATTTTGTCTGTTGGGAAAAATAAATATTACTATTACTATTACTGTTACTATTACACAAAACTAAAGATTTAAAAAAATAATTACGAGTACAACGAAAATTACAATAAACAATATTACGAAAACTCACAGACCAGGAGCAGACTTGTAACACAGCCAACCCGTCTATAGAAGGGTTACCTGTCCTGAAGTTTCATTTTTATAACAATATAGCAAAATCTTTGAGTAATTTTAAGGTCCAAATGTACCCAGAAAAAATTTAACGGTACATTAAAAAATCTAAACAAAACCACAGTGGATTTACTTATATGTATTGTGAATAACTATTCCAAATTTAACAAAAAGTCAGTACAAAGAAGCCATTTAGACACTCAAATACGGTGCATAAATCTTAACCGCATGATCAATAATCGTCGTTTTTTGATAAATAATCTAATAATGTGATAACTGTGGTTTTAAATGAATAGTCTTGGAATGTTAAAACTTGCTTACCTAACTTGTTTTGAAAAACGATGTTTATTAATTAAATTATTTGACATTTTTTATGTGAAAAATAAATTTTAGAAAAACTGTACATTCAAAGTTAACCAAAAAATACAGCTTAAGTCTCATAGTATTTGAAATTTTTTTTCCAAACTTTTAGGAAAGTTGTATGTCTAATGTAACTTGAACGAACAGTTTCTCTAAAATTAATTTTTCACGTAAAAAATGTGACATAATTTAATTAACAAACATCGTTTTTCAAAACAAGTAAAGTAAGCAAGTTTTAACATTCCTAGAGTATTAATTTAAAACCAAAGTTATTACATTATTATATTATTTAAGAAAAAGACAAACACGTTTTTTGCGTACACTTGGACGTTAATCAGATATACTTCCATTTATATAAAGCATTAAGCAGAATTTCAAAAAAACGATCAACACTATTCTTGTCGTACGATGCACGGTTCACGAGATATTTGATAAAACATGTTTTACAAGATGGCGGCTAGCGCTCAACCGCCCCCGTCCTGACAAATTCATTCCCAACCGTTACATTCACGGAACACCTCCGAACATTTTCCAACAAGAAAATCAATTCTGTAGAAGATGCAGAAATAAATTACCCGGTTACTGGCCTTCTATAACTATATAAAATTTCAAGTTTGTATGTCATATAAAAGTTTTACAACCCCCAATGTGAGTGGGGGTTGTTTTACCATTGTTTATTTTTCTTTCGACAAGAATTCTAAACTCTATAACTATGTCAAAATCTCAAGTTTGTACGTCATCTAGAAGTTTTATAACTCAAAAGGGGGTGGGAGGGTTGACATTTTAAAATTTTGGACTTTTCTCTTTAGGAAAATTTTAAACACTATAATTATACCAAATTTCAAGTTTGTATGTCATATAGAAGTTTTACAACCCCCAATATGAGTGGGGGTAGAAATTTTACCATTGTTTATTTTTATTTTGACAAGAATTCTAAACTCTGTAACTATGTCAAAATCTCAAGTTTGTACGTCATTTAGAAGTTTTATAACTCAAAAGGGGGTGGGAGGGTTGACATGTTAATATTTTTGATTTTTCTCTTTAAGAAAATTTTAGGTACTATAACTACACCAAATTTCAAATTTGTATATCATATACAAGTTTTACAACCCCCAATGTGAGTGGGGGGGGTAGAAATTTTACCATTGTTTATTTTTTTACAAGAATTCTAAACTCTATTCTATTCTATTCTAAACTATGTCAAAATCTCAAGTTTGTACGTCATCTAGAAGTTTTATAACTAAAAAGGGGGTGGGAGGGTTGACATTTTAATATTTTTGATTTTTCTTTTTAGAAGAATTTTAAACACTATAACTATACCAAATTTCAAGTTTGCATGTCATTTAGACGTTTTACAACCCCCAATTTGGGTGCGGGGTAGAAATTTTACCATTGTTTATTTTTCTTTCGACGAGAATTCTGAACTCTATAACTATGTCAAAATCTCAAGTTTGTACGTCATCTAGAAGTTTTATAATCTAAAAGGGGTGGGAGGGTTGACATTTTAATATTTTTGATTTTTCTCTTTTGGAAAATTTTAAATACTATAACTATACCAAATTTCAAGTTTGTCTATCATATAGAAGTTTTACAACCCCCAATGTGAGTGGGGGGTAGAAATTTTACCATTGTTTATTTTTCTTTTGACAAGAATTCTAAACTCTATAACTATGTCAAAACCTCAAGTTTGTACGTCATCTAGAAGTTTTATAACTCAAAAGGGGGTGGGAGGGTTGACATTTTAATATTTTAGATTTTTTTCTTTAGGAAAATTTTAAACACTATAACTATACCAAATTTCAAGTTTGTATGTCATATAGAAGTTTTACAACCCCCAATGTGAGTGGGGGGTAGAAATTTTACCATTGTTTATTTTTCTTTTGACAAGAATTCTAAACTCTATAACTATGCCAAAACCTCAAGTTTGTACGTCATCTAGAAGTTTTATAACTAAAAAGGGGGTGGGAGGGTTGACATTTTAATATTTTTGATTTTTCTTTTTAGAAGAATTTTAAACACTATAACTATACCAAATTTCAAGTTTGCATGTCATATAGACGTTTTACAACCCCCAATGTGGGCGAGGGGTTAAAATTTTACCATTGTTTATTTATTTTTGACGAGAATTCTGAACTCTATAACTATGTCAAAATCTCAAGTTTGTACGTCATCTAGAAGTTTTATAACTCAAAAGGGGGTGGGAGGGTTGACATTTTAATATTTTTGATTTTTCTCTTTTGGAAAATTTTAAATACTATAACTATACCAAATTTCAAGTTTGTATATCATATAGAAGTTTTACAACCCCCAATGTGAGTGGGGGGTAGAAATTTTACCATTGTTTATTTTTCCTTTGACAAGAATTCTAAACTCTATAACTATGTCAAAATCTCAAGTTTGTACGTCATCTAGAAGTTTTATAACTCAAAAGGGGGTGGGAGGGTTGACATTTTAATATTTTTGATTTTTCTCTTTTGGAAAATTTTAAATACTATAACTATACCAAATTTCAAGTTTGTATATTATATAGAAGATTTACAACCCCCAATGTGAGTGGGGGGTAGAAATTTTACCATTGTTTATTTTTCCTTTGACAAGAATTCTAAACTCTATCACTATGCCAAAATCTCAAGTTTGTACGTCACCTAGAATTTTTATAACTCAAAAGGGGGTGGAGGGTTGACATTTTAATATTTTTGATTTTTCTCTTTTGGAAAATTTTAAATACTATAACTATACCAAATTTCAAGTTTGTATATCATATAGAAGATTTACAACCCCCAATGTGAGTGGGGGGTAGAAATTTTACCATTGTTTATTTTTCCTTTGACAAGAATTCTAAACTCTATAACTATGTCAAAATCTCAAGTTTGTACGTCATCTAGAAGTTTTATAACTAAAAAGGGGGTGGGAGGGTTGACATTTTAATATTTTTGATTTTTCTCTTTAGAAGAATTTTAAACACTATAACTATACCAAATTTCAAGTTTGCATGTCATATAGACGTTTTACAACCCCCAATGTGGGTACGGGGTTAAGATTTTACCATTGTTTATTTTTCTTTTGACGAGAATTCTGAACTCTATAACTATGTCAAAATCTCAAGTTTGTACGTCATCTAGAAGTTTTATAACTCAAAAGGGGGTGGGAGGGTTGACATTTTAATATTTTTGATTTTTCTCTTTTGGAAAGTTTTAAATACTATAACTATACCAAATTTCAAGTTTGTATATCATATAAAAGTTTTACAACCCCCAATGTGAGTGGGGGGTAGAAATTTTACCATTGTTTATTTTTCTTTTGACAAGAATTCTAAACTCTATAACTATGTCAAAACCTCAAGTTTGTACGTCATCTAGAAGTTTTATAACTAAAAAGGGGGTGGGAGGGTTGACATTTTAATATTTTTTATTTTTCTCTTTAGAAGAATTTTAAACACTATAACTATACCAAATTTCAAATTTGCATGTCATATAAACGTTTTCCAACCCCCAATGTTGGTGCGGGGTTGAAATTTTACCATTGTTTATTTTTCTTTTGACGAGAATTCTGAACTCTATAACTATGCCAAATTTCAAGTTTGTATGTCATCTAGAAGTTTTACAACCCCCAAATAAAGTGCGGGGGTTTACTTAATAAAAAAAAACTATATTTTTCTTTTCGACAGTCTTAAACCCTATAACTATATCAAATTTCAAGTTCCTGTGTCATCTGCAAGTTTAACAACCCCATAAGAGGGTGCGGGGGATGATATAATAACATTTTTTTTATATATTTTTTACAATAATCTTAAACTATAACTGTACCAAATTTCAAGTTTCTGTGTCATCTAGAAGCTTTACAAACCCTAAAGGGGTTGCGGAGGGTTAACATAATAACATTTTGCTATATCATTCTTTACGAAAACCCTAAACCCTATAACTGAACCAAATTTAAAGTTTCTGTGTCATCTAGAAGCTTTACAAACGCTAAAGGGGTGCGGAGGGTTAACATAATAACATTTTTCTATATCACTCTTTACGAGAATCCTAAACCCTATAACTAAACCAAATTTCAAGTTTGTATGTCATCTAGAAGTCTTACAACCCCCGAATGGGATGCAGAGGTTGACAGAGGAACATTTTTTAAATATTTTTCTTTACAAGAATCTTAAATCCTATAATCACGCCAAATTTCAAGTTTCTAAGTCATCTAAAAGTTTTACAACCCCTAAAACGGGGTACGGGGTTGACATAATAACATTGTTTTATTTTTTCGTTACAAGAATCCTAATTCCTATAACTGTGCCAAATCTCAAGTTTGTATGTCATCTGACAATTTAGAAGTTATAAAGTTTATTTAATTTCAATATTGTAATACATAAGAAGTTCCATTGGAAATGATGTTACTGTCTGCCTCACAAACATATGAGTTTTAAAAGTTTTAAAATATAATATGGGATAAGATAGTATTTTAAATAGCCAGATTTATTATTAGCTAACAGTATCTGTGATTGATTAAATACTGATTGGTAATATAATAACGGTTAAATACCTCAGACGTATTTTGTGAACGAAAGAATGTCCTTACATTCTTATCTATCTTATTAAATCTTACGGTCTTATTAAAATTATCGCCCATTTGTAATAGCAATCAAAACAGTTTTAAAAAAGAAATTTAAATGACGCATAAATGAAACGTAAAGTGTTTATTAAATAGCTTTAACAAAATATAATATGTAAAAATTTGTGTCACCTTAAATGACGTAATCTTTACTCTGAAATACAATGCATAAAGTGAAGTGCCGTTGAAATGACGTCAGTGTCTAGCCACAAAGCCATCAGTGTTACCAACAAAATTACTGTTAAGTATGCGGACGCAGGGTAAACCTATGCCAAAAATGTTATATACAAATGTATACAATCGCGCGCTATTAGCGCTGCGTGTGGCAAACGCTCAAACTACGATTTTATACACGAATCAGAAATGGGTGTCAAACTGCGCAGAGCTAATTTTTACATTTTCGTCATCTAGACACTTTAAGCTTCATGTGGTGCAATTTTGAGGCACAAGTCACTCAGCGTCCGTATATCCGGACGCCGAGTGACTTCGGACGCTGCTTGAACCTAAGATTTTACATGGGGGGACGCATAGTGGTGCCCTATAGATATATATATATATATATATATATACATATATATATATATATATACATATATATATATATATATATATATATATATATATATATATATATATATATATATATATATATATATATATATATATATATATATATATATATATATATATATATATATATATATATATATATATATATATATATATATATATATATATATATATATATATATATATATATATTACTCTCATTGAAATACATAGTACTCATGTCACTAATTATATACAAGGATCAGATTATCACAATTACCATATTAGATCTTGTAATCTTAAAAAAAGCACATGCGATTAGAAATGTCTGTAAAAACTGTTTGGATCTTAATCTATATAATAAATTACCAACTTCAGCAAGATTTCTGAACTTAGGTACCTTCAAAAGGAAATTAAAGAAATTCCTAGTTGATGAAGCCTTCTACACAGTAGACGAATTTTATAAATGTAATATTAATATATCTAATTTTCAATAAATGCACTCTTTGGTCTACCATGTTAAATTTTTAAACAATGCAAGTTAATACTTATATTTGTCTACACATTATTTACGTTTGTTATTGTTATATTATTATTGTTTTATTTGTTTATAGATAATTATTTGTTAAATTGTTGTACTGCTTTAAACATACCTTTTATTGTTTATATTATTATATGACTTGCAACAAACAGCACTGTAACAGTTGCCAATAGATATATCTTATCTTATGATTGTTAATAAATATTTTACTATATAACCTTCATAAAAAAATAACAAATTGGTGACAAATTGTGCCTTAGAAATAATATAAAAATGGTTTCTATCATGTGTATCAGCTTATAAATATTTTTGTCATATTTTATTAAAGACATTTTTTTATTGAAAAATATATTTAAAGAATTGTTATTTTTCGATCTATCATCATCACATTTAACAGAAAAGTTGCAACGGTTTATAATTTTGGCATACTGGAATGACAAAATAATTAAACATTTTATCGCTCTTTGTATTATTAAGTACGTATTACAAATAAAATAGTAATCTATTTTGTGACACGATCGCACATTAGTATAGAAAATGATTGAATATTTGCTAAGTTGCAAGAGTAAGAGAGAGCAACCACGCGACACGAGGTGTCAAAGAGAAAAGAAGGTCCACGAAAATAGCAATTACTACGCCGCCACGTTTCCACTGCGTAGCTGGACAAGTTCCAGAGACGTTACTGCAACGTATCTGTTACCTAGAAGTTCTTACCCATTTTGGTTCCAGGCACGTAACAAAACCGTAGCAATTACGTGCTTGTGACTAGTTGCAAAAACTTAATAGTTCCATCTGTATATTTGCTGGTACGTAGCGATGACTAAAAGTGCTGCTTGAGTGGTTATAAAGTAACGTATTATTCAACATTTTTCATCACTTGGGCTTTTCTAAGATATATTTATGGTTTTCTATAAATTAAAAAGTTCTAGTATCTGTTCTAATTTATGAGTTTAAGGCCTTCGTCTTTTGTACCTTCTGGGACTCGGAACATTCGAAAACCTTGATCGTTACAATTTTTGCAGGGTACACCACAAGCTGATATATTGTTTATTTAAATAAGTAATAGCTACTTTTTAATTTATTTTATTGTAATTACAACATACTAAATCGTTTCGATTTTTGAAGCGGAATAAAATTATAAAATATTATTACTCTGCCAAACACTAAAACATTATTTCCAGTTTTAAGAATTTTATTAAAAGACAAATAATCTGTTAATAATGCTCCATTTTGACCACTAAGTGTTTGAGTGGTCATTTGTAGTAAAGTCTAAGACAGAGATTGGAAAATCGGCGCTAATGTGTTGTGTATCTATAGTGTATCTAAAACGCAAAAATAAGCATAATCACGGTGACAAAACGGATATAAGCATATTTTATTTTCTTTAATTAAAATCTCCCTTTATTTTTAACGCTTACAGACCTTTCTGAACAAACGTAAGTTTAAATTTAAAAAATATTTAACGGATGTTGAGTCTCTTTTCTGTTATGACGGTTCTCGCATCACGAGAAAATGTACAGCAGTTACTAACTAGAAGAGACAGTGGCCACAATAGACAGATGTGTGCTATTCTGAGGCAAATTGCAATAGTACGTAAGGCAACAGCCAATAAAAGGGATTTTCATGATCTGTTTTAAAGCTCTCAGTTGAATCTAATAAATTTTATGACAATATCTTAATAAATAATATTTACTTACTTGTCTAGTAAGTAGCCAAGCAATGGACGAATTTTTTAAGTGGGAATTTGAATTTACTCTTCTTAATTAGCAAACACGGTATAGGTATTGCAAAACGATCAATTTTCAAACACGAGCTATAAAGTCAGTACTAAAAAATTGGTAAACTTTACAAAGCCTCATCATAGAAAAACTGAAGGAAATCTAGACTACTATAGCAACAAAAGGCATATCTGTGCTAATATAATAGTTATATATGTATTAAGGGCATAAAGAAGCTTTTATGGCCAGAAGCGTTATTTCTAGGAAAAGGCTGTAGGGCCATAGAAGCAAGTTATGCCCGCAATACATACACTATTTTATGCACAGATTAAGTTTTTATCTCAGATCTATTATTGTGTAAAAAATATAATTAAATTAGTACGTAGGTACATCAAGCCGCTGTGCGTATACTTATGTGCTTATACGAAGTACGTTACTATAGTAACTATTGCAAAATATTTAATTTCAGCTTATTTTCATTGGTGATAAGTTTACAAATTATTTCAAGAACCAATCAAGTTCTACAAAAAACAGCTCTGACATTTAATTGACGTTTCTTTATTGGCCGTCGGACCATAAAGAGGCTCTTGGACCATAAAGAGACGGTTATGTTTAGATGAGTCTAGCAATAATAGGCTAATTATAACGTATCTGTGCATAATAGTATATTATATACCCAGGGACTAAAGTGCATCTTTTAATCCCGAATGTGAGGTTCGCTAACGCTCGGAAAATAAACACATGAGTGATTAAAGCGCACTTTAGTCCAGTGGTATATATGCTTTTTTGCACGTCCTAAAACGACTCAATCGCAAAAATTCAAAATTTAGAAAAGTTTTTCCGAACATTTCGTTACATGTCATTCGGGCAATTGAACTCTGCAAACGCCAAAATTACATCTATACCATTTACAGCATGATTTCACACATATGAAATATGATTTCACATTAACGAAAACTGATTTTACATAAATGAAAACAGAATTCATAATAACGAAAACTAATTTATCATTCACGAATTATGATTTTGCAATAATGAAAACAGAATTTGGAATTTTGAAAACTAATTTCAATTAAATGAAAATAGATTTTGCATAATAGGCAATAAGTTGTAAAATTTTATTATAAAGACAAATTTTATTTTCTATAACTGTACCAAAAATGCCTCTTGGTAAATACAACAAAATTTTGCCGAATAACAGAGCTGGATTGTTGAAGAATATATGATGAAGAAGAACAGCAAAGCTTGGAGAAGAACAGCAAAGCTTTACGTGTCAACGTACAGTTGCGGCCGAAAGATTTTCAACGGTCTAATGCGACTGCGTAATTTCGACTTTTCAATTCTCATAAGAGACGTCACTTTTATTAATTTGAAATGTCATAAATGGCATACAAGCCAGATTCATATGATGTAAATATCAGAAAAATCTGCTAACTTGATAAATTACCGTTGAAAGTTTTTCGGCCGCAATTGTACATACAGCGTATGCTGTCGGAAGAGGTTGTCCTTTTTTCAGCCATTACAACCAAGCACCAGCCATTTCCGAATTTGGAATGCATATTTTGGAAGATATTGTCAATGTTGCAAGTTAAGAGATGTCACATCTCTTGGATATGCAAACCATGTCGAACCGTATTATGCTGCATACTGCATCATTGTGGGAGGAACACATTGTTGAAATTTAATTAAACTTAATTTTCAACTTATTCCTGTTTATAAAAATCTTGTTAAATCAACATTATTTTCAATGTATTTACTTAAAAAATGTTGTAACATTATAGGGAATAAATATAAGTTAAAATCTGTTTTCATTTAGAGGAAATTGGTTTTCAAAAGTGCGAATTCTGTTTTCATTATTGCAAAATCAGAATTCATGAATGATAAATTAGTTTTCGTTATTATGAATTCTGTTTTCATTTGTGTGAAGTCAGTTTTCGTTAATGTGAAATTATATTTCATATGTGTGAAATCATACTGTAAAAGGTATAGTTTCAGGGTAATCCAATACTACTAAAGTTGATTTGTATGTGTGTCCGAGCCCCATTCTCGCGTTCTATAAGGGTTGGAGAGATGGGCTTGGGCTCATTCGACGCGTAATTTGCCGAGGATAATGCAATAATGGATAATGACCGAAATTCTTTAAATTAGGTTATGTTTTAAAATTTTTTAAATTAGGTTATGTTTTAAAAAATCGATAAATGCTGATTCTATCGTACTATTTAGTGCTATTGAGTGTTATTTGGTACTAATATGTGCTCTATCGATAGAGAATCGATTGGAGATTTATGTAGGTCATGTAAATACTGACCTACTTTAAAAAAATCGATAAATGCTATTTCTATCATACTTAAGTGCTTAGGCCCGTAGGGCCCATTATCCTAGTAAATCCTAACATGTACCGCGATTACTTTTTTTTGTTGTTGTTATGGAAACACTTTACTCCCTCAGGGAGTAAAAATGCTACTTTACTCCCTCTTTTGGGGGACTAAAGTAGAGCCTTATATATAGGACGTGCAAAAAGAAAATTACAGCTCACTATGTCAATATCAATTTTCAGCTTTTAGAAACCACTTAAATCACACTACTTCTTGTTACAACTTTCAAACTGCAGTGACGGCGAGTGTCACCATATCCGAGTTTCTTTTGTGTAGGATATTTATTTACACCCTAAATATAAGCTAATATTAAAATATTAGCCTTTACAAAACTACACTTTTTGGTCGCCAGCTCTTGGTCTACAACACATAATAAACTTATGGCGGTTAAAAAATAGTTTAAATTTTGAAAAACTTTTATTGGAAGTAAAGCATAAGATTTAAAATATAAGATAAAGATTTCTTTACTTTTTAATAAAGTTTAAGCTAACTAAAAAACCTGCAAACGACGTAAAATGCCTATTTAAAAATGTTTGTTACAATTATAAGTAAACTTGGAATTCGATGTTAGAGGTTACATCTAGATTTTAGATGTAGTGTAAGACGCTAAAATGTCTAACCTCCTGTGTCATGGCGGTCAATGTTGCATTGGCGGTTGTTGTTTTCTGATGTGGTTATGATGTGAAAAAGCAGATGCTATAGTGGTATTTAATACGTATTTTCATAGTAGTGTAAATTGTATTCTAATTCTAATTGTTAGAATAGAAAAACAACAATAGGTAATCATTAATTTCAAATATTCATTACTGTTGTTGAAGCATATGAAACATGAAATACATGTGGACTATTTGTTTATAAAACAACAGTTGTCAGTTGGTTGATTCTAATGAATAATTTGTTTTAGGTTTTAACATAGATTATGCTACCGTTGGGTACAACCCCTCCCAGTCAGTCAACTAGCAATATGCAGCAGAGCAGTATTCAAAGTTCGAATTCATTAACACCAACTGGTGGTTCGAATAAGCCTAGTAGTAGTTTGGTGTGTTGAATTATTGTTTATATTTATTTGGCATCTTATTTCTACATGTGTTACATTCAGTATTTAAATTTTTATTGTATATTTTAGAAACCTAACTATACTTTAAAGTTTACTCTTGCCGGTCATACTAAAGCTGTGTCTTCAGTTAAATTTAGTCCTAACGGTGAATGGTTGGCAAGTTCTTGTAAGTATTTATAGGAAATAAAATATTGAATTAATTAGTAAATATCTTCAGGTCTACCACATTAATTTGGAAATGTTATTAAAATCTCAAATACTGTTTTAATTTTTCATATTATTATTGAAAACTAAAGGGTAAATTTCTTTAGTTTTATAGAAATATTTTGCTTAGAACTAGCCATAAACGAGTTTTGTTGTGATATTCGTATTTGAAACGAAAAGGGTTTTAAATTATAGTCAAACTGAAGTTAGAGATTTGATTAATCTCTAAACTAATTTCTCAGTTTGAGTATGTATTTTCATTTAGCAGTTATGTAGAGGGTGATTCAATTAGTGCTTTACGATTTTAAAATGAAATAAAACGCAAACATTGTTCCACGATGCAAAATGTTTTGTTTTTATTCGAAAGAGCATCTTATTACAATTATGTTTTGAAGCTAATATCATTCAAATGTCCGCCACGACTTTGTTGACAATAGCGCATCGATCAGTCCAATTTCTCATTATATTTTTATGCATTGCGTCTGGTATTTCTTGAATAACTTTTCTGATGTTGATTTTTAAATACTCAATTGTTGTTGGATAGTTGTTGGAAGCGTAGACCTTCGACTTCACATAACCCCACAGGAAGGAGTCACATGGCGTCAAATCACAAGATCTTGGTGGATAATTCACAGGAACATTTCTTGAAATAACGTTATCACCAAATTGACCTTGCAGTAAAGCAATGGTTTCGTTGGCGGTATGGTATGTAATGCTGTGCTGTTGGAACCAGAATTCCTCCAGATGTTTGCAACAACAATTGGGAAGAAATAATCGTTTAACATTGCCCGATAACGAACTCCATTTACGGTGACACGCTGTCCTTGAGAATTTTCAAAGAAATATAGTTCTGCTTGGTAACATACTTGGATACAACATGCTTGGATACAAACCCAAATCCTTCCGTAAAATCTCCAAGTTGATCTATATGAAAGGTCCAATTGCTGAGTACGACGTCTAACAGACAGATTTAGATTATCACGAACACTTTGCCTTACAGCTTCAACATTGTCTGCATTTCTCACATTTCTTATACGATTTGTTCTTGGATTATCCAGCAACGTAAACTCACGTTCAAATTTCTTCACAACATTACGAATTGCTTGTTCACTTGGTCGATGATGTGGACCATAGAGTGCACGTAATCTACGCCAAGTTTCCTTGGCAGACCATTGTTTCTGATAATAAATTTTAATAATTTCGCAACGTTTTTGGGGCGTTAAATGTTCCATGTTGTTTTGTAATAACCTAACCTACACAACTGTCAAATAAAGGATGGTTGTCACATGTACAGTGTTGCCTATATTTCACTTTAAAATCCTAAAGCATTAATTGGGATCACTCTTTATATGTAGTACATCAAAAGTCCCCATCAGTTGATCACATGAAAAGGATTTAATACAGGGCGTAATGTGTCAAAAAAAAGTTTTAAGGAAATATGGCCTACATTACAGAAATCACCTAAAAAACATACGCTTTTTATAATATCAGCGACCATTTTTAAGATTTATTTCAAATCGGGGGAATATAAGCATTAATTCCTAGAATTTGTTTAGTGTAGAAATTCGCATTTGCTTAAACAATATAGCTTTCCCAAATATTATATATGGACTATTAGAATTGAGTCCGATTCTTTTGGTAGGCAAACAAAATTAACGGTTGGGCATACCAGTTTGGGAAATGGGCAAGCAAACTGGACAGAAATGCTATAAAGAAATTTTAATAATTTTTTATTTACTTAAATAATCTTGAAAACAAACCATAGGATAAGGCCATTGGCAACATTACGTAACTTTGTGCTTTTTGTACTCCTACTGTAATTTTAATTACAGCAGGACCTAATACCTTAATACCTCTGTTAATTTTTTTGCAACATAACTTGATACGACTGATAAGCTCTTTTGTACTTTTAGCTTGTCAAACCTCGATTGGCTGACACTAAGGTAGATTTAGTAAGATTTTTTCTTTTAACACAAATTCCACGTTTTATTTTTACATGCTTTACATACCGACTGCAATCAGCTGAATATTTGCTTGCGTTCGTTGTGTGGTCAATGTTGCGACAGCAGTGAAACACTGCAGACTGCATTTGACTGTGCGATAACGTATAAAGGCGTAATGGAAAACGATAATTTTATAGAATTCTTTATTAACAATATAAAGAAACAAAATACTCTACAACCTATCTGAATGAGAGTACTAAGACATATGTAAAAAGAATACAGTACGACATTCCTTTGTGAAAATTATGCCAACAAAAACAACTGGTAAGTTGCAGACCCACCATAACTATCAATACATGGAGCAGTTTCATCGCTCTGAAGTCACGGTTGTATAATGTATTTTATTACCTCGACAACATTCTTATTTTCTCTGCAAGCGAAGCAGAACATGTATGCCCTGCATTAGAAAAGTGTATTTCAATGCCTACATCACTATGGTTTACTATTAAATTTCAACAAATGTATCTTTGGAGTCAAAGAACTAACTTTTCTCACCCACTTAGTAAACAGTGACGGGGTTAAGCCACAAATATCAAAAGTAGAAGCTATTAATAATTTTCTAATTCCTAGAACCCACAAAGAATTACTCTAAACAAAGATGCTTTAATAAGTTTTAACAATTTAAAATCAACAATTGCCAAAGAAACTTGGTTGGTTTACCCAATGGTGCCCTAATTTCGGTCATGTCCGACAGTTCTTCAAGCATGATTGCTGCTGTTTTACAGCAGTATAAAGACAAAATGAGGAAGCTATTAGCTTTCTGTAGCAGGAAGCTAACGACTGCTTAATTGAAATACAGCATGTTTAATAAAGATTTATTAGCTATTCATTTTGCTGTTAAAAAAATTTCGCTTTTATTTAGAAGGAAGAGCATTTCATGTTTTTACAGAGTATAAGGCCATCTGTCATGCCGTTACAGGAAATTCAACCAATTATTTGCCAAGAGAATACAAACAATTAGAATTTATCTTTTTGTTTACCTCAGACGTACGTCATATTGAAGGAAAACAAAATGTCATTGCTGATGCATTATCACGAGTAGCTCTCGTATTACCCCCTTTTCATGATAGCGCAATAGAGTATGATGAGAACACTAGAGTTCAAAACGATGATGAAGAATTAAAGTGTCTTTGTCAACAACATAACTTTATTTTTGTGCAAACGCCTACAAAAAATAGTTCATTATTGTGGGTGAATAAAAGTCAAAATTTTCCATGTTCTTACATCCCAAAACAATTTCAATTTAGTGTATTCAAAATCTCTTAATATTTCACACTCCGGAATACATGCTTTGCAGACTCATTACAAGTCGGTTCTTCTGGCCTCATTAAGCGCCGGTGTCCACATGCGGGAATTCCCGTTGCGAGCTGGCTGCGGGCCCGCAAATGCGGTCTACGATACTATATGAAATAAATAAAGATTATTAAAAGTTTCACAGTTTTATTAAAATATACCTGACAATATTGTTTCGACAGCTATGCTGTCATTATCAAAGGTAATATAATTATAAACAAACACGTCGCTAAGGTAGATACAAAATAGGTAACTAGATAAAATAATAATAATAATAAAAATTAATAATAAAAATCATAATTAAACATCTAATACTTCCAATAACGGAGAATTACTGAGCTCAAGTTGTTCATTCATTAAAGGTACCCTGAGTTTGTGTTTGTATATCTCAAAGGCTTCTAAAATGTCTAATTTGCGTTTGTTATTACAAAAATGTAGGAATTTAATATTATTTTGAGGAGTCATTGTGTGATTTTGTTCTAAAAGGTGTTTGGCGTAATTCGATTTTTCAGGATGTTTATTTTTGTAATGACGTACGTGTTCTTTATATCTTATGTCAAAATTTCGAAGTGTTTGTCCAATATATACCGAACTACAAAAAGAACAATTTAAACGGTAAATGCCCGATTTCATGATATCATGTGTTCTGTCTTTAGCATTACACATATACACATGATATCATGAAATCGGGCATTTACCGTTTAAATTGTTCTTTTTGTAGTTCGGTATATATTGGACAAACACTTCGAAATTTTGACATAAGATATAAAGAACACGTAAGTCATTACAAAAATAAACATCCTGAAAAATCGAATTACGCCAAACACCTTTTAGAACAAAATCACACAATGACTCCTCAAAATAATATTAAATTCCTACATTTTTGTAATAACAAACGCAAATTAGACATTTTAGAAGCCTTTGAGATATACAAACACAAACTCAGGGTACCTTTAATGAATGAACAACTTGAGCTCAGTAATTCTCCGTTATTGGAAGTATTAGATGTTTAATTATGATTTTTATTATTAATTTTTATTATTATTATTATTTTATCTAGTTACCTATTTTGTATCTACCTTAGCGACGTGTTTGTTTATAATTATATTACCTTTGATAATGACAGCATAGCTGTCGAAACAATATTGTCAGGTATATTTTAATAAAACTGTGAAACTTTTAATAATCTTTATTTATTTCATGATTATGGAGTTCCACAAAATAAGGCTGGAAACAATAAATACGATACTATAAGTTAAATGGTGCAGTTCACACATAGTGCGTCATCCTTGCGAGCTCGCAGCGATCTTGCGGGCGTTTCTTAACGCAGATCCCTACAGCCCCGCAAGGTTGACGCAGCCGCAAGTACGGGCTCAAGATACCTTGTTGTATATTGTGCGGTTCACACATGCGGGTGTTTGACGCAAGAACGGTAATAGAATTAAGAATGGTGAGTTCTATAATTTTGAAGAATTATTGGATATTCAGCTGTTTATTGGTGTTATTTGTCAAAATTTAATGAAAAGGATGACAAGTATTGTTAAGTGAAGGGAAATAGAAAGCATTAAGCATGTAGTTAAAATTTAAGTCATATGTTTTTAGACCTTTTTATTGAGAAATTCAGTTTTGGTTCACTTTTATCTTCTTAATATAAATAACTAGGGTTTTTAAACATATTTCTGATAAAAGTCTTTTTTTTTATTATGCGATTTCCGGCTCAGCTAAATAACTATACACAGAATTGGTATTAGATAACACTTGTAACTATATTGTCATAATGTGGGCAGTTCAAAACTAGTCCTCACTCACTGGTTTCTTCATCGGTTAGCAGGTCTTGAGGCAATTTGCGTTTTAACCTTTTATGAATGGCTTTGTTTCCCAGTTCATAAGTTACCGCTCCCGGACACACATTGAGTTTATTTATATATTTTTATGTAAGTTTGTATGGTGGGGATCTCGAGTTCCTTATGTAATTGTTCATTACGTACGAACCATGGGGCGTTTGTAATGATTCGTAAAATTTTGTTTTGGAACACTTGCACTTTTTTGATTGCTATATTAGAGGCAGTACCCCAGATGGTGCAGGCGTATGTTAGGGTGGATCTTAGAATTGATTTATAGATAAGTATACCGCACTCATGTTTTAAAGGGGATTTTCGATTAATAATAGGTTACAGTTGAGATAGTTTAGCGTAGTATTCGTTTAGTTTTTTATTAATATGGAAGTTCCAGGATAGTTGCTTATCCATATATATCCCTAGGTATTTAACTGCTTGATCAGCTGTATTCCATGGGATGCGTTTGTTGTTAATCGCTATTTCCTGTGGTGTTGTGGGTCGTCGGAGGGTGAATATCTTAGTTTGACATTTGTTGGAGTTTATAGTGATGTTCCAAGCTTTGAGCCAAATGTTTAGTTCATCTAAGGAATTCTGTAGTTGTATCGCTGCTGTGTCAATGTTTTCATGTTGGGTGATGATTGCCGTGTCGTCGGCATACATGGCAATACTGGTGTTATATATTCGTGGGATGTCGTGCATAAATACATTGTATAGGACGAGACCCAGGATTGAGTCTTGGGGGATTCCGGCTGCAATGTTTTTCATCGTGGACAAGGTATTATTAATCCGAACTTGGAATTTTCTGCTGGTTAGAAAGGACTTTAATATTAGGAACAAATAGAGTGGTAAGTTTAAGGTTGATAGTTTGAATAATAGTCCAAGAATCCAGACAGTGTCGAAAGCTTTGGCTATGTCAGTGTATGCAATTAGAGTGTGTTGTTTGGATTCGTATCCTCTTTCGATGATTTCTGTTAATCTGGTTAGTTGATGAGTAGTTGAGTGATTTGGTTTAAAGCCAAACTGAAAATCTGGAATAGTATCTTTATTATTCAGTTCTGTATTCAGTCTGGTTAGTATGCACTTTTCTAGCAGTTTGGAAAAGGTTGTTAGCAGGCTGATCGGTCGATAATTTTCTGGGTACTGTGCATTTTTCCCCGCCTTGTTAAACATAATAATGTGTGCAATCTTACAGTTATCTGGGAAATAGCCTATTCTAAGACAACAGTTGTATATTGCTGTTAGATAGCTGACTGCTTTTTTAGTGATATTCTTAAGTATATATTAAGTATTAGTTAAGGACTAATATCAATAGATGGCGTAGGACCAATACAAGTCGCTGTGTAAAATTACACATTTAACAGTGACGTATCAAAATAAAAGGACATAAAATACACATTCAACTCAACATTTTCATAAAATTTGATATTAGTTACGTTAAATTATATTTTCAATAATTAATACAATTTTAATGGCATTTGTTGTTCATGAATTTTGAACTATAATTGGAATACAAAGTACTAAATGCTTCTAAATCTAATTTATTTCATAGCCAATGCTTTGCAATATTCTATATAGCAAGTTATTCATTTAAAGTTAATAAATACAAACTAATGCGTATCGATTTCACACATATTTTTTATTAAAACCACTTAAATATACTAATTAGAAAAATATTTAACAGGATCTAATAACCCATTAGCGACTAATAGAAACATTTACAAGATAGGCTCAATTTAATGAGGCTCACGAATGAAAACAGGACTCCTTGTTTTCATTCGTGATATAGCTCTATAGCTCTCCTCAATTCGGGAAAAATTAAATAAAAAAATTTTAGTTAATCAATACACAAGTTACAAAAAATAAATTATTCTTTACAAAATATAACATATATTTCAAAATTCAATCACTAAATAATAAGGTTATTATTAAAGAGCGGAAAAAATGCAAGGCAAAAATAAAAAATATGCACATTTAAATGCAACGAAATTTGACAAAAAATGCATGGGTTTCGACAAAAAATGCAAGGGTTTTGAAAAAAAAAATGCAACAAATATGTATATAATATACTATTAACTAACTAGTAATAACTAAATATTATTAGTAAAAACTTATTTGTTATAAGAATAAGGAAATTTCAATAAATCAAATCATGAATTAAATTTTGTTTCTATTATTTATTTCATCATCAAGTTTATTTTATGTATACAGCGATGTATACAGTTATGTTACATTGTTGCATTATTATTACATGGCATTATACGGAGTTTCGCATTTATTGATATAAAATATACAATAATATTAAAGCCTTAAATTTTAGGTTTTAGGCATTTTAATTGAATCTACAAACAATTCCTCGCGCGACCTTCTCTGGACGCATTTAACTTGGGACTGACTACGACTCCCTCTTTTTCACTCTACGGTGATGCCCTAAGCTATGCAATTGCTTTACCTAAGGATCTAATGAGTCAGCTCTAGTGTTATAGTCGTCGTATCAGGGCTGCTCAAATATTTCTCAGAATACTAATTGCTTTGTTTCATGAAATTATGACATTTTAGTGAAAAAATGCACTAATTATATAAAAATGCAGTTTGCACGAAAAAAGACGAAAAAATGCAAAAAATGCAAAAAAATGCACATTGCATATTTTCCGCTCTTTAGTTATTATAATAGTTAAAACTAATAAAAAATCATTTCTACACTAAATACTACTATTATATTATACACTACTTAATTTATAAATTTTTCATTATAGATAGTTTGCGAGAAGCTTTATGTTTTGGCTGCTCTTGTTTAATCGATGAACTATAATATTTACATTTTTTGTGAAGTGTTGTTCATATTAAAAGATTAATTAGAAATTTCAGATGATCTTTACAACCCCCTTTTTCGATAAATTTTGGAAACTTTTTGTCTATATATTTTTCAATATAATTTTGGAACATACATACTAAATTCTTTTTACTATATTTTATCCAATCTTTATCTATTACTTTCATAGAAAATTTGGTAATCTTTATGAGGGTATTAGAGGGTATTTTCAGATGTAGTTTATCTTCTATGTCATAATTCTTATATAATAATAAGAACTGTTTCTTATTTTTTAAGTCTTTATCGCCCATGAGATTTTTCTTACAAAATTGGCATTGGTGTTTCTCAAAAAGTCTCTTTACCAAATATCTTTAATTATATTTATACCCAAATAGGTTACAGAACAATCTTCCAAACTCATTTTCTCCATATCAGGCTGATGTGCTGTCTCCTCCGATGGTGATGATGATATTGATAGCAATTCACTGTCACTTGTTTCCACAAGTTGTACAACAAGCCTTTGCTCTTGTTTTTCGAAGATATAGGAGTCTTCGTCTGGTTTGCAATTTGATTCTGCAGGCGGTTTTATCAAGCCGGTTACAGAATTAGTTTTATTATTAGTTATGGGATTTTTGTTGTATCCACCACGTTGCCTATATGTAGAAAAGAGATTCTCCAGAGGATCCTGTTTTAGTCTACCTGTAAGAATATATGGAAATTCTTCGGTTTTGTTTTCATCAAATAACAATTTAATACCCTTTATAGTTTGAACCATCCCCAGAAAGCTAGGTGGAACTGAGTATTTTATTTGACTATTCCTAACTGTCTTTTTAATACAGACATGATAATAATGCCTTGGTTTAGTATATCTAATACTTCTTTATTTCTGTCACATAATGGGCGATTAGAAGCTTTCTGACTAAAAGGAAATCTACTGTTCAAGGCATCAAACAGCATATCTATAAATTCAACAAACTTAGCTGTACCAGCTGCTCCTGCCGACATTTGTTTTGTTTTTATAGCAGTTTTCATTGCTGCTGCAACACTATGACTAAAGATTTGAGCAGCAACACGAACACTCATTTTTTGGAAACTATTTGGGTTGATGTGACGATCAGTTATTTTGATTAATGCTCTAGCAGTTTTGCTCTGCTTATCTAATAAATATAATTGTTTTATGAAGGTCCAAGAAATCAATTCATCATTCATAACAAAATCAGCAGTAAGTAGATTGTTACGAATGCTCTTCAGGAAATGGGGGACATCAAAAAGAGCATAATACTTCAAGTCCTTATAAATGAAATATGGCATTTCTGAAGTAATACCAAGAGACCTATAACATTTCTGATTAGTAGATGACTGGTCACAAACAGTTGCTAATGGTTTTAAACCAGCTTCTGTCAGATAATCTAAATTCTTCTTAATAATACTTTCTAGAACATCAGCTTTTACACCATTTGCTGAAAAATAATACGCAATTGGTAGTTTCCAGTCTGCATAAATTCCTCTCACCATAAGTACTAAAACATGTTTAGCAGGAACTGCTCTGAAACCAAATTCCCCCAAGTCCTCAAATCCTAAAATTTTTCCAGATCCTTTACACAATTCTACATTTTTTTTAATATCCATTTCATCAAATAATAAAATGCACTTCTTTTCTTTTTCTTCCATGGTAGTCACTTTTTGCTTTATTCGTTCGAATAATTTTCTATTATAACCTGGCTTAGTTTTAAAATTGTTCACATAAGATTTCAAGGTACTTACTGCTGGTAAAATAAATCCCTGTTTTCTTAAAAATTTGTACATACTAGGGGATTTGTAGAACATACTTAACGCTGCATGTTTTTCCTCTAATGTCCAGGGAGTTCTTTCTGCATGTTTCAATTGAATTTCCACAATCAGTTTTGGTAGAAATGGTAAGTCTTCTATGTTTCTAACGTTTTTTGATTCATCTTTCTGTTGCTGTAAATTCTGTGTTTCTTTTGTTGGTGTGGGCACCTCTAAGAGTTTTTGAATAAATGCTTCTTCTACTGTTTTTGACTTTTCAATTACTTTCTTTTCTCCGTCCTGGTCTTTTTGAGGTGTTAGAATGACCACTTCTTCCTTTCACTTTTTGGGTGTTCCAGCATCAGTGAATAATTTTCTTTTAACGCCTTTTTCTGGTTGAAGTAATTCACCACTTGTAGTAGCTTGATTGTTGTCGGAATATGTTCTTAAATTTGAAAGATTCAAGTTTTCTAAAATTCTAGAATCTTTGGGCAATGAACCTCTTGGTAACTTGCCAGAAAGCAGCAGTTCGGCTGAAAAATGAACATCACAAATAAATCTTCGCTTCAATTGATGGTCGTCAAGAAATGCTAAAGATGTATTTACACTAAGTTCTATCCATTTCCTGCACCTTTCTTCCTCTTTTACCGGAAAGAAGGATTTTCTTAGTCCCGGGGTATTTCTCGCAGAATTGTTACAATTTATGTATGAGCATTTATTTCCAGACATTCTGCAAACAAATAGTATATGAAACTCTACTGTTTCTAAAGAAAACTTTGCTAAATATCTTCTAAGTGCTACTGCTAATTACCATTAGAATTCATCAAATAGAGTTTTTACGATAAAGAATGAATATTAGGATGAAGTACTCATTTAAAGAAAGCAGTCGTTTCTTAGGTCCGGATCACGTTACAATACACCCATTTACCATTTTTCAAATAACCGGAATTTTTTCTGAAAAATCTGAATAATTTGTGTTTGAAAACAAAAAGAAGAATATCAATTTTTTGTGATTACTTCTATTGAAATCCATTTCGTTTAATTACATGGAAATGTTTTTGGGATTAAGAGATGGAAAAAAGTTAGTACAAGTTTTCAAACTTATCAGAAAGCTTAAATTTGAAAGATTAAAATAACAAATAGTTTATTCAGTAACGATAGTGTAGATGGTCTGAGATGTGACCCGTGCTAAACACTACTAACTATAAAACTAGAATCTAGGCCTAATATTATGATGCCATCTCTTGGCTAGAAAATTCAGTTCTTGAGTTTATCTCGAAAACCATAATTGTGACCCTAATCGATATATTATTCTAAGGCGTGCTAAATGTTCTATTAGAAAATACTGGTCGTATCAAAAGTTCCCGCCACTTTTTGTTCATATCGATCGCATATCCTTGATGAACACATATGTTTTAAACAAATGATAGTGTCACCTGTCATGTATTATTTTAAAATGGATATTTTTGTGTTAAGAGAGATATGAATGTTTTTTTCCTGAGGTTGACATGGTTACAAACCGAGAGCCTTTGGCCCGAGGTTTGTTAAGTCAACCGAAGGTAAAAAACATGAATATCTCCTGTGGCGCATACAATATTTTATTTTTTAACATTTATAAAATTTAAAACTTTCTTAAGAACATTTTACAAAGGAATAACAATAACATCAAGGATTGCGCAAATGTGTGGTTGCTATAGTTGCGTGGTTACCATGAGTTTGTTTTAAACAATTGTAGAAATTTAATATTAGAAAAAATGGCTGAAGGCAGCAGTAAAGTTACTATTCTCGAAATATGAATGAAAAAGCCAAAAGGGAATTTCAATTTTCAATTTTAACGGAAAGTTTGAAAATTGTACGTTCTATTTGTAGTCTACTAAAAATTTGAAAAATTCCTAGGGAGATATGAGTTGCTTTTCATATTTTGTATCTATGACGAAAATAAACAATATCATGGTGATAAAAAATAAAAAAGTATAAAGCGTATTAGTCTGTGGTGTCAAGCATTTATTTTTTTGTCGAGTTTATTGATATGAAGCCTTCATAATAAATAATACATCTTCAAAAAGTGGCGAAAACTTTTGATACAACCTGTATATAATTCACTATTTCTTTTTGCAGAGAGTTAAGAAAAATTCGAAAAAAATCGGAAATTTGAAAACTTTTATGTATACTTTCCGACTTTGGGTTTTATCATTTGATGATATACTTAATTGAAAAATTTATGAGTATGTAATAAGAATCACAACATCACGGAGAGCATTAATAAACAGACGTTTGACTCGTTTTGAGCAATTATTGTATAACTGTTTTGATATAAATAATCGTTTAATAGATTCTTAATTTAAAATATATGAATTTTTATACTTATTACGAAAGATCTTGAACGACCCAAGGCCGATACGCAAATAACGGACGCTGTTGATTATCTCGGCTATCACCTCGATTTACAAAATTTAACCCGTTATTTGCTCTATATCGGCCTAATGATGTTAATAACTAATTTTGAACGTAACGCCGACGCCACACCGATTGCAAAGTTAACGCTAAGCGGGCGTTATAAATTGTAATGTCCGCTTATAATACTCTGGTTGTTATGAACTTGTTTATATAATTTGTATTACAGGTATATGCAACAAAAATTATGCAAGTGAATAAATAATAACATAAGAAAAATAAATAACTAGAAATGTCAGATTTTATTGTTTTCAATTGAAATTACTCTTATAAGATAGATATTTATATCTACGATCATACAAAAAGTGACTACTTTTTACACTGTTTTTCGTGTAAAAAGTTAAGGTTAATTTAACTAGTGTTATAAAAATTTTATTGCACACTAATGTCAACAAGAGATGTATGACAAATGATTTATGAATATTTTACAAACTGGCTGCTAAACAACTTAGCGTACAAAATCAAGTAAAGCGTGGTGATTGTAGATAAAACGTAAGATACACGTGTAAAAAGTCTCTTCATTGTACTCACGGTTTTTTAAACACTCGCTTGGTACCTCGCTCATGTTTTAAACCATTCGCGCAACTCTTTACACTTGTATCTTAAATATCTACATATATCTATAAAAGACGTTAGTGCAATAAAAATGACTTTTTACACATGTATCTTACAATGTTTTATCTAGGATCATAACGCTTTACTGGAATATTCATTTTATTTATTTTTCTTTTAAATTTGTTACTGATGTCATGTATATCAGCGTGCTTTGATTTTGTACGGGCTAAGTTGTTTAGAACCAGTTTGTAAAATATTTCAATACATTAATACAATATTCCATACAAATTTTATAACACTAGCTCAATAAACGTTAACTTTTTACACAAAAATCAGTGTAAAAAGTAGTCACTTTTTGTATGATCGTAGATAAATTATATTATATGCAATCCGTGCCAAGTTGTTTTATGAAACTTATGTTCGACTTCGTCCCGTTCGGTAAACTTCAGAGTCGTTCCATAAAACTACACTTTAAAATATTATTCACTAATTGCATAAATATTTTGCAAATTAAAAAAAATCCAGTTATTCATGCTTTTCCTTTTTGTAATTTATTTTATGCTTTTTTAAAAACCCAAAAGAATAGTCGGAGAAAAATATTGCATGCAGTGATGTACGTATGTTACAACCTGTGAAGTGCCTTTTTTTCACTTTTAGGATGTTTTCTCATCATATTATATTTCAAAAATACCACAAATAGGAGTAATATTTAATCGACAAAAAAAAACTCACCTAATAAATTAATAATAAAAAAGTTGATCTTTCAAAAACTATAAATGAACGATTGTAGACGCCTTGAAATCACAAAACTGAGTGTATATTTGCTGCAAACTGTATCCCCTTAACGATGTTTTATAACGGTACTTTCTTTAGGAATTGTCGGCAACGGGTATGCATCAAGGGGTGGAAGTTCTTTTTAAATGGGTTTAAGATATTTTCTTGAATCTTGCAGGTAAAGATCGTTTACAAAGAAAGCTTTACATTTTAAAGTGTTCAAATACCCGTTTAGGTAGTATTAAAGTGAAAAGTATAGAATAAATAATATCTTTTAAAAATCTGTATATTTATATTAAAACGAACTAAATAACTTACAAAAATATAATGCAACTTTACGCCTTGATGTTGATTACTCCACTGATTTGATTACACCCTCTAAATTTCTACTTATTCATAAATAAATACCTACATTCTATTTGATTATATTTTAAAAGTAAATAGTAGTGTAGTTAATATGCTCTCTTATTTTTAAGTATTTCTCATTAATATGCACGTGTTATATATAGCTAGGTTGCTTTCGTTACATTCGACGGTAAACATGAATTAATATAACACAGTAGTTTTTAAATTGCACGGCAGCATAACGGCTGCACGACTGTGCTTATCATAAAAATCATGAATGTGAATGCTTACGCCATCTCTAATTACATTTATAACCAGCAGGTTGACTGTCTATAATGTTTAGTCAAATGATATTAGTTATACCATCGTGGACTGGCGATTTTTTATTCGGTAAGTTTTTAATATAGTTTGCTATCTCTATGGGTGTGATTGGATTAGTGTCTTCCGGGAGGTTATGAGAAATTGATGTAATGTGTTCTTGGTATAGTTGTGCTTGTTCAGTGTTAATTTGGGTAATTGGTGTGGTGAACACTTCTTCAAGGTAGGTTGCAAAGGCTTCGCATTTGTCTGTAGTTATAAGTACATCGTCTATTTTTAGAGCTGATGGGGTAGGTGGTGTTCTGAGTATTCGTTTAGTAGCCTGCCGCATCGAGGGATCACCAGGTTGTAAGTCGTTTATATAGGTTTGATATGAATTGATTCTGTAGGTTTCCAGTGCAAGTTTTGTTTGTCGAATTAAATGGTTGAGTTGTTGTTTTGACTGTGGGTCTCTGCTTCTTTGCCAGGCCCTTCTGACTCTGTTTTTCTCTTGAATTAATTTCAGAACTTGTTTTGGTGGTTGAAAATAATCTGGTTTAGTTTGGTAATGATGAGTTTGTCGTTGCTTCATCAAGTGATAATTTAATGGCGTCTTGTATTTTAATGATAGATTGATCTACTTCTGACTGGGTAAACAGTATTGGGCATTGAATTGTGTTGTCTAATTTTTGTTGGAAGAGTTCCCAATTTACTCGGCCATTGATGAGTCTTGGGATTTTTTTTATGAGATGAGGTGGTTCCGCATATGTAATAATGACCGGTCTGTGATCCGAGTCAAGATCGGTTGTAACTGTTTGCGTTATGGGTGTTACATCATTTTTGTGAAGTATTATGCTTAGTATATCAGGCTAATGATCAGTGCGGTAGGGATAGTGTGTTTGTTCGTTTGGGGCAGATATTTCTATTGCATTTGCGGTGGCGTAGTTAAAGAGGCGAAGTCCGTTAGGGTTGTCAGCTCGACATCCCCAAATTTTGTTTTTACAGTTGATATCACCTATGACATATGTTGGTTCTTGGTAATTAAACAGATTTTGTATGTCAGTTTCTGAGAGGATCTTATTGGGTTGTTTGTATATGCTTGTCAGTCGTATGATTCGGTTAACTGCTAGTTGAAGAACTGCTTCTATAGCTTCTACACTTTCTAGGTTTTGAGTAGGTAAAGGGCATATCGGTAAGTTCTTTTTTGCTATAATCATTACCCCGCCTGAGGCTATGGGTGCTGTCCGATCTCTTCTAAAGATTAGAAATCCCGGTATATTAAACCGTTCATTAGGTATTAGATGTGTTTCACTAATGCATGCAATATCAATGTGGTTGTTTATCAGAAAGGTAATTAGTTCTGAGCGTTTTGCTTTGATGCCGTCAGCATTCCAGCTGGCGAGTGTTAAGTTACGGTAACTTGGTTGTCTACGAGCCATTATTGAATAATGTTGGTATGAGCGTGAGAAGGGCTGTTTTAATTTTATCCATATATGGAGTTAAGAGTTCTAAGAGAGTTTTTAAAATGGTTGTTATAAGATCTGTTGTTTCTTGGTTATTATGGTTTGGTAATGGGCTAGGAGTGTTTGAAGTTCTGAGGCGAGGTTGTGTTTTGGGGGAAGGTACTGAGTTAGATGAGTGTGGAAAGGTTTCTGGGGTGTAGGTATACGGCTTATTGCTATTTTCAGAGGTATGATGATTTTTGTTTACTTTTTGCGAGATTTTCTGGAAGTAAGGGCAGCCTCTGTAATTGGCAGGATGCTCGCCGTCACAGTTTACGCATTGAGGTTTTTGCTGAGAGGTCTTTGTGCAGTCTTTATAATGATGATTTTCCTTGCATTTGACGCATCTTGGGGTCAGTTTGCAATAGTTTTTTGTATGACCATAAAACTGGCATCGGGAGCATTGTGGGATGTCTGGCGATTTGCGTCTGGGTTTCACGCTAATGATAGAGTGCAATATTTTTGTTATTGTAAAAATCTGGTTTGCTTCCTCGGTTTTTGATAGGTCCACTGCGCATATAGGTATAGGATACTGTGATTTATTGTACAGTCTGGCAACTTTAAGAATTGGGAGTTTAAGAATTTGTAACTCGTTTTTAAGTTCGTCTTCTGTTATCGAAATGGGAACGCTTCGTAGTATTACGGATAGAGGCTGAGTTTCGGGATCTTTAAAGGTGTGGTATGGTATATTTAGTGAGTCGTAGTATTTTGTTAGGTTTCTAAAGTCGTTTATATTTGTCAAGTTAATTCGAAGAAAATTACCTTTATAGGCTGTGGAGAAATCTTCTTTGATGTTTTGTTGCATGTCCTTGATTACTTGTTGATAATTTTTGGCTTCATGTAAATATATGGGCGGAATTTTTGGCTTGGGCATTATCGGTTCCTGGTTGGTTTCCATTAGTTTAGCTTGAGTTGGCACTTTACTTTCTTGATAGATAACTCCTGATGTACTTGGAGGAATGTAAAAACGATTGTTTTTTAAGAGGTTATTCGGTTCAAATATATATCTTTTGTTAGCAGCAATTTCGGGTGAGAGTGTGCTGCTATCATGTTTGTTATTGTGATTAGTGGTATTATGAGCCATTATTATTAATACTGCAGGCCACTAGGGCCGCAGTGGGTATTTATTTTTATTTAGTTTTAATAATTTTCTTATTGTTATGAGAAGATAAACTTATGTATTATATTAAAAGTTTTAAAAACTATGAATGTTTATATACGATAGCGGCGGCCGTTGACACCGTTATCGCTCGAGAGTAAAACACGACGGTTAACGTTGAAATACTCTACCGGACTCCGATAAAAGTCTATAAAACTACTTACTACCTGAAAATAACTGTGCGGCATTCGGGCTACTATTGTGGGAGTTATTAAATTTAGAAATACCTACCTACTTATGGGGGCTATAGGGACAGCTTGTAAATTTCGGTTTATTCGATTTATAAATTATTTGAAAAGTTTTTTTTTTTAATCTAACGTAGCACAAGCGATCGTACATCAAGCAATATTATAATAAAATAGCAAACGTGCTTTCAAATTAGTTTTTAAATCTAGTATCTAAGTCAATTTTAGCTATCTTGGACAATAAGACTTTATTCTTATTTAAAAAGAAAATTTGAATCAAAAGTAGAATACTATTGTCCAAGATAGTACCTACAAAAATTAATTTGAAAGGGCGTTCGCTATTTTATTATATTTGTTGATATACAATCACATGTGCAATGTTAGATTTCAGAAAAACTTTTCAAATGATTTATAAATCGAATAAAGCGACATTCATGACCTTTCCCTAGCCCCCTTAAGATCTTTACTACATATATTGTAGTTGTATTGCTTTAATTATGCTTTTGGTATGAAGAATTATGGGACGAACCTTAGTTAAGTTTTATTTTGTGTGTTTGTATACTTTCTTAATAAAATTGTCTTAAATTATAAACGTGTTATTTAATTATACAAAACCTTCGACAATTATCTTTAACCACAAAATAATAATGAAGTATTTCATGTGACGATTGTAAAGAAACAAAATAACCAAGCATATGAAGACACCAATACAACCCATTACAGAACCTGATTTTCGGTTTAGCCACATTCATCTGGACATAGTCCACTTGCAGGAACTGTAAATATCTCGTAACTAAAGGGTGTGCACGAGAAAATCTGGCCACAGAAACATCAACAAAGTAGGGTCTTCTGAAATTAGTTATTACCTAAAACTATTATTAACTTTTAACATATATGTTGCTTTTGAAACGTATTTACATATATTGTACATTATTACTGTCTATAACTAAAGTTTTTAAGTTTTCGTATTACATCAGACATCAAAGTTTGTACCGTCGTAGTAGTAATCTTTTTGTCAGATTATTCCACTTTTTCTGAAAGTCAACAATTTGTTTTAGCAGTTTCTTTTGTTTATCTGAGTGTTTGCTTTACAATAGCCCAGTATTGTTAGATCGGCTGCAGTTTGGGGCGATTCGGTGGGTTGCTATCTTTTGGTACAAAAGTGGTCCCATTCTTGCATGCCAATCAGTGACTTGTTTGGCATAGTGACATGTGGCCAGATCTGGCCAAAACAGAATAGAAACATGACTTCTTATAAATTGTAGCAGGCACTTTTTTAAACCTTCTAAATAGATTTCAGTGTTGATGGTGCCTTTCCTTACAAAATTTGAACTTCTTTTTCGCCCGCAAATGCAAGAGTGTAAGTCGCTTACCAGTCCAAATATTTTTTAGAAGATTCTGAAATTTTCTTTTGTTTGTATTTGTCCTCAACTCCGCAAAGTTGTTTTCAAGTAAGAAGTTATTGACCGGGAAGCTGTTGAAAGTCATTTTTGACATACGGTTCATCGTCCATTGTTACACAATCATCTTTCGTTAAAAAATTGGTGTACAGTTTTTTTTGCGAAGGCCTTTGCCATGGAATTTTGTTTTGCTTTCCAAGTTTTCTGCACCTAGAATGTTTTCAGTCCATCCCTGGTTTTTACTTTTTGAACATGTAATGAAGATTTTCCAATCTTTTAAGCCACATCTCCTACTGACAAGTTCGGATACTGCATGAAAGCTTGCATCACCTTCCTTTCCCTTTTTTTTATATATTGCACCCAATTTCCTACAAGAACCTGGCTCCCTATCTATTGTTAAGCATTCAGAGAAATTGTTTAAAACATTTGCTACGGCCGATTTTGATATATTCTGACATCCCATCGCGCAATCTGACATTGCAGGATTTTCACAATGTTTGTGCAATATTTTTTGACAAACCTCGTATTCTTTTGAATTTATTTGAAAACTACACAACGAAAACACTTGAAAATGTCATTTACAGTAAGATATCAATTCAAAGAAGCTATTGCCGCAATGCCATTTTAATACCTGCAGTGTAGGGGCGCCTGATGTCATATTTAGTTGGTCAAATTTTTTCGTGCACACCCTTTATCATAGACCGCTTTACACACTGGCCAGAATGTATTTCAATTTAAGGCGCGTCTGTAGAAAGTATTATTACCGCATTTGTGGACCACTGGATCAGCAGATAGGGAATACTATCCTACTGTAATAACAGACAACACATTCCAGTTTTTTTCACGAAGTTGGACATCTTTTCTCGCCTCTATAGGAACGACACACTCGAGAACAATATATTCACCATCCAAATCCTCAAGGCATTGTAGAACGCTTTCATAGGACTAAAAGAATCTGTTAGAACTATCGGTATAAGGAACTGGTTAGATCGTTTACCTGGGATCCTCTTAGGATTACGCACTGCTGTAAAAACCGAACTCCAAGTGTCTCCAGCCAAAATACTTTATGGAACTTCACTCAAGCTACCTGGAATTTTTTGAAGACCATAAAAATGATAAAGCCAATGCTTCTTTGTTCGCTAAACAACTCATGGAAGAAATGAATCAAACAAAATATTTCTTTACTAAGAATAATCCAGATTACCAACCAAATTACGTTCCGCTGCGGTTACATGATTGTACACATGTTTTTGTATGATTTGTATAATATTTTCAACTTTTTCAAATTCTATCAGCTGTTAGACATTCTTGTGTACATGTATTTACCAATTTCCTTTTAAGTTTCTTATACCATGATCCAACAACCTACAAGTCCAACAGAAGCATCATTTCTCTTAGGTTCAATTAGTTTTTAGTTATTCCCATTTTGTAACGAGCCCTAAAGTTAAGAATTCGATGTCTTAATTTTAAGCATTTTTAATTATCTCATGCAATTCTCATTAGCTCATTTCTATAGGTTAGGTTCTTATAATTGTAATGAACATTATGACCCCTGTCCTAGGTTTTATCACCAATTGTAAAACCATTCAAAGAAGAAAAACGCAGTTTTTTACGTATCTATCAAGTTGCTTTACAATCACAACTACACCTTATGCTTAGAATCACCAGTTCTCGTTACTACTTGATGCAGACTTTTTCTGCTGAAAAACTCTGAACAAGAGGTAGGGGCATAAATGTGATGATCACCGGTGTCTTGGATAAGATTGAGTATCCAAGGCAACAAATGTAAACAAGTAGAGATATCAATTCATAAAGCAAACAGTCAAAACATTAATTCTCTCGTCTTTAACAGTAAAAGAATAAAGCTTATAAACCACAATCCGTATTTTACTCGACGTAATACATTAGTTATAACTGGCAAGTTATTGAGGTCACCACATGTAATACTTCTGTATTACATTGAGTAAAAAACAAATTGTGGTTTGTTTGTTTTTGGGTGAGGAATCGGGATGGCGGAGCATCCTTCGTACCTCATGGCACCGATTGCTATGATCATTTGGCCGACCCTACTAGAATTTAGCTGAATCTGGGGGAATTCCACCCCCCAGTAGGGATCTTTATTGTGCCAAACATCGCATTGACACGGGACCTACAGTTTTACTTCCTATCCGAAAAGAAGGCATGTTTTAAATTTTTCTCCGCTATGAAAAATTACCAGCTCGGCCGGGGAAAGACAAGAGAATTAATGTTTTGACTGCTTGTTTTATGAATAAATTTCTCCTTTTTTTACATTTGTTGTCTTGGATACCAAATCTTATCCAAGGCATGGTTGATTATCACAGTACTTAAAATAAAGCAATAGAAGTACTTCCTGTTCAAATTGCTCCTTGCCAAACATTTTCTAGCCTTTCTATAAAGCATTGCTTGCTACTCTGTTTCTCCTGTTGCTAGAAACTGAATTGCTATTTTCATGCTAAGCTTACCTTGATCGTTTTTCCTTTCCAACCATCGCTTGTAAGCTTGATTCATCAAAGTTGCAGTTCATCCCTTCTTGGTTTTCTTTGAATTTGTTGCAAATTGAGAATGCTATACCGGGTGTCTACTCTCAAGGTCAATCATAGGTAATTAACATTGTGCATTTTACTTTTATGTATTTTCCTATACTTCTACTAAATCAATACCTACCTATTAAAGTACTGAACAGTTTAAATAGTGGTTATTCAATTCAGCCATACGCTAAAATGAAATCATTTGAAAAGCCATGGCTTGTTATACTTAACAACAATCCACTTTTAAATTACTATTTTAAAATAAAAATTGCACTCTTAATATTATTATTATTACTATCATTTGATGCGAAATAATTTTCTCTTTCTATTGATACTATTATCTGTTTTGAATTTATTGAGCAGGAATCACCAAAAACGTTCAATACAATGTTAGTATTGCATATCAGTCGTAGGTGCATATTTTTGAGTTTGAGAACGAACAGGCTGTATATTGTTTAGGTACATTTTCTGCCAAGAAATGTATAACTGTAAATATTTTTCCACAGTCTACATATTTTTCATAAAACTTTACAATGTGTTCACTTAACAACTGTTGTTTTGATACCATTTTAAAAATATCTGAATGACAATACTCACAGATTGTCATGACTTACTTACACCTACTAGATTAAAAAACAATATTAAAACAAGCCCTGCTTGCTTATAAAAGTTTCAATATTTTCATGTTTATCAGCCCAGATTTCTTGTCATCGATTATAATATCTATAGAAAATGATGAAAAAATTATGAAACCAAAACATTGCATTTAAAAACGTTATAAGATTGTGTCGTTAAAGTTTCAAAGAACAATGGTGAAAATCTGTTGATTTTGGTATCGGGAGAGGTCAATGGACAAATTATACATCATTTTATTTGTCTTAATGTGTGGATTCTATTGATACCAAATCAAGAACAGGCTCCTGAGGGAACGGGATTTAATAACACATTTGTGTATTTACACGAAAAGGGACCGTACGGAAGTAATCCATAGGACTCCTTTTCCCGTCACATCTTTTAAATGGCACAATATCAAGTATCAAATTAATATTCTGATTCTAGTAAAATAAATATTTTGCCACATAGACCATATAATAACTTGAACAGAATTTGGTGTATACTACTTCTTGATTAAATTACAAATCATGTTTACAATATGGGTCGTAACCTCATAACCTTGGAAGCTAATAATTACAATCTGTATTGTCACCTGAACCACAGTATAATAACATACAGTAATGTGACTCTCGCAAATAATTACCATCCACCACACCACAAGCTGGTATGTGTCGGTAGTACGTAGAGAGTAGTTCTGTTTCAAACACGCGACAGAGCGCATCGAATTAGCCAGGGCCGAATAACCAACAATTGTGCAGTGCGAGTGCCCCGTAGTACAAAATTAATAGACACAGACATTGTGCTGCCAAAGGCTGTATAAATACGTCGGAAAAAAACTAGTTAGTTTTTTCAGGTTTCCGATGGATAATCACCTGTAAGTGTTACTTTTTTCTATATACTATTATTTTTTTAATAAATAATTCACTTCTAATAAATTCACTTTTGTATATATTTACCAATTGTTTAAAATTGAATTGCCAACACGTAATAGAACAAATAAGCGATTACGAAATCCTACCTAATAAAATTTTTTATGCTGACTTCTTAAAAGAGTTCAACAATGAAGAATCTAGGTCAACGTCTTATCAACAGGTGTGAAACACATCGTCTTTTGTTACTCTCGGCTGTTAAAAAAAGTCAAAGAGTGCGTTAGGAAAGTACTTTTTAGCATTTCGTTTGTCATTGTGTCTTTAATTTAATATGAATGAAAATAAATTTTATTATTATTAATTATTATTATTATAGTGTAAATTGATTTCATCTCTATTTTGTACGTATGTGATTTTGGTGACCTAGATTCTCCATTTGTTTGTTGAACAGGTATTCAAATTGTATACAGCTATGCAGTAATTATATCTATCATTTATATGCTCGACTGAGAGTGTATTACACATTAAAAGACATAAACAGAAATTTTAAATCAGTGAAAGGAAGTAAAAAGGTTATTATATTGAAACATAATTAACACTCAAGCTTTCGTTTTGTAAATTCTTATTCAATTATGTACGTTAATTTAAGTTCAGTTAATAACAAACTAATTGTTCAAAGGCGTCATTTAATTTTGTTGATTCACATATGTTGTAATGTCAAATTGTAATAATTAAATTCAATATTTTATAAATCACTTTTTCTGTCTTTTTATCAAAATGAATTGTAAAGTCATATCATCTATTTTCATAATGTAAAATCATTTAGTTGTATTTTTTTATGTACTGGTATTCTTAACTCCACGTTCATCCTGTGGAACATGATATTATGCGTTCCATGATATTATGCGTTCCATGATATTATGCGTTCCATGATATTATGCGTTCCATGATATTATGCGTTCCATGATATTATGCGTTCCATGATATTATGCGTTCCATGATATTATGCGTTCCATGAGCATCGCAATCTTGCATTTTAGAATAGCAAGCAACTCTTGAAAGAATAATGTAACTTTAGTTGGTAATTAACGATGTAACAAGGAACAACTCTTTTAACTTAGTTTAATAAATGTTTTGAATATCTAAATTGGTTATCGTTTTATTTATTAGATTCGATAAGTAAAACTTCAATCAAGTGGTTCACTACACATAATTCTATTTCATATTTTACTATACTATTAGAAACAAGAGATTTTGTTTACATATTTGCTCGACACATAATTTTACTGAATGCGGCTCTGCATGTTATTTACCAGCATTCGTAGGCGATGTCGACCGATAAGCTTTGGTTCACTGCTTCGTTTATGGGCGTGATTTTCGAAGGTGGATTGAAATGAAAGGTACCGCACACAAGTAAACCTACTGATTGTTATATATACTGTGCCTGAACACTTGATACCATATATTTTCTTGTATAATAGGAAATAAATATTGAGAATTTTATACTATCTGAAAGATTAGTGTTATTTCTGTAAAATATTTTATAAATGTTGAAACTACAGTATTATTTAGCGATCAAATGTTCATCAGTTTTTCATTCAGTGAATCAATTTATATCAAATTCGGTTCAATTTATTAATCGACCCTATTTATAATAGATGTGACAAATTGTTTATTTTATCATAATCAGCATAATGGGCCATGTGAATAAAATGTAGCAAATACTTTTACTACTATTAATAAAAGATAACAGATATGATTTTTAATTAATAAGAATAAGAGAGATGCATAGTAAAAGCATTTACTTACTATATTTTATACACATGACCTATTATTTTAATTATCTTGATACTTGATATTGGCTATTTAAAAGATGTGATGGGAAAAGGAATCCTATGGATTACTTCTGTAAGGTTCCTTTTCGTGTAAACGCACAAATCTGTTAATAACTTTCGTTCCCTCGGGAACCTGTTCCTGATTTGGATGCCATTAGAATTCACACATTAAGACGAACAAAATGATATATAATTTTTCCATTGATCTATCTGATACCAAAATCAGCAGATTTTTTCCATTATTCTTTATTAGAAAGACGGTTTTCAAAAAATAAATAAATGAGAAATTTCTCAATTCAATGCTTGATAGCTCGCAAAGTGGCAAAGTTGGTATAAAAAATTGTACTTCTGCATTATAAGGTATTAAAAATTAGTAAAAAAAATCAGTGGTTAAATAAGATTTTTTTAATTATTGATAAAATGCAAACTACACAAGATAAGTGAACATTAATCAAAAATGTGAAAAATGAACATAAATAAATATTCTTGTTTATTTTTTGAGATATACAAACACAAACTCAGGGTACCTTTAATGAATGAACAACTTGAGCTCAGTAATTCTCCGTTACTGGAAGTATTAGATGTTTAATTATGATTTTTATTATTAATTTTTATTATTATTATTATTTTATCTAGTTACCTATTTTGTATCTACCTTAGCGACGTGTTTGTTTATAATTATATTACCTTTGATAATGACAGCATAGCTGTCGAAACAATATTGTCAGGTATATTTTAATAAAACTGTGAAACTTTTAATAATCTTTATTTATTTCATAAATAAATATGTAATTGGAAACTTATAATACAAGTATATTAATAATATGATACATAAACATAAGATTAAACAGAGCTGTACAGCACTCATGTATTTATTTTGGTTAAATAATAGTCAACAATTTTATTTATCATATGATACTTTAATATTATTTTCTTCGGCTCCAAATAATTTTTAATGCTGGCAGCTTGATATGAGAATATCTTATGAAATGTCTACCTCAGTCATTTTTTTGCATGTTCAGCAAAGTACAATCTGTCAAACATAGTAGAGTATTTAGTTTTCTGGCAGCCTGCTCACCATGGATTTTTTTTGAGCAAAGAAATCCCAACTTCAACTAGCAAAAATAAACTACATTTGCTTCTGTTGCTTGGGGTGCAAGTTGTTGAATAGAATTAATATATGCTGAAAAGTCTAAAGTGCTACATTTTGCAGTAATTTGAAGATTTGCACTTTCATGGAAACTTTGCGTTTCCAAATCAATAATACAATACAAAAGTCATTATCAGGAAGATATGGATTAATTACACTGTTTGTTCGTTACACAGCTTCAATAGAAACGTATTACTACTGTAAGTTATATCTTCAGCAGCTTCTCTCTTATTATGTAGCATAGTTTTCTTTCTTTTTCAAAATAAACTCCTTTTTTCAACTCTGAATCTTTTGTACGCACTGGTCTAAGTTTAAGTAGCAGTTTTTTCAACCTTTGCAATATGTTTCCTTGTATGTTCACCTGGATCAAAAGATAGGTTTTCTAAAGTTTGTATGTATTCTTCACCGATATTTTTGTGGTACACTGAACTAGGGATGAAACAAACCTTTAACCATCAAAAATTAAACGTTTACACTTTTTTTAAACGCTACCCTGGAAAGATTTATGAAACTATTTCTCTATAATCCTATGTTGTTTTGATTTTTAATATATATGCGCCATAAAGCGGACGACTCACGTTAGTTTACGTCTACCACCACTAATAAAAACTGTTAAGAGAATATACGGAAAGACTCCGGCGGAATAAATCGCTAAGTGCGCTAAAGTGCATCTGAAATAAGCTGTCGCAAGACGTAAATAAACTTGAAGTTAGCTGACCCTTGAAGCTTCATTTACGATGATGCGCGTTTGCGTATTGTGTAGTTATGCTTAACTCGCTCTTACGGTTTCAGCGTAATATGGAATGAAAAATGATACTGATGAAAATTAAGTACACCACAATTAAATCAGACTAGTCACTCGCTATTTAAACATAACAAGGCCTAGTTTAAAAGAGGTGTTTGGTCTAAAAAGGGCAATTACAAAATAAATCAACGTTAATGAGAACTGATTGCATATACGTGTTTCCGCATGTAGGTAAAGTAGCTTAAGCGTTAAAGAGAACACTTGCAATAGACACTTGACCAATAGCATCGCTTATGGTTTTTTTTTTTAAGTTGCGACAGCTTATTCCAGACGAACTTTAGCAAATTCAGCAAAATACAAAAATAAATATAATAAACTGTGTTTTATGTGAAGTATTTTTGCATACACTAAAGTCGTTACTTTTCATCATCTACGATGATGCGTGTTTTGATTGGATTATTACCTTAATCAAGTACCGTATCGGGTTGAACGTCGAACGACAAATAGCCGCGGAGAAAGCAAATTGTTGCCTTTTAGATTATTGTTTGCCGTATAATATTTATGTTCCGTTGAAAATACTTTCACATACACACACAAGTTTAAACGTGTATTTTTATATTAAACGTTTATTTACTACTAAACGTTTACACGTTTAAATGTTTAAACGATGCATCCCTACACTGAACAAGGATATCTAAAATTCCCAGACTCAGATAAACTAAAACTTTTGGAACTTGACTGGCCTTTGTGGCATTCAAGCTTTCATTAGCTTGGCTCGATATGCTGGAAGCATAATGATCAACATTATTAGCAAGCTTATTAAATAAAATTTCTAACTCCTCAAATATCTGCAGATTTTTAAAGCAATTGTGAGGTTGGTAGCTTTCCAGATTTAGAAGAAGCTTGCACCACCTTCCACAGCTATTGTAATAATTAAAGCAATGGTACGATATATTTCAAATCGCTTTCTCTATTTCTTCTTTTTTCCTTGGTTTTGTCCCATTGCATATATAAAACATTGATCAACACATTCTTTATCATGCCCTTAAAATCTTTTTGCAGCTTTTACAACTTTTTGGTAATACTGTGGTCAACTATGATAACTTCATGATTAAGACTTTTTAAAATGAAACTTTGCATCATAATTTCAACTGCTGCACTTGGTTCCATGTCTTTAGCACTCCCACTGAAATTTTTCCTGCAGTTGTAGTCATGACGTGGATGACCCATTTCACACATTCTGCATGCTTTGCTTCTTGTTACATATTCTAGATCATGTTCCATGTAAAGACCTATAAAGTGATCTGTATCCATATAAAATCCTTTTTTGAATCCTGTATCTTTCATTTCTTAGTTGATTATAACAACTTTTTAATATTTGATCGACTAATTGCATATTTTATAGGGAATACTTAAAAATTGGACTGGAGATATTTACAAATGAAGACAATGTATTACATAAGGATTTTTATAATACTGATTTTTTCTAGCTGCTGATAAATTGATTAAAATCTGGGGAGCATATGATGGTAAATTTGAAAAAACTATTGCTGGACACAAGCTTGGAATAAGTGATGTTGCATGGTCAAGTGATAGCAGATTATTAGGTAAGATAAAACTATTATTGGATGCCTAGTTGTCAGTTATTACTGTAATTTGTTGATCAATTCCTCCTCCATATTTCCAATATTTCCTCCATACACCAGTCAAAATAAGACATGTTACGTATCAATTAAAGACAAAAAGGATAGATTTCGATGCAGCCAGTTGGATTTTTATCAGTCTTATTAGTTTACCAATAAACTTTCGTAAAAATTATTATTGATTAAAAATATGATGGTAGTGTTTATTATTTAAAAAAAAGGAACATGTATGCATATTAATTTTAGTTTATGAACTTATTTTTACATTTTCATTTCAGTGTCTGCTAGTGATGACAAAACATTAAAAATATGGGAACTATCATCAGGAAAGTGCTTAAAGACTCTAAAAGGTCATAGTAATTACGTATTTTGTTGTAACTTTAATCCACAGTCAAATTTAATAGTATCAGGTTCATTTGATGAATCAGTACGCATTTGGGATGTAAGGACTGGTAAATGTCTTAAGACATTACCAGCACATTCCGATCCAGTTAGTGCTGTACATTTTAACAGGGATGGTTCTTTAATAGTTAGCAGTAGTTATGATGGTTTATGGTAAGTATTGGAAGGTTTGACAAGCTTTCAAATATACTAATTACAAAATATTTTCAGTCGTATTTGGGACACAGCATCAGGACAGTGCTTGAAAACATTAATAGATGATGATAATCCCCCAGTCTCGTTTGTAAAATTTTCTCCAAATGGCAAATATATTTTAGCTGCTACTTTAGATAATACCTTAAAATTGTGGGATTATTCTAAAGGGAAATGCTTAAAAACTTACTCAGGTCATAAAAATGAAAAGTATTGTATATTTGCTAATTTCTCTGTTACGGGTGGTAAATGGATTGTAAGTGGATCTGAAGATAGTATGGTGTACATATGGAATTTACAAACAAAAGAAATTGTACAAAAATTACAAGGTCATACTGGTAAGTATACCTATTGTTGTTTAGTAAAGAAAAATATTTTTTGTATTCATTTATTAAGATAGATAACCGAAAAAGTGGTATACAGCACGAATTTTATGTCTCCAAACATGCAAATTTCCTGGGTATGAGTTCAATTATTAAAGTAGCACGTCATACTCACTCACACCCCTGACAATTATGCAATCAATCTTAAATGACAACTGTGAGTTACAGTGAAATTTGATGTTTTGCTTACTTACTGTAAATGCGTACATGTGGTTATTGTGTGTTACACAATCATAAAAATTAAGTATTTTATTAATGAAAAGTATTTTAACAATAATAATTATTATTTTCTACTTATTTTACAAACTCAACACATTAATGAATCTGAATAACAATAAAATGTCTTTCTGTTTGTTTTAAACAATTCTCAGACTATTTTTGTCAATGTAAAATTTCTAATTTGCCTTATTTTGTATATATTATCTTTTTGGATCAGCTGTAGAAATAGATTAAGATTGGTTGCATAACTATCTGGGGTGTCAATGCATTTGACATGTTATTTTAATAATTGAACATATGAGTTTTATATGCATGTTAAGAGATACAAGATTTGCACTGTATAACTAAATAGACGGAGAGCTAGCGACAAAAATAGTTACGTCATTTCATTAAGAAAATTCTTGGTGCCATTGTACTGTCTTAACATAGGTAAAATTTAATTGGAAGTTCTACCACATGTCAATGGTGGAGAGAGTAGCGGTAGAGAGTGAAAAGGTTAAAAAATATTAATACAAAAACGTGATATCAGTAAAGCTGATGTTTGATGTGATGACAGTAAATAATATTTTATGTAATATATTACAATGGTAGACAGTTTGGTTAGTGGGGGGATGGGGGATAGACAGCGAGGAAGGTCGAAAAAATATGTGAAAAACGCGGGTGGCGTCGAGTAACCGTCAATCGCGGCCCCGACCCGCATATAACCGAGTTTTTTGAAATAAACGAAGTGAATTGTAAAAGTAAAAAGTCAATAGTGAAAAGTGAACAAAGTGAGTTAACAACATCAAAGAATCAAGAACAGTAAGAAACGAACTGAGGAAAAAACCACATAAAAGAGCAAAAATCTTTTTGAAGGTAAGGACGAAAGTCGCAGATTACGATAGAAAGTGACGCCATAAGTCACGCCCCGCTACATCACGACAGGTCCCGTATTCTTGAGTTTCGCATAACAGGTCTCGCATATGAGATGACATAATTTTTACGTCATAAGATGCAACTTAGTCAATCAAATGTTAGAAGGTAATAGAGAATTACGTCATCTTGTATGCGAAACTCAAGAATACGGGCCCTGGTCAGCTACGATTGGCGCATCTGAAGATGGATGATAAATAAGTAAACTAAAAGAGTATATAGAATTACGTAAATGGTATAAAAATGGAAAACAAGGATTTAAATAACGTAAAAGAGAGAATACAAAAGCCAATCCAGGAGATACAAACAGAAATACAAGAGGAATTGCAAAAGAATGAAAGGGAATTACAGAATTATTTAGAGGAGTTAAACAATTTAAGGAGGGTGACAAGAGCAAAAGAGGAAGAGATAGACATGGAAAGGAATACGTTAAGAAATTAGAAAGACTAATGGAAAAGTATGTAAACCAGGGACCATCCAAAGATAAATTAAAAATAGTATACACAACAGAAGAACTTCTATGGTTTCAAAATAGTAAAGACAGTAGAAGGGAGAAAGAAAACGAGGAAAATAACTATGGAACGGAATATCAGGATAAACAAAAAAAAAGATGGGGAAAAATGATTCTCAATAGCTACCTGAAATGTTCAAGGAACGTATGAGGAAGGGTCGCTAATAAATCTGGTACAAATATTAAAGCAGTACCGAGTGGGTATAGCGTAAATCCAGGAGACTAAACAGAAGGGACAATGGAAATTGAAGGTTATACGTTTTTAAAGAGTGGTAATGAAAGCAGAATGTTAGGAATGGACTTCTTGGTCAACAACTATTTAAAACGGAGGATATTAAAATTCGTACCGATTTCAGACAGAATGTGTTGGATAAGATTCAAAATGAAAGGAAGATACCTCAGCATATTAAACATACATGCTCCAACAGAAGATCAGGGAGAGGATATTAAAGAAGATTTTTATGAAGAAATGGAACGAATCTATCAAAGTGTGCCAAGAAATGATATAAAAGTACTGCTAGGAGATTGTAATGCGAAAGTGGGAAGAGAGGAAATGTACAAGACAATTGCAGGAGCTCATAGCAAACATGAAAATAGCAACGATAATGGCAAGAGACTTATTGGTTTTACAGCAGGGAATAAAATGGTAATAAAAAGCACTCAATATCAGATGAAAAATATATATAAAGAAACTTGGAGATTCCCAGATGAAAACACAAAGAATCAAGTGGATCATATCCTGATCTAGAAACAGCATACATTACCAAAGTAAGAAGTTACAGAGGAGCGGATGCAGACTCGGACCACTACATGGTGAAAATCCAGTGCAAACAAGATTATATGGGAATAAGAAAGGTCAACAGAAGATCAGAAAAAAGATACAACCTTTCAGATCTGCAAACCCTGGAGATTAAAACCAGATACAGCGAGAAGATAAAAGAAAGCTTAAAAGAACAAAAGAAGGAAATCAACATAGAAGAAAAATGGGACTGAATAGAAAAAGGTATAAAGTTAGCCACAGAACAAACCTTACCGTTACAAAAGGAAATAGAAAGAAAAAATGGTTTAACCAGAACTGCAAAGACATACTGAGGGAAAGAAACAGAGCAAGGATGAATATGATAAGGGAGAGAACAGAAGAAAACATAAAAATATATCAAGAACAAAGGAGTAGAACAAAAAAGATATTAAGAGACACCAAAAAAAATTATGAAGAGGGGGAGATGAGAAAGTTAGAGGAGAAATACAAAGCTAAGGAAATAAGAAATTTTTATCAGGAGGTGAAGAAAACAAGAGGCAAAACAACAGCTATGAGTATGTATATAAAAGATATGGTTGGGAATTTAATAGGGGATGAAAAATTAATAGTAGAAAGATGGCGGGAATATTTCAAAGATCTTCTGAACCAAGGTCAGAAACAAGACATAGAAGAGGCAGTAGAGGGAACTAATGACTCAAGAGAGGAAAGAAACAGGAAGAAGCACCAACACTGGAAGAGGTAGAGATTATAATTCAAAAAATGAAAAACAACAAGTCCCCGAGGGAAAATAACATCGTAGGAGAACAAGTTAAGTATGGCAGACAGAGACTAACAAAAGATATTCACGAATTAATAACAGAAATTTGGAATAAGGAGAAGATACCAGAAAGTTGGACAAACGCAGTGTTAATCCCAATACATAAGAAAGGAGATACTAAACAATGTAAAAACTACAGAGGGATCACACCCCTCGATACAGTGTACAAAGTCCTAGCGACACTAATACGAGACCATCTTAACAGGCAGACAGAGAAGAATACTTGGAAAATATCAAGCAGGTTTCACAGCCAACAGGTCAGTTATAGATCAAATATTTATTTTGAAACAAATACAAAGTAAGTGCTACGAGTACAAAATACTGCTATATGCATGCTTTATCGACTTCAGACAAGCTTATGATTTAATAAACCGAAGACATCTATACAGAGCTCTAGAAGCACTCGGAATATCGAAGAAGATTTTAAGGTCGGTAAAAATGACACTTACAAAGACAAACAACAAGGTGACAATGGGAGGAATTACATCAGAAAGTTTCGAAGTAAAACAAGGTTTAAGACAAGGAGACCCTCTATCAACTTTTCTCTTTAATCTACTACTAGAGGACATGGTACGAGAAAGCAACATAAATAGAGAAGGTACACTATTCAACAGTAACAGTAAAGGAATTAGAATGAGCAGCAAGAAAAAGAGGATTAAAGATCAACGAAGACTACACAAGAACAGGAACTAAAAGTCTTCATACAAAACAGTGAGGAACTAAAATTTAAAAGAGTGAAAAGTGCAGTGTATCTTGGGGTTATATTTAATGAAAATGGGGAAGAAAAGGAGGAGATTAGTGCAAGGTTAATAAAAGGGGATAAAAGTGCAGAAGCTTTAAGCAATATTATAAGATCGAAATCAGTATCGCGTGGTCAGTTAGAATCTATAAGACAGTAATTAGACCTAGTGTAACATATGCGTGCGAACTGTGGATAATGAATAAAGAGAATCAAAATAAGTTAGCGAGGTGGGAAAGGAAGATGATTCGCAAGATATATGGAGATATAAAAGTAGAGGATAGATTTAAAAAATTTATTACATTAAAGGTCATTAAACGATTTTATTATATATATATATACACACACACGCACACACGCACGCACACGCACGCACACACACACAATTTCTCCACTCCACGTTTCAGTTTTTGCATCAACACTTCTATAGGTAAACCCTTCCTATTGCTCCTGACAGTACTGGCCAAAAACGTTTTTCTATTTAGCAGTTCTGTCACTAATTCTATGCTGGTATAAAAATTATCAGCAAATAGAATGCGCCCTTTGTCCAATAAACCCTCCATTAATTTCATTGTGACAGAGTGTGAGTGGCCTTTTCCTGCAACTGTATTGCTTTTACCAGCATAAAGTAGAACCTTCCAACTGTTGCCTTCTGGAAAACACAGTTTGTAAAATTTTACCCCATGCTTGTGGGTTTTATTTGGAATATATTGGCGAAATGAAAGCCTACCCATGCCATGGAACCATACTCTCATCAATTATAATTTCTTTCCCCGGTAAAAGTACTTTTTGAAAACTTTCATTCATTTGATCCACAATTGCGCGAATTTTGAATAGCCTGTCGCCAGATTCAATATTATTATCACAAAAATGCCAATACCGGAGAATTTTTAGGAATCGATCTCTAGACATTGTTTTTCTAACACCCTTATTTGTGTACATTTTCTTTTTGCACCAATACAAACGATCGAATCTCAGGAACCTTCACGATACCAGCTATGAATAAAATTGCAAAAAATTTTTTCATTTCACTTTTATCAATGTCCGTCCGTTTGATGGCCTTGCGTTTTGCTTGTGGCTGTGTAGCTAGGCACATGGCAGCATACCTATTTGTTTCCGGTACTATCATGTGCAAGATATTGTCGCTAACAAATAACGAATAAATTGCAAACGGATCGTCCAGGTTAACTTACTGCAAAAGTTTAGCATTGCCGACAGACTTGGAAACATCTATATCTGTATTTCCCACCGTGTTCCAACTACCACCAGAAGGCAAAGTTGTAACATCATGGGGCGAACCACTAACTTCTTCAACGTTAAAAATAAAAAAGATTTTTAATTTTTTTCGAAAAGATGTCAGGTGATGTCTATTACAATAGTGGTCCTAAAATTGCAAGTAAAATTTTTTTATAAGTTATATATCTTTCGAAATTTAGTTTTATCCGCATTTCAAGAGTCCAAATTTGGAAGGCGTGGTTTGTTTGTTCGGCAAAAAGCTATTAACTGTTAATCACCTGACGTCATCCAATAATTCATCTTTCTTACCACCTCCTACCGCGGTGGTGTACGGATAATAAAATTATTATTTGTTGAATGCAAGGTTGAATGATAAGAAACGGTGAAAACCATAGGAGTGCGTATAATATGTTTTAAGTAAATTAATGTAACGTTCTTTCTAAAATAATAATACAAGTGCTGTTTAAATCGTCTATTCACAAACAAATATTTATTTCTATACACTAATGAATACACTATAAATTAACGCTATGATTATAAAACATTAAAAACTATTATTTACAGACTAGGAATTTCTAATACAACATTTATATTCACTATTTATTTTGTAATACACAGTTAATGACTTGCTGTTGACTGATCCCCTTTTATCCGCGAGTCGCTTTTATACCCCCCTACAATCGTACTAGAAGCCGGTAGAAACTACCATGTATTTCTGGAAGGTGCTAGATAAACAGTGCCTCGTTTACATTGTTGGTGCTATGCGTCATTCTCTCGAATGCCGCAGAATACTCCATCCGCTGCTCGAGAAGGGGTTCTTTCTTTTTCTCTCTTGTTACACTGCCCCCCTCTTCAAGTCTGTTCTGTCCCAGAACAGGTTTTATGATCTGGTTCCTGTAGAACGGGTCATGACGATATCGACAGTCTTCACCTCGACTACACGTTCCATTACGGTAGAAGTAGCAGTCTACACTCTTCGTTGGCCTTGATGCGGGCTGTGGGTCAAAACTGCAGACGAAGATCTTGACGTCCGTACCTCTAAAGATAACTTCCAGCATGTTTCTAACGATTCTCCAATCCAGCTGGTCCCGCCCACAGCCGAGTTTGGGAACTGCCAATTTGTTAATTCCCCTGGTAAGCAACTCGATTCTCAAATTCCATAGTGCCCTCCACAAGTCGGCGTAACTCGGTTTCTGGTAGTAAAACTGCTTGGTTACTAAGTAGTAAATGGATCGGTCATGATCAGTCAAGCGTAAGGATTTACCAACAGAGGGATTTTGTTCTCGAAGTTCATTCAGCCGTCCAAATTTATTTCTAAACACCACTGCGATCCCCCTGGACATACGAAGATCCTCGGAGACACAGTGGGCAATGGAATAATCACCAGGGACCCGGAAGAGATCTTGTTGCATCTCAGTCGTGACTCCGAATCGCGCTTTTCTAGTTCCAGAAAACGCAGCCATAAATTCTCTAAAGGTTGGCTGATCATCTCCAGGCCTTACGGTATTGATAGCCACCTCAGCCTCATCTTCCGGAACTGCGTCATTATTTCCCTCATAGTGCGCCAGACGATTGGAGTGTACCACCTTTGGTTTCCCTCTTGGCAATTTCTGGATGCGATAAATCAAGTCATTTATTCGTTTCTTCACCTGGTATGGACCCTCCCAATTTCGCTGTAACTTTGGAGAATAGCCACGACGCCTTTGCGGGTTGTATAACCAGACAAGCTCTCCAGGTTGAAACCCTCCTTCTTGGGCTCTCACATCGTACGTAGCCTTCATCCGGTCACTCGCGATTCGACTATTATTTCGGGTTCGGTCGTGAATATCCTCCAACTTCTTCTTTAAGTTGATGACATAATCATTCCCGGCTACCTCCTGCTCTATAGGTGGAGACCCAAATTCCAGATCACACGGTAACCGTAACTCGCGTCCAAACATCACAGACGCTGGTGACTGACCGGTTGTTTCGTGGACCGATGCACGATAAGCCATCAGAAACAGATGCAGGTATTGGTCCCAGTCTCGTTGATGATCGGAGACGACCTTGGCCAAATATTTGCCCATTGTTCGATTCATGCGTTCTACCATTCCATCGGACTGCGGATGTAACGGTGTGGTCCGAGTCTTGCGAATGCCCAACAATCGACAGACTTCTCCAAAGAGTACAGACTCGAAATTGCGGCCTTGATCCGAATGCAGCTCCATGGGCACTCCGAAGCGACTGAAAAACTCTTTGACTAGTACGTCAGCAACAGTCGCAGCTTCCTGGTTTGGTAGGGCATATGCTTCTGGCCATTTGGTAAAATAGTCCATTGCCACTAAGATGTATTTATTCCCATCGTCAGTTTCGGGAAATGGTCCGGCAATGTCTATAGCTATTCTCTCCAGAGGACTACCCACATTGTACTGCCTCATAGGTGCTCTTCGTTTCCCCAAGGGTCCGTTGCCAGTGGCACATAGTTCACATTTCCGGCACCACTCCTTCACGTCTTCTTTACAGTTGACCCAATAAAAACGCTCCTTAACTTTCTCCAAGGTCTTTTTCACACCGAAGTGTCCCCCGGAGGCACCGTCATGGAGATGTCGCAATACTGTAGCCACTCGGCTTCTTGGAACCACGAACTGAGACCTAATGGTGGTGCCATCTTCACTCTCCAGTACTCGCTTCAGGAGATCGTCTTCCACCTTCAAGGACTCCCATTGGGCCCAATATGCTTTGAGCGTTCTGTTAAAAGGGCTGACGGCCTCCCAGGCAGGCCTTTCTCCCACGCGCTTCCATTCCAGTACCATTTTTAGTTCGGGATCAGCCTCCTGCTGTCGTTGCAATTCTTCCGGCAACCAATTGTCGTTAACGATGGTAGTCCTTAATACTTGGCAAACCCTCTCTTCCAAACGAGAGCAATGACGGCAATCCGTTGGACAGGGTCTTCTTGAAAGAGCATCGGCATTTCGATGACTAGTGCCCGCTCGATGTTCGGCGTCAAAGTCGTATCCTTGTAATCGTTCGATCCACCTTGCGACCTGGCCTTCAGGATTACGGAATTGTAGAAGCCATTTCAACGCTGCATGGTCCGTCCTCAATAAAAACTTCCGTCCGTACAAGTATTTGTAAAAGTGCTCAACGGACTTCACGACGGCCAATAGTTCTTTTCTGGTCACACAATAATTCTTTTCGGCTTTAGACAAAACCTTACTAAAATAGCCGATGACCTTTTCTTGTCCATCCTGTATCTGAGAAAGTACACCCCCAATGGCCAGATTACTTGCATCTGTGTCAAGTATGAATTTCCCTTCTGTCCGTGGATAGCTCAATATTGGTGCGGTTGTCAGGGCACGCTTCAGCTGTTGGAAAGCTGTTTCACACTCTCCGCTCCAAACATACTCGCGCCCATCTTCAGTTAACCTTGTCAGAGGTTTCGCTATATTGGCAAACCCAGGAACGAAACGCCTGTAGTAGGTACATAACCCAAGAAAACTACGAACTTGGTGTTTATCTTTCGGTATTGGCCACTCTTGAACTGCACGAATCTTATCGGGGTCGGCTGCCACTCCATTTTGTGATACGACGTGCCCGAGATATTTCACTTCCTTTCTGAATATGTGGCACTTTTTCGGACTCAGTTTCAGATTGGCTCCACGCAGTCTTCGGAACACTTCCTCTAGATTTTTCAAATGTTCGTTGAATGATTTTCCGACTACAATCACATCATCTAGGTATACCAGGCAGGTCTTCCACGACAACCCTCTCAGGATGGTCTCCATTAGACGCTCAAAGGTGGCCGGAGCGTTACATAGACCGAAAGGCATAACTGTAAACTGCCATAGTCCGGAACCAATAGTGAACGCGGTCTTCTCCCGGTCTTCAGGTTCCATTTCAACTTGCCAGTAACCGCTCTTCAAGTCCAAAGTCGAAAACCATCGTGAACCAGACAGGGTATCTAACGTGTCGTCGATGCGTGGTAAGGGATAGCTGTCTTTCTTGGTCACGTCATTAAGCTGCCGATAGTCCACACAAAATCTCGTTGACCCGTCCTTCTTACTGACCAGGACCACCGGTGATGCCCATGGACTGCTGGATGGCTCGATGACCCCTTGTTCTTCCATATCAGTAATAATCTTTTCGGCTTCTGCTCGCCTTGCTAGAGGTAGACGCCTCGGCTGCTGACGGACAGGCATAGAGTTGCCTGTATTGAAATATGTTTTACTATATTTGTTCGTCCCTTCTGGCTATCGTCAAGAGCGAAGATATCTTGGTATCGGTGAACCAAACCCTGTACCTCTTTCACTTCTGTTCTGTTAAGGTCTTCGCACGAACTAGTAACCATGCCCACTAATTTTCCACCATGGTCTTTGGGCGCTGGTTTTGGAACATCAGCCATACACCTGGCTACTCGGAATACTGGCACACACTGTCCCACAAGGGTACTCTTCTTCAATGTCACCGGATCCACATTAACGTTCATAATTCTCACCGGTACTCTCTTTCCAACCTTGATCAGCGCTTTTCCCACCAGTATGCCACTATGGATCTTCTTATCACAAACAGGCTCCATCATTCGCACACACCCTACCCGAAGATCTCCATCCAAACCCGCCTCGACAACCATCTCGCTTTGACCCGGCAATATCACATCTTCAGTCAACAAAACCCTTACAACCGGATCTTCTCGTGGGTGCAAAGGAAGTTCTTCGTTACCGACCTTCAAAACACCCTCTTTCAAATCCAACGTAAAACCAAATTTTCTCAGGAGGTCCATTCCCAAGATGAAGTCATCAGTGATATCGGCTACCAGCACCTCATGATCACATTCTTCACTTCCAATGCCAATCTTCATCTTCACCACTCCGCGTGTTGGTATCACTTCACCTGTTGCTGTACGGAGTTGAGTAGTTGTCGGTAACAATTTAATACTTGATTGTAGAACATCAGGGCGTACGATGGATTTTGTCGCCCCCGTATCAATAAGTAGTGGAACGGTTCGGTTAGCAATCTTTCCATCTACAAACAAACTGCCATTACTATTCTTTGATGTTACGGCATGGATCGTGATCTCCGGGGCATCTTCACTCAAGGTCAACGTTCGCCCCCTCTCGTCGACCCCCTTTAGTTTTCCGACGGCTGAACTTGTTTGGGTTTAGGGCAGCGGCGTCGTATGTGCCCTTGTTCACCGCAGTTCCAGCAACGGGGTCCTCGAACTTCTTGAGGATTCTTTTTACGGTTCTCTTCCTTCTGAAGAACTCTCATTAATAATTCTTCTAGGCGATCTTTAGAACCTTCATCTTCTTCCAAAACGGTCCGAACACGTCCGTGACCTCGGGACGCTTGTTTTGCAGCTTCAAATTCTAAGGCGTGAGCAAGCGCATCATCAGTTGTTCTTGGTCGTGCCAGCCTCAATGATTGTTGTGTTTCTCCGTCTCTTAACCCATCAATGAAGGTCTGCACAGCCAGTTGTCCCAGAAATGAATCGGGTGCCGTAGGGTACGCCAATCGGACAAGCCGCGCAACATCGGCTTCAAACTCCTGCAGGCTTTCTCCATTCTTCTGGATACGATTCTTCACTTGCGCGTGATACACTTGTTGAAGATGCGCGTCTCCATATCTCATTTCCAACCTAGACACTAACAATTGGTAATCATTTTCCTGTCCTGCTGGGATTGTTTGCAGGACGTTCAACGCGTCTCCACGCAAAGCCACAGTTAGAGAAACGGCCTTTTCCTTGCGTGTCCATCCGTTGGCCCCAGCGGCCGCCTCAAATTGTTTGTAGTAGGTGGACCAAGGTATCTTTCCATCGAACGTGGGTGGTTTTACTTTTATCCCTACGGCAGGAACCTTTTCTTCTTTAAATTGTTTCTTTACTTCATTAAACGGCCACTCAGAAGTTGAGGGAAACCGTAGTTGCCTCATTCTATCTTCCAACATTTCGATCATATCGTCTTTCTTAGTTGTTGGTGGTAATTGCATTTGGGCTATTTTCTCTTCTACCATCTTTATTACCCTATCTTGTTCCGCCAATCTACCTTCCAATAGTCCTAACGCACTGGCATTCTCCAAAAATTCTTCGAAAACTTTATCCTCCAACGCTTTGACATTTTCCAACAATTCTCCTTTCAGCATTTTAACATTTTCTTCCAATGCTTTAGTATTTTCAAGTAATTCTTGTTTAAGCATTCTAACATTTTCTTCGGACTTTCTAGAATTCTCTTCGGACTTTTGCAGTAATTCTTCTTTTAAAATTCTAGAATTCTCTTCGGACTTTTCCAGTATTTCTTCTTTTAGCATTCTAACATTATCTTCGGACTTTCTAGAACTTTCCAGTAACTCTTCTTTTAATATTCTAGCATTTTCTTCAGACTTTCTAGAATTCTCTTCCATTTTACTTAACAACACGTTAGTATCAATTGCGGGTCCAGGTATTTCGAAGCGGTAATTTTCAGGATCTTCCTTCTGTTCTAAAAGCCATTCTCTTAGCCGATTTATCAAAACTTCTTTCTTTCCATTACTATCCAAGTCCCTCTCGTCCAACTCCCGCTTCAAATCTATTACTAAGAGATCCTTTAATAGTTTCATCACCATTTTGATTGTTTGTTGAAATTATGTTTTAACACCAAAAATTTTATTCTCACAGCACTTTAATTAATTATTACGCGATTTTATTTATTTTAAAACCCTCACACCTGTAACACCACTGTAACGTTCTTTCTAAAATAATAATACAAGTGCTGTTTAAATCGTCTATTCACAAACAAATATTTATTTCTATACACTAATGAATACACTATAAATTAACGCTATGATTATAAAACATTAAAAACTATTATTTACAGACTAGGAATTTCTAATACAACATTTATATTCACTATTTATTTTGTAATACACAGTTAATGACTTGCTGTTGACTGATCCCCTTTTATCCGCGAGTCGCTTTTATACCCCCCTACAATCGTACTAGAAGCCGGTAGAAACTACCATGTATTTCTGGAAGGTGCTAGATAAACAGTGCCTCGTTTACATTGTTGGTGCTATGCGTCATTCTCTCGAATGCCGCAGAATACTCCATCCGCTGCTCGAGAAGGGGTTCTTTCTTTTTCTCTCTTGTTACATTAATAACAGAATTTGAAATATAATTTTGAAATAATAATTCATTATTTTTTTTATCAGTTGATTTAGTTGTGATTAAAGAACATAACTTAATACTTTCCAACATTATTTGTATTCTTTAATAATGAAATATTTGTGAAGAGGGCGGATAATCAGACTTCAAATTAACAAATTTTCTGTAATATGCAAATGTACAAATGTAGTATGCCAATCTGCGGGTTCGGTATCCCGTACAGAAACCAAATATTTTTTCCAAACCACACATTATTTTGTGTACAGATAATTTTATACACTATTATTTGATTCTTATTATTAATACAGATCAAAGATGATTGATCTATGAATACATTCCCACAACGAACCTGAAAGTTTATAAAAGCGTATGTTCAAATGTTTTTTCTTCTAAGGGTTTCTAAGAAAACTGTATTGCTTTGGGAACAAATTTCCAATGACAGGTTTTTTTATAGAGTTATTACTCTATAGTCTATATATGTATGAATACATAATACCGTTATAATACCATGACACTAGGTTGCAGATACAACAGGTATTTATGTATTAAGGGCGTAAAGAGTTTTTTATGGCCGGAAGCGGAAGCGGAAAATGCATAAGGCCATAAAAGCAAGTTACGCCAGCTATACATACACTATTTTATGCACAGATTAAGTTTTTATCTCAAATTGTGTAAAAATAATATATTATAATACAAGTGTATAATAAGCAAGCCTTTAAAGCAAGCACGAGGCGAAGCCGACTGCCTTTAACAGAGCAGTGCTTTAAAGGCTCTTATACACGTGCATTATACGCTATTTTATACCTACACTACAATCTGAAAATTGTAACAAAAAAAGTAATTTGAAATACCTTTTTCGAAATAATCTGCATCATTAATCGTTGATATAGAAATGGTTAAAAAGAATTGTTCTTTGGTTGCTATGTATAAATTTGCTGTATTGTTCAAAATTTGTAGAGTGTATTATTTTAACATGTTGTTAATTTCTTGTTACCTAGGCAGCTTTAAAGGCCTTATTTCGCATGCTTAAGAGTACGATATACCCAGATTATGAGTCAGGTATAATAAAAACATAATTAAATGACTACGTAGGTTACATCAAGCCGCTACTTACACTCGAAGTTACGTTACTATAGTAAATATTCCAAAATAGTTAGTTTCAGCTTATTTTCATTGTTGGTAAGTTGACAAATTATATTATGAACAAATCAAGTTTTACAGGAAATAGCTCTGATATTTAAGTGACAATTTTTTATTGCCCGTCGGACCATAAAGAGACTCGTGGGCCATAAAGAGCCGTTTGTGTTTAGATGAGTATAGCAATAATAGTCTAATGATTATGTATTTTACGCAGAAACTTCAAAATATAAAAACAAACCGAAAACACTTTCATACAAAAACACAAAATAAATTTCCACGTTTTCATATACCTTTTTGGTATGAAAATCGCGAATCTGCTATTGGTTTTTTTGGGTCAGGTCAAATACTGTTGTTTCGATGTCATTCGCTTGTCATGCAGCCAACACATACATGTCTCATGAGTCGTAACCGTACCTTACGAATGCAAAACCAATAGAAGAATAGCATACATACAACACATGAACAGGATTGATAGTTTTGATCTTTTGATGCTTCCCGGTTCTACAGTTTGTTTGTTTTAGTGCTTGGTACTGTAGTGATTTAGCATGCCTTGATTTAATATCCAAAGTAACAGATGTAAACAGAGTCAGATATGAATTCATAAATAAGCCAGTCAAACATTAATTCATTCTCTCCTCTCCAACATTTCTCTAAATTTGGCTATTATTTGTATAGTGTTTGACTAGGCTATTGTAATTATAATAAGTAGGGTACCCCGACTCGACCTAACGATAGAAATGACGGGCGTGGTAACTATAACTCTCGTTCATCTGGACTGGTCTAGTGTCCTCAGCTCTTTGCGATGGGTGGTTGCGGATGAAGTCTGAATTCATTACGGAGCGATTACCCATGCCTATCTATCTGGTAAACGCTAGAACTCGCATATTCCTAACTACTGGGTAATGATCTCTGTAACCAGGTAATAAGCTGCGGCGTTGCCGGTTCTCATTACCAAAGAATAAAAATTGCACCAAAACGTATTTTATAACCACCAGGTAATAATTATGTTACTTGGTACACGCTGAATCTCGCCGATTCTTAACAACCGGTAACGAGTTAACTGTAACCAGGTAATAAGCTGCGGCAATGGCAGTTCTTGTACCGAAGAACAAAAATTGCACCAAAACGTGTTTAATCACTATCAGGTAACAAAAATCTTGTTACCTGGAAACGTAAAAGTTTGCCTACTGTTCTCGTGCATTTAAGAACGGGTTTTATTTGAAAACAAATTGGAATATAACTAAAATTTGACCGGACCTGAAAAAACCCATAGCAGATTCATAATCTGCATCTTAAAAACCTCTAGAAACAGTGTATTAGAACCTGGAAATTCCTTTCAAGTTCAATTTTGTTGTACAGTGTAGTAAACGCTGTCTATAGCTGCAGTTTAATTATAGTACATTATATCGATATATTGATTGTATTTTTAGTATAATGATAGTTTTAATTATTATTAATAATTTTGTGACACATTAGTTTTTAGTGATTACCTTGATTATAATGATAGTTAAGTTTAAAATAAACTAAGTTTGGTGTAAAAACTTATGAAATGGCTATACTAGATTAGTCCCTTCGAAAGAATATACACCTCAATTGCTACTCTTGAATAGTTCTGCAACCAGTTAAGCAGCTAACCAGCGTATTTCTTCAACTTTAAAATAGGGTTGCATAGATGATCTCCGCATTAGAGCCGAATCTCTTTCCTCCGAGTTATTTTTTCAAGTTCGGAAACAGGTAATAGTCGCTGGGGGCTAAGTCTGGAGAATATTCTGGATGTGGAAGCAACTCGAAGCCTAATTCAAGGATTTTGGGCATGGCATGTGCATTGTCTTCATGGAAGAGAACGTTTTTTTCAAAACGTCGCTGAAAGGATTGAATAAGTTTGCAATCATATTCGCCGTTTGAGTAATATATTTCATACACGTTCATCTGCGGTCTTGCAATACCATATAATGAATTTTGTCAATGATTTCTGGTGTGGTGGCCTCATTTGACCCTCCTGAGAAGTCTGTTGTGTTTGTACGACCACAACGAAAATCAGTAGGTCACCACTTGTGAATCGTTTTAATCGATGGTGAAGAACCTAATAATATTTATGAACCTTTTTTCGGTTTGCGTAATGGTCTATCCACGCAAAAATAATGTTAATTATGAAATTAACTTTTTTTCCAAATTTGCAAAAATACGAGAGGTTGTCTGCTTTCAATGGCTGTTAAAACTGAAGTAAATAGCATAGGTATCTGTTTGCAAATATTAATATTGCCTACTGACAGGTGGTATTGACAAATGTCATCTGGGATTTGCGATTGTGACGACCTATGATGCATTTTTGCCAGACTTTCCATCCGCCCTCGTAAATGTGAATAATCAGTTTTCTATTGGGACGCGCCAATAAATATAAATGGCGTTGACAAACACCAAAATGTCGTCGATATACGGTAGTTGATGACGTAGTTTTTAGGGGTTTGTTTTTCTTGTATCGTATTTTAATGGTGATTGTAATTTTGACAGATTAAATTTAATAATCCTGTTAATATTTATGATAATCTAAAATAGAATATCTAGATTTTATAATTTTTGAAATGTCAGTAAAATGGAATTGTCATTCATAAATTTCTTCGTTCTGGGTTTTGTACTTTGGCACGTCCCAATTGATTTAGAGGTTCCTTGGTGACAATTTTGAAAGTATTAGACTCTGTTACCTAACGAACGAAATACTTGGTGGAGAAGACTTAACTAAATCTAAACAAATTAACATATGTAAATACAAAGAAAATTTGATTTTTCTTTCGTTATCATTTACTTATCGTGACTTTGTAAATTTAAGATAGTTAGGTCTATGGTTGTTATTATACTTATAGGTTTGCAAGGAAGCCTTTTAGCAGTTTTAGCCTAAGTAAAGGTCTATTTAGACATGGACACGGGACGCGCTGACAGTTAAGCATATGAAAATTTATACCTGACGGAGCGTGTTCAACACGAACTTCGGCCTACAGGCAATAAAGTTTGACGTAGATATTATTTGTACTGTTCCCGTGAAAATAGCAGGGTATTTGTTTACTAATACTGATGAATTAGCGATTGTTGTGCTTCTTGATGAAGGGGAAATTAATGATAATAATCATAATAAGAAAAGGCGTGTCTGGCTTCACAAAGTTGTTTCACTGTTTTACTAACAATTGCCCAATTTTTATCTTTGTGACTGTTGTCATTGTAACGCTGATGTATAGGTTACACAATTTGAATTCGGGTGGATTTCGAACACACTCAATAAATTGACTATATAATAATATAGTCGTCGTTATATACGCGTGATTGCAATTCACATATATCGTGACCGAATAGAAACGCGCCGAGAAATTCAAAAAATTCTGATTAATGTAATATTGTTGTATTTTTATGCGTTCTTGAATTGGGCGAATAAACTTTATTGCGGGTATTAATTTTACTAGTTATTATTTACAAGAGATGCGTTTAGTAAAATCCCTTAGAAAACACATAAACCACCGAATGCAGTTTATAACATTACATTTGATTTGAAATAAAATAGAAATTATAAGGTACTCCTTATGTTTAAGGAGTACCCTTCGTTACCCCTACATCTACGCTCAGTTGAAAGAATGTATTTGGGTAGCTGTCGTTTGTTTATATGATGATGATGTCGTCAAATACAGTTGATGATATTAATTAATTCTGTTGTTTACATTTAGTTGAAATATACTATTCAAATGTACGACTGTACTGGTATCAATTACATTAAATTCTTTCCATTACAAACCCGTACTTAAAGTTGAATCATTTTATGTTGCATTCTATAAATATTAATTCACACAGAAAAAAAGATACAAGTTTGATAAGGACTTTGGTAGGTAGGAGGTCCTTGTTAAACAAATTGTTCACCAGAATATGAACGAATGGATAAATTTAAAAATTTCTATCGCAGCGCCATCTTTAGCTACAGACTTAAACTTAACGGGACAGACGCCAGCGTTAACCCGGGTAGAACGTGTTAATGAAATGACGTAACTATTTTTGTCGCTGGCTCTCAGACTAAGATATGTAAAATTTTTGCTTTTGCACTTAATTTGACATATTGTCAAAGTTAACCTCAAAATTTACATTAAATTAAATTTTGTGGAAACCAATACAAAAAACTTTTATTCGATTTACATGTGCTGTCAATGTTTTCGGCCCCTGGCCTCTTTTAAAGCACTCCACTAATGCGTTGTGCTTTAAATCTCAGCCTCGAGCCTAAGAATTGATGCAACAGCACACTTGTAACAAATATAACTATATTATACTTCTGTTTTACTTTACAGATGTAGTATTATGTACAACATGCCATCCTACAGAAAATATCATAGCCTCAGCAGCATTAGAAAATGACAAAACAATAAAATTATGGAAGAGTGATACTTAGTTACATTTTTTAGAGTTTTATCTTTATAATGTATATTTTTCAGTGAATGCGTTTTTTCGATTACAAAATTATAACATAATGTAACCTACTGTTAAGAATAATTTATTATAGTTGATTATTCTTTACAGTCTTACATATTTTGCAAGAAATTGATATGTACAGAGAATTGGTAATTTAAATGCTTATTGACATAATGATCCAAATTTTAAATTTTAATTTTTTCTAGTTTTTCTACAGTTTGTATATTTTTTTAATATTTGCACTAGTTTTGTCATGATATTGTTTCCTATCTTCCTGACAGAGTTATCTATAGTTTTGTAGCTGCACAGTTTTTAATAAAGTGAAAATTATAAAATATTAAAATTTGGAATAATATATTATGTATTACAAAAAGTTCATTTAATTACATTTTTATTGCTGTTATTTCTGTTTTTGCTTTGATGCCATGACTCAATTTATTAGTAACATGCTACTAAGTTCGGAAAGCCCTTGAGCATGGGAGTATGCAAGGTCACAGTTATGGTGCGACTTTGAAATGTACATTCCACTACAAAAATTCCTCGAAATGTTGTAGACCTGAGAAGTAAACAAACAAACGTAACCTCAATTAATTTAATTCTTATATAAACACAAAGTTAGGTAAAGAATATATTATTAAAAAATTAAAACTTTATTTTGCTAAGCAATTAACAATCAATAAAATAAGTAAATCTCTGTAAGCTGTAGTTGTGTCTACCTTGAATTAGTGAAAAATAGAATTTTCTTGATTATAATAAATGCAAATGCCAAATATCTTGTTTGTTTGAAAGGAAAGAAGAAAAGTGCAATAGACATTTATTAAGTCTTTAATGTCTTTTTACCTTACACAAAGAGAATGTGATTTTCTGCATCTAGACATACAAGAAGTATGCATTTGTCAGGGTAAGGAAATTATCACTCGTAAATGAACCGAATTTGATTCTTTTCTTATTTTATCATTCGCAAACCAAATTTTATGTTTAAAATTTATTCATTCTTTTTAAGAATGAAATTTTATTGGAGGCAATTTTTTTTAACTCGCGAACGAATGCAAACAGGATTGGTTAAAAAAACTCCAGTCGCGAATGAATAAAAATAGAAATGAATCATTCCACGGTTTTTTTTGTGGAACGTTCATTTTTTCCGCTTCTTTATAATTATTACTCTTAATAATAACGATGACACCCGTTTTCTTTCAGTCGTTGATAAGATAACCTTCACTTGCAGTTCATCATTTGTAGTAGTTGGGCAATTATCCCAAACATGTGCACTTTCAGTCTGACCTATTGAAAAAATATAATAAAGTGGTAAGCAGGACATTTTTAACAATTTTACTCAAAAGAAGAAGTCTTTAGAAATACAAATCTAAGTGCGGACCATACTTTACCAATCTTTGTAGATTCCACAGCCTATTAAACGTAAGAAAACAGGTTTATTTTCAAGACTGTCACGCAACTATTGAGCAACACGTAAAGAAATTGGTTATCTAGTCATTATGTATTTGTCGATAATTATCAAAACTTATATTAAGTTACATAAATTATTGATATGATATAGATGGAGATATTGCTATATAATGTCAATAAACAAAAAGCAAGAAAGCAACACGTTCAGACGCCATATGATATGATATATTGAGATGATGGTGCTTGATTAATATTTATTTTTGTTTTATTTCACACCTACACTATGGGGGAACCAACTGCTAAGGTCATCTGTCCCCCATCTAACATGCAACACGAATACACACACCCATAGTTGAGGTGACGGAATTTTCCAATTATAAAAATCCCGTCGCCCCAAGTGCGATTCGAACCTACGGCCCTTGGAACACGAGTGATGCACTGACACCACTCGTCCACCGCCGGCCCAATTAATATTTATTGTTGGGAATAATAAACCCTCCAACACTTGATGAAAGATGAAAGGTTATAAATTCCAAAAAAAAAATTTATTGTTAAAATTCTCAAACACAAAATCATGGTAAAACATTCTTAAAAGATACACAACTAAATTTCACTTACCTTTATTATCAAAAAAAAATTCTCTGGCTATAATTTCTAAACTGGAGAACAAGTTCCATAAATGCATAAGACGAAATCAGGTGGGTCGCTAATTAATTAGGAAGCTATTTAAATTAAATCTAAAACTTTGTTAATGGACCAGACACAAAGAAATTTCTTTTTAAACATTTAAATGGATAAATTTTATTTATAAACACACAAAAGAAAAAAATTTTAAATTCATTGTAGAGAAACGAAAACAATCATTAACATCTTAACATATACAACATATAACATAAATTTAAATCAATTAAACAAACATGAAACAAAATCAATTAAATCTTGGTGTCAAATAGATTTAACAAAGAATTAAGAGACATTCTAATTCTCTTTGTCCTTTTTAATTCTTATCTGGTCAATCCAACAATCTTAAATTACTATTAAAAAAAATTAAAAATTGAAAATTATTTTAAATTTTAAAATTATTTGGCGCCACAAAAAAACAATCCCTCTAACTTGAAGATTAGCAGATTCCTGTTATATATATATATATATATATATATATATATATATATATATATATATATATATATATATATATATATATATATATATATATATATATATATATATATATATATATATATATATATATATATATATATATATATATATATATATATATATATATATATATATATATATATATATATATATATATATATATATATATATATATATATATATTACAGCGCTACAGGCTTTAAGGGCCCTTGGCTTCTATTGTCTTGATTATTTGTTTCCAAATCTTCCGATCCTTTGCTTTTTCTTTCCAATCTCTGATCCCTACTTCTGCTATGTCATTTTTTGTCGCTTGTAACCAGTTTTTCCTTGGTCGGCCTTTTCTTCTCTTGCCACCTTCTCCTCCATACCTTTTTTACCACTCTGTTCTGGCATCCGGACGATGTGGCCTACCCATCTAACTCTGTGCTCGGACCTTTTGCACAATTCCTGGTTTACCATACAACTCCATAATCTTTCTGTTTGTTCGCCTTAGCCATGTACCTTCCGCTGTTTTGACACCTCCAAAAATCTTTCCAAGGACTTTCCTCTCCCAAACAGCAAGTTTGTTCTGTTGTTGTTTAGTCATTATCCATGTTTCGCATGCATACAGTACAACTGGTCGTATAATTGTTTCGTATGCATGGATTTTGACTGCCCTGGATACGTTCTTTGCTTTTAATATTCCTGACAACGACCCAACCGCTCTATTTCCTTTTAGAATTTTTTTGTCTATTTCATACTCTTCTTGACTTTTGTTCGTTACAGTTATACCTTGATATTCGAAATTATTTACTTTCTCAAAATTGTACTCTCTTGAGCTTGACCAGATTTTTATACAGTTATGTTCTTCGCTAACTTACGCCTGCATTTCCATAAATTTTGTTTTGATTTCGTTTATCTGTAGCTCATATTTCTTTGCTTCTTCTTCAAGTTTCCTAAAAGTTTTTGCAAGTTCTTGTTTAGATCTCGTTAGGATGGCAAGGTCATCAGCGTATGCAATCACTTGATGTCTATGGTGAAAAAGAACTCCATCATTTTGTATTTGTCCTTGTCTTATTATCGCTTCTAAGACCAAGTTAAATAAGTGTTGAAAGTGAGTCACCTTGTCTTAATCTCTTTTTTACAATAAATTGGTCTGAAAAACTTCCCTCCACTAAAATTCTGTTATTTGTGTTCCACAATGTCATTTTTATGAGGTTGATAAGTTTATTTGGTATGCCTAACTTTGTCAATGCTTCATATAACTTCTCTCTCGTGATTGAATCGTAAGCCTGTCTAAAATCGATGAATAGAAAATATAATGGTAGGTTTTGTTTGCAGCTGTTATTTTGCATTTCCTTCAGCGTGAAAATTTGATCTGTCGTTGACCTCCCTGGTCTGAAACCGCCTTCGTATTCCCCAACCACTCCCTCCTCGTAATGCTTTACTCTATTGCGTATTATTCTTGCCAATAACTTATATGTTACGTCCTATAGGGATCCCTCTAACTTGAAGATTAGCAGATTTCTGTTATAGTTGATAAAATTACCTACTTATTTGTTGACAAGATGAGCACATTCCAGATCATCCTTCAAATCGATTTGTGAATTATGAAGATAATTATAATTATTAAATGTGCAACACGTATCTCCCATGACGTGAGTACATAAAATAATTCGTTTATTTGCAACAAGATTCTATTACCTTCCTTTAATTTGTTCCATTCAAAATAAAATTCCAAAAAGTTCCTTCAATTTATGAGATCAGTCTGTACACCAAATCAACACTTCACTTTTGTTTTATTTCACTTGATTATTCATTGTAATTATTATTAATTAAATAATTAGAACTTATAAAAAATATTTAAAAACAAGATGACATTTGTCATAACCTCACTTTGTTGACAGATAGTGACGTAAAATTTACCAACATAACCTCCAAATTTTAACAAAATAACATACAAACTGACATGACTTCTGCTCTGTATGGAAATTCAAGATAGAGTAACCAAATTTTTGTGATGTTTTTATAATAATTGGAAAACAATTGCGAATCGCTAGTGATTTTCCTAGTTCAGAACTAGATTAATTTAGTAAGTTACTAGAAACAAAAGTGTTAGTGTCTTTTACACTAAAATGTTCCTAACCACATTGTTAATAATAAATTAAACTAATTGTTTAAATTGCCCTTTCAAACTACAGAGATTAGTAAAGATGACACTAAAGGAATCATTGAGCAAAGTAAGAGTAGGTAGTGAGGAGACAAGAAAGTTCCCGACGACCAGAGGATTGAAACAAGGTGACCCAATGTCAAGTGTATTATTTAATCTAGTACTTGAACGCATAATAAGGCAAAGCAACATCAATAGAAATGGAAATATACGTAAAGGCTCCCAACAATGCCTAGCGTTCGCTGACGACGTGTTGATCCTGGCTAGAACAAAACATGCACTCCAAGAAATGACGAAGGCAATATTAAAAAATGCAGAAAAAATGGGAATGGAAATAAATGACCAGAAATCTCAATTTATAGTAATGGGAGAAATGGAAGAAAAAGAATCGCTACATATCAGCATGAAAGGGAAAGTTGTTAAAATAAAACCGGTAAAAAGTGTAATATACCTAGGAACAGAGGTAATGGCAGACGGGAAAATGAATAACGAAATAAAAAGGAGACTAATGCTAGGGTGTAGGTGCGTGGGTGCTCACAAAAACTTATTAAAATCAAAAATTCTTTCTAAATCAACCAAGTTAAAACTGTATAAAACAATTATAAGACCTGTAGTGCTATACGCGAGTGAGTGTTGGGTTATGACACAACAAGAAGAAAACAAAATAGCGGCATGGGAAAGGAAGATACTAATGTTGATATACGGAGGAATAAAAGAAAATGACCAATGGAGAAGACGAACAAACAACGAAATACAGGAACTCTACAGGGACACTACAATAATCCAAGTAATAAAGCAAAACAGAATAAGATGGATGGGGCATCTAACCAGACTACCAAACTCAAGAATGGTGAAAGAAGTTTATAAAAGTGAACCAGAAGGAAGGAATAAACGAGGCAGACCCAGACTTACCTGGAAAGAAGAAGTTGAACAAGATTTGGAAAAATTGGGAGTCGCCAACTGGGAAGAAGCAGCACTAGAAAGAAAGAAATGGAAGAAAATAGTGGAAAAAGCCAAGGGCCTCTAAGGCCTGTAGCGCTGTGAATATATATTATTGTTTAAACAAATGTTATAAAATGAAAGATGAGAATTTTTCCTTTATTTTGATACCTAACATGGCTATCAAAATGCAAATTTAGAGTTAGGATTCATTGACAACCATCTTGAATTTTCTTTCAATCATTACTTTACAAAAATTCAAATAAAAACATTTTAACATCTTTTCTTAACATAAAATTAATCCTAAGATCCTATCAAACAAGAATTACATAAATTTTGATATCAAAATTATAAATATAAACTAAATGTTAAATAAATGCTGAAACGTTACAATTTTGGGATTTCAAAGGCCTAAACCTCTATAAAAAGTTCCCCACTTTAACATTCTAGTGTCAAATGCACCTTAGAACTTGGTTAACAATATTGCAGTAAAATATTTTACTTAGAAATTCAAATAACATTGAAAAATATCCTTTTACTATGAAAAATTATGAATCGTCAAAGAAATAGAACATTTTCTTGAAATTCAATAATAAAAACTGTAAGTAAAGTAATAAATACTTGTGTATACTCTCCAATTATGCCTTTAATAATTTTCAGGTGAAAGCTCCACAAAATGGCTTCAAAATATCTAAATGTCAAAATATCAACCAACGACATAAGAACGTTCATCATAAAAATAAAATTATGGAACTTGAGTGAGAAATCTGTTTAAAATTTATCCCTTATCTCACAGTGTTGTAGTGTATATCCTCAACATATTTAATGCAAAATTTTATGGTTTTAAAATAAAAATTGTGAAATCCTTTCTTCACCTAGAGGATAGGCAACACATCATGAATACATGTAATTCGGGTTGTTGATATCACAACGCTATGTTATAGTTGTTGCTAAAGCACTTTTTTCAACAAAAATCTGCTTAAATATACTTTTAATATGTTTTCAAATTTTAGGAGTTTTATTGTTCGACTAGCTATAAACAAATACAATTTATTGGTAAAATGTTTTTTTCTTGGTAGCATTTCGAGTAAAATGTATTAAAAAAAATTAAAAAGCGGGATTTTAGTAATAAGTTTTTCTTGAAAACAAATAAATACATCGTAAAAAAATAAATAAAATAATTTTATTTCCTGTTTTTCTTCTGCACCTTGCCAGCACACTATTATTGTCGTAGTGTGAAGGTACGTGACCGTTCTGAGTGCGACAGTCTCGAAACCTAATGAATAAATCTCCCACTAAAAACAAAGTACAAGTGTATTTGGTGGTTTTATATTAGAATTAGCAACCTCTACTCCAAGACAAAACAATACTTCAAGAAAAATCTTACTAACATTAACAAAAGACTCAATAACTATAGTGACTGACAAAAAAGTAAATATATGAGACAAAAAAATTACTTTTTAAAATGTCTTTAAAGTTTCACTATTTGTTTTACAAAAAGCTACATGTTTTTATCACTTCAACACCATGCTGACTTTTGAAGAAATTTATTAAGAAATATACCTTGAAGAAATGGCATGCTTTTTTGAAATCAAATTTTACTATGTTACTATGTCCCGAGTCATATTGTGGTTACAACTGTAAATATGCATTTACTTTAGGTCTTTAGTACTCCGAGCTTTAACTACTCCAATGAAACGATCACATTTTGATAAAGAAATTTCAATCATCAAACAATTAGCACATGCAAACCATTATAACCACATGATTGACACTTTAATTCAACAAAAAGATTATAGGTTAGCTATCAAAAGAATATTTCCAATTGACACTCAAATACAAGACACAAACTACATATCAATATCATACTTTGGCAAGATATCAGAACAAATTGCAACTATAATACGAAAAACCAACAGTTACAAAATAACCTATAAAACTAACACCAACACTTTTTGATTTTTATTCATACATAGAAGGATAGAAGAACGAAATACTTTTCGATACGATACGAAATTCAAATATACGAAAAACTTTTGAACAACAACATGCTTCAAATGATATACCGAAATACGACGACTTAATATCATTCATTGGAAAACAATGCATTGCTTTAGATGCTGCTGCTACTTACTCTATGAAATCAATAAATACTATTAAAAATACTAATAAGTCACATACTATTAATGCTTCTCGTAATGCACAACATAATACTATTTCTCGCTATACTGAAAATAAAACTGCATTTCTTGTTCATGCTCAAGAAAATAATACTTGCCTTTTGTGCAATGATAATCACATTGTTTTTCAATGTCCAGTTTTTAAATCAAAAGAACCTATGCAAAGTTTTGAAATTATTAAACAGAAGAAGGCCTGTATTAATTGCTTAGCTAATTCTCACACAACAAGTCATTGTACTTCCAATAAAAGGTGCAGAATTTGCCAAAAATCTCACCATAGCTTACTACATTTTGAAGTTAAAAAAGGTGACCCAAGTCATCAGTTAAATACGTGTTTCAAAAAAAATGAATGAAAGCCCCGGTCCATCTCATCGAGATTCTGCTAATATGGATGGGGAAAATCATAAATCTTCCCAGGTTGGAATGTTGCTTAATGCTGATCATGAAACATTATTGTCTACTGTTTTAGTAAGAATTAAAGACTCAATCATTGGCACACAGTGCGTGCTGTTCTTGATTGTGGTGCGCAGTCTTCCTTTATCACTAGAACCACTGCCAATAAATTAGGGCTTAAAAAGTACAACATATCCATGTCATTACAGGGGTTGGGAGAAATGTTTTCTTCTGCAAAATTGGGGGTTAATTGTATAATTTCTTCTTTAACTCAACCTGAATATTGTTGTACCGTAGACCTGATCATAATTGATAAGATTTCTGATGAAATTCCATCAACTTCATTTTCTTCGGATGAAATACCTTTTATCCAAAACCTTGAATTAGCTGACCCTAATTTCAATAAAACATCAAAAATTGATTTATTGCTAGGTAATGATATTTATCCTTACATTTTAGAAGAGGGTAGAATTCATTTGGGTAAAGATAAACCTGTTTGTTTAAAAACAGTCTTTGGTTGGACTGTAATGGGTAAATTACCATATTCTTCTAAAATACAATCAAGTAAAAGACAAGCATTTTTTGCTACTGTTGCAAATTCTACTTTAGATAATATTTTTCAAAATTTTTGGAATTTGGAAGAAGTACCGAATGTCCGGGCTTCTTCTTCTGAAGATAAATTTTGCGAAAATCATTTTTGCAATACTACTAATGACGGCAAATACATAGTTTCTTTACCTTTTAAAGTAACAAATCCTGATTTCGGAAATACGAGAGAAATCGCTCTATGCCGTTTCACATCTTTAGAAAAACGTCTTCTACAAGATAAAGAATTGTATACTGCATATTCTAGCGTCTTGCTCGAATATCTTGCTAATTTTCATATTATAAAAGTCTCAGAACCTATCTTAACAGAAATTAATAATTACTTATTATATTCCTCACCATGCAGTGGTGAAAAAGGAATCTACTACTACCCCAGTAAGAGTTGTTTTCGATGCTTCTTGCCATGTAACAACTAAACCTTCTTTGAATGAAGTCTTATATGTCGGCCCCAAGTTACAAAATGATTTGTTGAAACTCTTAATTAATTTTCGATTGCACAAATATGTGTTTACGTGTGATATAAGACAAATGTATCGCATGATTTGGTTAGCTGAAGATCAACGCCAATATCAGCGAATCCTATGGCGATTTTCACCGTTGGATCCTATTTGCAATTATCAATTAAATACGGTTACATTCAGTGTGTCATGTTCGCCCTATTTAGCTATATATATATCTGGCTTTCATTCTTATGATAGAATATTGCCCCTTCTTTACGAAGTATAAAATCCTTTTGTTGGGGTGGATTAGTCCCCTGATTTCCTTTCTGGTTTAAGTCTTCTAGAGTTTCTGGTGGCATTTTGCTTCCCATACTATCTTCCTCCACAATAGTCTATTTCTTGTTTTCTCTTTCCAGTCCTGGATCTTCATGTTTTGCAAGTCTTCTGTTACTTTTTCGTACCATCTACTTCTTGGTCTTCCCCTTGGTCTGTTTGTATCTGGTTTCCATGTTGTTATTGTTTTTATCATTCTTGAGTCTTCTGCTCGCTATTTAGCTATACGAACTTTAATTCAACTTTCAAAAGACTATACAGAATTCCCTTTAGCATCAGTGATCTTGCAACATTCTACCTATATCGACGACATTTTAGGCGGAGATAATTCTTTAAAAAATGCTTTTACTATAAGGAATCAAATTATCGAACTTTTGAGTAAGGGAGGTTTCGAAGCACGAAAGTGGGCTAGTAATTCTGCAGAACTTCTGAAGGATTTGCCAGATTCTCACATACAATGTACAAATATATCTCTAGATTTAGAAAATCATATTTCAAAAATTGTAGGTTTAAAGTGGGACCCTTCCGAAGATTCATTTTTTTATTCAATTACTGTCTCAAACAAAAAATGTACTAAAAGCAACCTATTATCCGAACTTGCCCAAATTTTCGACCCTATTGGATTTTTAACTCCAGTCACATTTTTTGCAAAATTAATAATACAACATATCTGAACGTTAGGTTTAGATTGGGACGATGAACCTCCTACTGATTTAATAAAAGGGCGGGAAAAATTTAAGTCTGAACTTAAACTGATACAAAATATCAAAATAGCCAGAACAATAATTACTTCAGATGCAATCAGCTATGAATTGTTTGGGTTCTCCGACGCATCAATGAAAGGTTATTGTGGAGTTATTTATCTCAAAATAAATTATAAAAATTCCGATAGTAGAATTTATCTAGTTTGTTCCAAATCAAAGGTCGCACCTTTGAAACAGGTTACCATACCCCATTTAGAACTCTGCGCTGCAGTTTTGCTGTCGAAACTAATGGAATTCATTTTAAAAACGTACGATAAATTAAAATTTATAGAAATCTTTGCTTTTACTGATAGTTCAGTTGCTTTGCAGTGGATTAAAAGTTCGCCTCATTGTTGGCAGACTTTTGTTAGCAACAGGGTTTCGTATATTCAAGAAAGACTTTCACCAAGTGTTTGGTATCACGTTTCCTCTGAATTGAACCCGGCAGATTGCGGTTCCCGTGGTCTGTTCCCTCATGAGCTAATTGATCACTCCTTATGGTGGAATGGGCCTACTTTTTTGAGTAGACCTTCCTCCGCTTGGAACTTTAATACTTATTTGCCAGCGGAACCTGCAGATCTTAATCAGGAAAAAAGAAACATTGTACTTACAGTTACGGCTGATCAAAATTTCATTGATGAATTGCTAGAAAAATTCAGTTCATTTTCTAAAATTAAACGAATAGTTGCCTTTGTACTGCGTGCAGTTCACAACTTTCGAAATTGCAAAAATCGAAAATTAAATCACTTAACGTCTTCTGAATTACATAATGCTGTACTTGCTATTGCTTTACATGAGCAATTCTTGTATTTTGCAAAAGAGATAACTCTGATTAAAAATAATAATGCTCTTCCGAAGTATTTTGCTTCTTTAAACCCTTTTATCGACGAAAAAGGCTTATTGCGAGTCGGTGGAAGAATATCTTATGCTAATTTGTCATACGACAAAAAATTTCCTATCCTTTTGCCAAATAAGTCAAAGTTACGACATTGCTGATCCGTGACATACATATAACGTTTTTACACTGTGGTATACAAACCACCCATTTCCTATTAGCACAAAATTTTTGGATAATTTCTGCGAAAAAACTTATAAGAAATGTTTTAAGCAAATGCCATACCTGTTGGAAAACAAATCCTAAACCACTACAACCTCCTCTCGGCAATCTGCCGCAGTTTCGAATTTCTCAAGCTAAAGCATTTTCAAATGTTGGCATTGATTTCTGCGGACCTTTTTCTATTACTATGTCGCGTATTCGGGGTGCTAAAAGTATTAAATCGTATGTTTGTTTGTTTATTTGCTGCGTCACAAACCAGTACATCTTGAGTTGGTGTCTGACATGACTTCTGAAGCATTTTTAGCCTCATTACGTCGCTTTATTGCTAGAAGAGGCAAATGTACAGATATTTATTCGGACTGTGGTACTAATTTCGTACGTCAATTGTTTAAAGAATCTGCTGAGTCAGAATCGATATCTTGGCATTTCAACCCTCCTTACGCTCCCCATATGGGAAGCAAATATCAAATCCTTCAAAACGCATCTTACTAGAGTTGTAGGAAATCAAATTTTAACTTACGAGGAATTAAATAGTTGTTATTCAAATCGAAGCTGTACTAAATTCTCGTCCTTTATATGCAATGACTACAGATCCAACTGATCTATCAGTACTTACCCCAGGTCACTTTCTGACTGTAGAGCCGCTAACATCCATACCAGACCCTGATACTTCGCATTTAAAAATGAACCGCCTATCACGTTGGTAATTGTTACAAAGACTGCATCGTGACTTCTGGCAACGATGGAATCGAGAATATTTACAATCGTTACAGCAAAGATTCAAATGGACCAAACCACTTGAATCTATTGAACCAGATACGATGGTCGTAATTAAAAATGATAATTCTCATCCTTTGGATTGGTTACTTGGCCATATAATAAAATTGATTCCTGGCCGCGACAATATTCCTCGGGTCGCTATAGTAAAAAAAGCTAAGGGTCTTCTTAAAGACCCTTAGTTAAATTGTGCCCTCTTCCTAACTCCAATAATTAATTCTGAAATTGCCCCTTGGCATTTTCAGGGTGGTGGGAAATGGTTCGTTGCCACTTCACCTCTTTTTTTTTCTTTCTTTTGCTATTTAGTTATTATTTTTTTGTTATGTACTATTACTAGTCTAACTTCAACTTCTTTAACTTAATGTATTTTTTCTTAAATATGGTGTTTGAATTGCATTCACAATTTTCGCGATGCTTTGTGCATTACATTTATTTATAATAATTAAAGCTCAATGGACCTTTATAAGTGCATCCTGTATATTTTCCAAATCCTATATTCCCACTTATTTTGTTTTACGACTGCGTACAATAACAAATTGAAGAGTTCGCCAGAGTGAAGAGTTGCAATAACTTTCCCGGTACCGCGACTTGCTTTTGTCGAGAACCAGTGCACCTGATTCCGATTTCGTATCATTGCATCGATATAAGGTAAGTCGAGCTATTTTACATACGTGATTAATGAAACGTTCTACATCGTTATTCATATTTATTATTTGTACTACACAAGGTTTAAATATCTCGTATATCCAGGCAACGGAACAGTACCAGCGTCCCTATCACTCATAGTTCATTAAGATAACAAATCAGCTACCCATTTTTGTGACCAACAAAAAATATAAGAATAAGTTTGTGTGTTTTATTATCTAAAAACTAATTCCTATTTTTACATTAATTTAAAGTGGGCCAGTAATTATTACGCATTTGACTCCGACTCTGGTCACTCTTCTATAATAATATTTTTTCTAACAAGTTCTGCAAACATTATCCCATAATATTGTTTTTGAATAATCAAATTAATTTAAAGTATCTGCATAATGAAAGAAATTTCGTACATGCACCAAATATTTACTCCTCGGAGTGGAGGCATGTCCTCTCTACAAATATTACATTTCGTCTTAAAACTTTTCATGCTACTACTCTGTCTCATATTGATAGAATTTGTTAGCAAGTGATAAAAAGTTGGTACACACGGTGGTATTCTATACTCCCTGAAATCGGAGAATTCTTTGAAAGTTTTTAGGCTTTTATTCTTTTTTTTTAATGATTTCAGATGTACTATTGCTAGATAAATAATTGGTATGGTTGTATTATAAAGTGGGCGGATTTTTAAAAATGTTGGCATATTCATTATTCATGACAGTCTCAAATTTTATATTTTTATTACGGAAGAGTTCTATGCAGAAAGTCCTATTTCAACAGGAATAATATATAATTAATTAGAACCATGTTGTTCTATAGCCGAGATTTATCATAAAATTTAATACTTTTTAATAATCGCAACTGTGAAGCAATTTTTATATTTAAAAAGCAGAGTTATATTGATAATAGAACACTAGATTTGCTTTGGTGCTAAAATTTAATTTTTTATGATTTGCATTCGCATTAAATCAGTCGAATTCATGAATTCCCCTCAATTACTGATAGGAAAGTGAACCGTGGCTCCTTGTACCTCTGCATCACAAGTGAAACTAAATGATTGTAGGTAAGCGGTCTCAAAAAACAAAATTTTAGTTTTATTACACCAGAACCTTATTTGAAAGCACTCGATGAGTAAAAGTCGGCCATGTATTCAGTTTTACCGATTTCAAAATAGTTCAGAATTCTGCATGAGCTACAAGGTGTTGTGGTCTTTTGACCGGCTTATATAGCATGTACCAAATTTTGAAGGAGTTCGTACACACGCTCTGGAAGGTAGGTTAATTGATATTGTCCTTTAAGTAAAACAATTCAATTTTCTATAGTGATCTTTTTCACTTAAAAGAATGTTCTACACCACTGGTGCGAAATTTATTTGGTGTAAAGATCATGATGTCAAAATACTGTAATAAAACACTACCTCGAAAATGTTTAGCTAAATCTGTAAATCTAATAGAAATGTACAATTTGTATTTTTATAAAATTTAACAAATTAAATAAAACTATATTTCATATATAAAAAGTTATAATTTATTTATTTTCTTATGAAGTCATATATTCTCGTGAGTATATAAACATATAGTTTTCATTTTCTGTTTGGTTTTAACTGAACCTGCAATTACATTATTTTAAATTATGTTCATAATTATATATTACAATAACGCACCTTAGCTTTACCATATACATCTAGTAAACCACCTGTTTGTTTTCGTCTTTTACGATCAAATCCTTTTCCTTTTGCTGTAGATTTGCCTATTTGATTTTTACCTAATTGTTGGAATTCAATTCGTGATTTTGTTGTTTCTTTTTCTTTCCTTTTCTCTTCTAAAAGTTGTTTGTAATTTTTATATTTATTTTTTGGAGGTTTAGCACCTACAATAACAAATAAAATAGTAAATTTAAATTTTTGTAGTAGGGTAGAACATTTTGCTGATCCTACGCATAAGTACATAAAGCTCTATACATCCAAAATTCAAACAAACCTAATTGAATAGCCAGCTGAACTTTTGCTTCTTCTTTCTTTTGGGGATCGAATCCTGACATTCCAAATTTAACTATTTCATGTTTAGCTTGTTTTATATTAAGTGATTTTATACTATTATCTGTATCAACTGCTTTCCTTGTAATTGCTGTTGTAGTCTTTTCTGGGGTGGACTTTTTCTTGTATGAAGTATAAACAACAGCTTGGAAGTTTTCTTGTGAAATCTGTTTAGCTTTGGATGATCTAGTTGGTATAAAAGATAATGTGTCATCAGACATTATTGTAACTCTCTAATAAAACTCTTCCAAATGTTTTATGGTATAACAAATAATTAACAACTTATTTAAGGTTATATTAACAAATGTAAACAGTAAAACCAACACATGTTTAACTTAATATCAGTACAACCAACGCATGAGTGCTGCCAATCTTCCAAAACGGAATTACCCTACCAGCATTAATAAAATCCTAAAGAATGATTTCCAGTGTTGTAACAGATACATTATTTTGTGTATCTAGATACAGTTACTATCAGAAAAATATACCTAGATACAGATGCTTTTGCTGTGAAGTATCTAGATCCAAATACAAATCCAACATAATGTATCTAGATACATTTGTAGATACTTGTTTTACTGTAATCACCCCGAAAATAAGAACTTCTTAAGTCAATTTTTCGTACTGAAAATAATCGTTTAACTAAGCATCAATTCCAGGACTAGTCTAGGACAGCAACGCAATATTTATTAAATTTTATAGATATTAAAAATGAATAATTATTAAGCAGAAACCAGTATCTAAAGATAAGTACAGTGTGCATTCAAACCTTTCCACTTTTTAGAATTATTACTATGTGTTCTTTTCACATATAATTTACATTAATATTTTGATAAAAATATAAAATAAATAATAGTTATTTATGTATTAAGGGCATAAAGAAGCTTTTATGGCCAGAAGCGTTATTTCTAGGAAAAAGGCTGTAGGGCCATAAAAGCAAGTTATGCCCGAAATGCATACACTATTTTATGCACAGATTGTTTTTATCTCAAATCTATTATTGTGTAAAAAATATAATTAAATGAGTACGTAGGTTACATCAAGCCGCTGTACGTATACTTATGTGCATATATACGAAGTACGTTACTATAGTTACTATCTAAAATACTTAATTTCAGCTTATTTTCATTGGTGATAAGTTTACAAATTATATTAAGATATTAAGAACCAATCAAGTTCTACAAATACAGCTCTGACATTTAATTGACGTTTCATTATTGCCCGTCGGATCATAAAGAGGCCCTTGGGGCATAAAGAGACAGTTATGTTTAGATAAATCTAGCAATAATAGTCTAATTATAATGCATCTGTGCATAAATGATATTTGTGTAGATCTTTTATCATTCATCTTGGTGTTGTGCAGAATATTAATAACTTGAATAAACTCCAATAGTTTTCAGTGTTTGACAACCTAGAAAATGTTTCATCACTTTAACAGAAACCATCATAGCCTAGATATTATTTCTGATTATTTCATTCTACTTCGTTTTTGACCAATCGCAAGGCTTTATTTTTTGGATTACAGCGATAATTTTTTATTGTCCTTTTCGACTGTTTTTATCTTCGTGACAACGCTGAAAACTAGTGTCACATGTGTCCCATTTTTTACTTTCATGTCAAATACTAATCTTTATGTTAATAAGTAGATTCTTAAATAAACAACTGTATCATGAAATAATCTTACCGAATTACATGCTCGTGCTTCTGAAATTATCACTTGTAATTACACGAGTGCTTCGAAATTATCGATTTGTAATACGAACGTTGATTAGCAACCACGAGTGTCATTTTTTGACGTTTTAATTTCCCGACGTGCAACGAAGGGAAATTTGTCAAAAAATGACACGAGTGTTGCGTTTTAATCAACTTGAGTATTACAACAGATAATTTCAGAAGCATGAGCATGTAATTCGGTAAGATTATTTCATGATACAGTTGTTTATTTAAGCATCTACTTATTAACATAAAGATTAGTATTTGACATGAAAGTAAAAAATGGGACACATGTGACACTAGTTTTCAGCGTTGTCACGAAGATAAAAACAGTAAAAAAGGACAATAAAAAATTATCGAATTATCGCTGTAATCCAAAAAATAAAGCCTTGCAATTGGTCAAAAACGAAGTAGAATGAAATAATCTGTTGTAATACTCAAGTTGATTAAAACGCAACACTCGTGTCATTTTTTGACAAATTTCCCTCCGTTGCGCGTCGGGAAATTAAAACGTCAAAAAATGACACTCGTGGTTGCTAATCAACGTTCGTATTACAAATCGATAATTTCGAAGCACTCGTGTAATTACAAGTGATAACCTAATTTTAAAGTAGGTGTTGGTACGATTGACACTACAACAATCTTCCAAGTTCCGAATACTATTACACCACAAAAGTCGCTAAATCTGGTTGCTTTTAGTTACCCTTCACGTAACCGAATATATTATACTTACTCTTTAACATATTTTCAAATGCACTTCATTAGGATAGTTCTTTAGAACTTTGAAAGTTCTCAAATTGAATGTTGACAGAAAAAAATTGGAGTGAGTAACAATCCCGTATAGTGTCTTTACTATAATAATAATAACTGCTACAACCCATAACCCGGAAACCAGGCCCCAGAAGTTATAAGCTTGTGCGGGAGGAAGGGGACGATTATTATTATTATTATTACCTAGGCCCTACGTGCGGCTGCAGCCGACTAACAGATGGAACAGCGCAAATCCCACATTTGTGTCACAGCTAAGGAAAACTGCAGAAAACCTTAACCAGATCTGCCGGCACCGGGAGTCGATCTCGGGCCGCTTGGGTGAAAGTCCAGCACTCTAGACATTACACTACCAAGGTTGTTACTGTACTCGCATTCTTAAAGGACTCACTTATGGCTTGTGATACTTATCTACAAGTCCAGTAAAATATACATTCCAGAATTGTTACGTAAATATTAAATAATCACAACATGTAATAAAGAATTTTTATCTACCTTCCTACCACCAACTAACCTCCTATCTACCAACGTACCAAGTTAGTACAAGCTGTAAATTATGGTACAGAGTTGGCAACGCATTGGAAGAATGCGTCTTCTTCACACTTCACAATCGGTAATATCATCATTCTGTAATAATATCCATTGTTTATAGAGTCACTACATCTAGTCAGCCAGGACATGCTGGCTGATCAGAGTACCACAAAGGACGCCATTTTGGGGCGAAAAAAGCCCGAAATGGTTAATTATTACTATCCCCATTGAATTTAAGTATATCCACGTTTAGTTCAAAAGACTTTTTTACATAGTTTTCATTGTGACAACCCCAAATTGTAATATGCCAAATACGCATACTATTTTAATTTAGGAATTATTAGATTTCACACTTCCTTTGCCATATAGTGTCGCTTGCGGTACACTGATAGTCAACTTGGCATGGCTGATTAGATGTAGTGACTCTAATTGTTTAATGAGATGACTATCATCTAGTAGATTTTAAAGAAATTACATAATAAAAAACTTGTTTTACTATGTTGTCGGTTTAAAGCCTTGGTAGTGTGGGGACCTGCGTGCACGTCTTTCACCCAAGCGGCCCGGGTTCACTGCCGGTACCGGCAGATCTGGTTCAGGTTTTCTGCAGTTTCCCTTAGCTGTAACACAAATGTGGGATTTGTGCTTATACCATCTGTTAAGTCCTGCAGCCGCACGTTGAGCCTGAATAATAATAATAATCGCCCCTCCCTCCCGTACAAGCTTCATAGCTTCTGGGGCATGGTTCGCTAGGTAATGGGTAGTAGCTATTATTATTATTATTAAATTATTTGAAACTTAAAATTCCATACATCATTTATGGTAGTTTTTGTATTATAAAAATATGGAAATAGTATCTGCATAATACAGATACACAGATACTACAGAAAATGTACCTAGATCCAAATACAGTTACAAAATTTTTTTGACGATATGATTTCATTTGGCATCACGTCAGTTTTGCTGTTATTTAGTCAGAATTAGAAAATTACTTCAAGTTATGTAATTATAATTACCTTTTTATTTTCTTCGGGGCTAGAAGCTGTTAAAATGCTGCTACTACTTAATCATTTTTTCAAAATACCTGATGGTCCTTATGAATCATTGGTAACACCTTATTTTATGTGGTCTTGTCATAGAAAATACATCGTTAGCTTCTTTTGTGAATTTTATTGTTGTTAATTCCTTTGCTGTGTTCATTATCAGATAAGGAACACTTGATGCTGATGTAACTTCTGATTCAGATGATACAATAATCTTGGGTAAAGCATCTTTTTTTAATTTTAAAATCTTCATATAGGTACTGAATTGGTCTCGTGATATTCTGCAATTATTTCTTTATTTATTATATTAATAATGCATAAGTTTCATTGATATCAAACCTGTGGCAAGTTATTGCTAATCTCTGCAAGTTTACATACACGATTGGGCATTATTTTTATTGTTAACCTTTACAAAGTTAAATGTATACACAAACACTATAAACTATCTAACAAAATACTAAATAAATACTAGAACTAAGTGAAAAAAATATTAAAGAGTTCGCGCGAAACTGGTAAACACCATGAAAACCGTACGATCTGTTTACTAAACTGGAATAAAAGTTAGGTTAAGTACCTCATCATCTGTTGTTTGCTAACAATAATAATTTGTTTTGGTTGTATCTCACTCTTACTCATTGCATGACGGCAAAGTTGTATCAAAATTGCTGCGCACACCATTCCCATAAAAATTTGAATGCGCAGTGAACCAAGCGCATTCTAAATCTTTTATTGTTTATGATACCAACCAAGGCACTAAAGGTCAAGGTCCCTTAACTTTATAGGTTGCCTCAGTGAGTTTTAGCCAATGAGCGCGCGAAACGTTAGAGAGCTACCCATACTATCTCACTTATATTCATTTGATATATGGCATCCATCTCTGTCTTATAGCTTTTCACGTTATTTTACTGCTTTAAAATAGTATATTAAAGTATAAGTGAATACTGAGGTCTTTAAAACAACCGCGAGTTTTCAAGCACGACGGCGTAGCCGGAGTGCTTGAAATAGAGCAAGTGTTTTAAAGACCAGTTATCCACGAATACTTTACGCTACGTAATACTTACGTTTTTTTTATTGGTACACTTTGAAATCATAAATAATACTGGTAAATATTACAAAAAATGGAAATAAAAACTAATAATGTAAAATGGTTACGTTAGTGATGTAAAATCAGTATACCTTTCGTTGTCATGGAAAATGAAAAAAACAAAAATTAATTTGCAATCTGTCACTTGAGAATAATTTTTCTGACCACAGTTGTTACTGGTTGTATTTCGTTTAAAAATGAGTCATAATATTGATAACTTATACAGCAAAGCAGAATCGCGGTTAATACCCCAAAAATCGGAACACGCTTATAAAAAAGAATACGACAAGTTTATCACATGGATGGAAGAGCAAAAGATAACAGATACGGATGAACGAGTTGTACTTGCTTACCTTCAGAAAATGTCGGAGCAGTACAAGGCGTCAACTATGTGGGCTATCCATTCGAAATTGCAAAGTATGTTGAGGGTAAACAAAAGGGTTGATATAAAATCAGTTGTGAAAGTGCATGCATTCATGAAGGCAATTAGCAAGATTGACGTAGCCAAGAAGGCATATGTATTCCAGGAAGACGATTTGCGGAAGTTTTTCATAGATGCACCGGACATTACGTATTTATTTTTAAAGAGAGTAGCCATTTGCGGAATCTTTGGCTCTTGTAGAATATGTGAATTATGCGATTTACGCTTACATGACATCCATGAAGAAGGAAGCGTATTGCTTATTACAATCCGACCATCCAAGACAGTCAAGGGTCGACGTTTTACTGTCGCCGACAGTGATGGAATTAGTTATGTGCGTTTGGTGAAGCAGTATTTATCATTGCGCCCCCAAAATGTAAGTACAAACCGAGTTTTCTTACGGTATGATAAGGGGAAGTGCACCAATCAAGTGGTTGGTATTAATACATTTGGATCATGTCCCTTGCAAATTGCACGTTATCTTAAATTGGACGATCCTGAGAAATACACGGGTCATGCGTTTCGACGTACGTCTGCTACCATTATGGCGAATAGTGGCATGACAATAGATCAAATCCAACGACAAGTAGGATGGAAATCGGCAGCGGTGGCGGTTGGTTACGTTGAAGAAAGTATAAGTAATAAGAAGAATGTTTCGAACATAATTGGAATTGCCATTAGTGGAAGCGCAACCCCAGTGAGTTCCGAGAATGTTAGCACTGTTAATTTGAACAACATTTCTTCTGACTTAAAAACCGAAGTATAAGTATTTCAAACAATACCAACTGTACTTTTTGATGAGCTTAATCATAGTAGAAGCCAGCAAAACACAGTTTTATAGAAGTTAATTTAATATTGATAATAAATACAGCACAATCTCTTTTAATAAAACAGATCAACAACATTTGTCAACATATTCATTATTTATTATTATATATATTATTATTACTTCTTTTGTTTCTTTATAAACACCTACTTAATTACTAACAGCATGTATATTTGGTTGCATAACTTAACACCGTCCCTCAACCAAAAATACATGTTGCTTCACAAATTATCACACAAATATCTTAATCTAAAATGACCATACCTAAAGAATCTCTTAACTTTATAAACTGAGTACCAGTCAAGCTCTTGGTTAAAAGATCTGCAATCTGACTTTTGGCATTGATATATTTTACAATTAGTTTATTATTCTGAACAAGATCTTTAACGAAATTATATTTTACATCTACATGTTTTAACCGCTTATGTTCCCATCTGTTTATTAATTTTATACAAGACTGGTTGTCTTCATATATCAAAAATGAAGTTTCTGTATAGCCAAAGTCACGAAGCAGATTTACCAACCACATACCTTCACGTGCCGCTTCAGCTAAAGCAATATATTCTGATTCGGTAGAGGAGATTGCTACACTTGATTGTTTCCTTGTATTCCATAATACAGTTGCTCCAAAAACCTTGAAAATATATCCAGTGGTCGATTTTCTGTCTCTGTCATCTTTGATAATAAATACAGCACAATCTCTTTTAATAAAACAGATCAACAACATTTGTCAACATATTCATTATTTATAACTTCTTTTGTTTCTTTATAAACATCATGTTTGTATTTTAGCAAAAAGGAAGATAAAGTTTTGTATTTATTATTATATGTAGATGATATGCTCATTGCTAGAAATAAATAGATTAAAGGAAAAGTTGGCCAAAAACTTTAAAATGACAGATTTAGGAAATTTAAAACAATTTCTAGAAATAAATATTAAAATAACCGACAATGGAATGAAAACAAAAAGTAAAATAGATTCTCGAAGCGAGGTGAATATTATGGTAGGGTACACACACAACGGATATAGGTTGTGGAATCCAAAAATTAGGAAAATTATTTTAGCCAGAGATGTTAAGTGTATAGAAAGCAAAGGTGTAGAAGATTTGATCATAGTTGAAAAGCAGATTAAAACCGAAAATTTAGTAACTGAAGTAGAAATGGAAAATATTGGAAATAAACAGGTATTTTCTGAGAACTCAGAAGATACAGGCTTACATGATCAAGATGAAGAAAGAAGGGATGAAGAAGTTGACGAAGAACCTGAAATAGAAGAGCAAGGATTAAGAAGAAGTCATCGAGAAAGAAGATTACCAGGTCATTTTGAAAATTATGGAATAAATCATTTAGCTTGTAGCGCTGAAGTTTTTGTTGATGAAGAAGTTCCAAAGAGTTACGAAGAAGCGAAAACTAGATCAGATTATAAATATTGGAAAAGGGCTATACAAGAAGAGTTTGAGTCTTTGGAAGAGAATAATACATGGACATTAATAGAAAAACCCGAGAACGCAAGGTTGATTGACAGTAAATGTGGTTTTAAAATTAAGAGAGATGAAAATAGAGAAATTAAACAATACAAGGCACGACTAGTTGCAAAAGGATTTATGCAAAGAGAGATGTTTGATTATAATGAAACATACGCACCAGTCGCAAAACTCACGACAGTTAGAACTTTATTGTCAGTAGCAAATCATAAGAAATTCACACATCAACAGATGGATGTGAAATCAGCTTTTCTTCATGGAAATTTGGAAGAATTAATTTACGTGAAAGTTCCAGAAGGGCTGGAAGTTAGTGAAAATTTCGTTTGCAAGTCAGAAAGTGATCCATGTTTGTATTTTAGCAAAAAGGAAGATAAAGTTTTGTATTTATTATTATATGTAGATGATATGCTCATTGCTAGTAATAATATTGAGGAAATAAATAGATTAAAGGAAAAGTTGGCCAAAAACTTAAAAATGAAACAATTTCTAGGAATAAATATTAAAATAACCGACAATGGAATCTACATGAATCAAAGGCATTATTTAGAAAATGTGTTAGAGAAGTTTGGTATGAAAGATTGCAATGAATCAAAAACACCTATGGATGTAAATGTCAAACTCAATGAGTCAGATGATAATAAATTGATAGAGCAAAAGCCAGTAAGAAAATTAATAGGTTGCGTGATGTATGTCATGCTTTGTACTCGTCCAGATCTTAGTATTTCTGTAAATTTATGCAGTAGATATCAAAGCAAGCCAACCGAACAACTTTGGAAGAGTCTCAAGAGAATTTTAAGATATATTAAAGGAACTCTGGAATTGGAATTATTCTTTGATAGAAAAGGAGAAGAAAGATTAGTCGGTTTTTCTGATGCAGATTGGGGAGGAGATGACCTAGACTTTCATTGATTTATTTCATAATAATCAAACTTCTCTCTTTGCATAAATCCTTTTGCAACTAGTCGTGCCTTGTATTGTTTAATTTCTCTATTTTCATCTCTCTTAATTTTAAAAACCCATTTACTGTCAATCAACCTTGCGTTCTCGGGTTTTTCTATTAATGTCCATGTATTGTTTAATTTCTCTATTTTCATCTCTCTTAATTTTAAAAACCCATTTATTTCGTTTCTTCGATTTTCCCTTCTTTCTTCATCTTGATCATGTAAGCCTGTATCTTCTGAGTTTTCAGAAAATACCTGTTTATTTCCAATATTTTCCATTTCTACTTCAGCTACTTTTTCGGTTTTAATCTGCTTTTCAACTATGATCAAATCTTCTACACCTTTGCTTTCTATAAACTTAACATCTCTGGCTAAAATAATTTTCCTAATTTTTGGATTCCACAACCTATATCCGTTGTGTGTGTACCCTACCATAATATTCACCTCGCTTCGAGAATCTATTTTACTTCTTTGCTTTTGCTTTGGAATGTGAGAATATGCCAGACAACCAAAAACTCGAAAATTTGCCACATTTGGCTTCTTTCCGTAAAACATTTCTGCGGGTGTTTTATTGTTTCTTAGCGCAGATGTAGGGCGTCTGTTTAACAAATATACCGAACAAAGTATGGCTTCTCCCCACATTTCCTTCGATAGTTTCGAGTCTGAAATCATTGCTCGAGCCTTTTCTAACAATGTTCTGTTTAATCTTTCAGCTGTGCCATGTTGTTGCGGTGTATAAGCAACAGTGTATTCCAATCGTATACCTTTGACTTTACAGAAACTCAACATATCTTTTGATGTGTATTCACCGCCATTGTCACAGGACAATCGAGAAATTGTGCTATCAAAATGAGCGGTAACATAAGCTTCATACTCTTTAAAACATTCAATTACTTCACTCTTTTTACTCATGAGGTAAATTACAGTAAAGTGAGTATAATCATCTACAAAAGTAACAACATATTTTTTATCGTCATGAGTAACAGGAGTGATAGCCCCACAAACAACACTATGCACTAATTGCAAAGGTCTGTTTGATTTTCTACTATTTAATTTATTAAAGGGAAGCCTAGTCATCTTGCTTCTAATACAAGCATCACACATACTTAAATTATCATTTGAGTTTAAATACTCTACCTTTAATTCATTAACCATGTTACATTTGGCCAATAGAAGTAAATTATTAAAACCTAAATGGCCAAACCTTCTGTGCCAAAGCGTACAAGTTTCTATCTTTAAATTGCATACATTTGCTTCTACATTATTCTGTACAATTTTAAATTCTATTTGAAACATATTATTGACACATTTACCACAAGCTAAAATTACATTGTTTCTCTGAATTATTACTTTATCATCAACAAATATTACTTCAAAACCTGCTTTAACTAATTTATGTACAGCGAAAGCAAATTGTTTCTTAAATTTTTAACATATAAAACATCTTTTATTTCAGCAGAAAGATTACTACCATTAATTATTACATTAATATTTCCAATTACTGTTGCACTTAAAAATTCTTTTGATTTTGCAACACATACCTTAACAGGAGGTTCCAACTTTTGCGAAACTGTGAAATATTTTAGATCATTTACCATATGAACCGTAGCTGCAGAGTCGACGTACCAACTTATAACTGATTCAGATTGCCCTTCAAAACTCTTGGTAAATTGTGCTTCTGCTAAAAAACTTATCTTCTTACTTGATTCGTCCTGACTGTCGAGAGTTTTTACTTGGTTGACTTGTTTTATTTTCACTCTGCATTGAGGTGACCAGGTAAACCACACCTGTAGCATCTAAATAATGGCTTGGAACTTCTATTACTATTGTATCTAGTCTGAAAACCACTTTTATGTCTACCACCAGTAAATGCTGCCGATGACAATTGACTTTCATTGATTTGATTAATTCGGTTTTCCCTTTTCATTTCTTGATCCAGCAACTTTCCTTTTACAAATTCCAAAGTAAGTTTTTCAGTATGTAATGCTTCCAAGGTAGTGACAATAGGATCATACGACTTTGGGAGATTTAATAATAAATGACAGATGACATCTGCCTCTTCTATTTTTGCCCCAATGGATCTTAATGCTCTTACTGTTTCATCGAACTTAATAAAATGATCTTTCAATGACTGATTTTCCTGGAGTTTTATTGTCATAAATTTCCTACAAAGATACAATTGACTTGCAATTCCTTTTCGTTGATAAACAGCCTCAAGTGCTGCCCACATTTTATAAGCCGTCTCTTTATTTTTAACGTACTGCAACTGACTATTTGCTATGCATTGAATTAAAATTGACTTACATTTTTTATCTTTCTTTTGAAACTCTTCGCTTGGTTTCTCTTCTTCTTTCTCAATGCATACTTTGACATCTTGTTTATCTAAAATAATTTCTATTCGATATTTCCAATGGTCAAATCCATTTCCATCAAATTGAGGAATTCCATATTTTTCATGTGTCAGATGTGCCCATCTTGATTATCAATAATCTTCCAGAATGTTACTTCTTTATCCAATCACTTTTTCACAAGTATTCCAGAAACTTTCTGTCTATTTCTACTTATTTAACCTTTTTTAAACTACTACTAACTACTTATTTAAACTTCTTCCAACTATTTTATTGACGACCTGGGCCCATAACCATGATGAGCTTAATCATAGTAGAAGCCAGCAAAACACAGTTTTATAGAAGTTAGTTTAATATTGATAATAAATACAGCACAATCTCTTTTAATAAAACAGATCAACAACATTTGTCAACATATTCATTATTTATAACATCTTTTGTTTCTTTATAAACACCTACTTAATTACTAACAGCATGTATATTTGGTTGCATAACTTAACACTTTTCACATTCATTTAAAAAATTAAGATTGTTGAATATATGAATAAAGCTTTTGAAACATTTGTTAGTAGTATTTTATTTGACGTTACAAGGTACTCCTGTCAGATCAGTCATTGAAAAGTTCACATTCAAACTTGGCGTTTCTCGGATTGTTGATGTTGCCATGGAAACTTAAAAAAACGCTCGTTTTTGAAAGTTGGATTTATGCACGCTGAGGCGTACTTTAAATAAGCAAAATAGGTTACCAATAAAAAAAGTACATTTTAGTATGCAATGAAGTGAAAAACTGCCTTGTATGCCAAAATGACATTAACTTTATATTTATTAAATAATTTACTTGAGGCATTACTTAAAGAAACTAATATATCTTTAATTATTGGCAATAGTTCATTATTTTGGTCTATATATGTCAGCAGCGTGCCGTGTATACGAGACAGTGGAAGCAGCCGCGATATGACGTATGCGCTATCACGCTCGTATACATTGCGTACGAGCGTAATAGCGCATACGTCGTATCGGAACTGATTCCATTGTTTCGTATCCACTGTACGCTGCTGATATATACAGTATGTCCCCGGATTGAGTTCACAAGAGGGAAAAAAAGTTTATTTTTAATTTTACAAAAAAATGACAAAGGAATAAAATTTTTCTACGACAACATCGAAAAATGTTCATATCAAGAGTGTAAATTGAATCATAGGAAGCTACATTTTGTACTGAATTTCATTTTGCATCGGTTGCTAGGCAAGTTGCTAGACAACAAATGCAATATGAAATATTTTGTGTTCGGTCTGCTGTTTTTGATAACAAAAACTAAGGTGGCTTAGAGAATATAACGCCGAACGACAAATGTCATCAGTTAGTTACAGTTTGTGCATTACAAATAATTTCGTAGTTATTTCCAAGAAATCAGATAATTAATATGGAAAGTGATAGTGACAATGATTTGGAATTGACAGCTCCAAGTATAACAGAAGCAGCAAATTTAACAACACTAAATTTGTTGCCGGAAACATCGAAGAAAATGTATACACGGGCTTATAACCAATTTTTGGAGTGGAAAGGAGATCGAAACGCAAAATCGTTTTCCGAGAACGTTTTAATGGCTTATTTTGGCGACTTGGCAAAAAAATTCAAAAGTTCCACATTATGGACACAATACTCAATGCTGCGAACGACTCTCAGTATTCATAATAATATAGATATTGGAAAATACTTAAAACTGAAAGCATTCCTTAAGCGACAGTCCGACGGCTATAGACCCAAAAAGTCGAAGATCTTTACATCAAATGACATCAATAAATTTATTAAAGAAGCCCCAGATGAGATCTATTTAGCGACAAAAGTAAGTTTTATATAGCCATGTAATGAAATATATATTTAGTCTATATTTTAGGTCGCATTAATTATGGGCATAATGGGTGCATGTAGAAGACATGAATTACATCAAATGAAAATTACTCATTTCAATGATTTGGGTTCAGCTGTTTTAGTAACTATACCAGACACTAAAACCAAAATTATTCGCAGTTTTACTGTAACTAGTCCTTACTATGAACTTTACAAAAAATATGCAAATCTCCGCCCTTCAAATGTAAATGGTCCATGGTTCTTCATTAATTATCAAAAAGGAAAATGCACCGTCCAAAGAATGGGCGTGAATAAGCTTGGAGGCATGGGAAAAGAGATTGCTAAATATTTAAAATTGCCAAACCACGAATTATACACCGGACACTGCTTTCGTCGATCTTCAGCAACAATTCTTGTTGATGCTGGTGGTGACATAACTAGTTTGAAGCGTCACGGTGGCTGGAAGTCCACGGCTGTCGCCGAGGGATATATCGATACATCGGAGAAAAATAAATTTGACACAGCTAATAAAATTGTAAATGCAATACAGAGCATTTCAAATATACCATCGGCTTCAGGAATAGGAAATCGTGAAATGCCATCTACTTCGACAATGGAAAATTGTAAATATCAAGAAAATTTTAGTATCCAGCATTCCACAAGTTCTCCAAAAATGATTTTCAATAATTGTACATGTACATTTAACTTTAACAATAAATAAAATACGTAAGTTATTTCATAATTCTTTTTCTTAATTGGTTGAACACTGCTGTCCAGGCTCTGCTAATGAATAGATAATTTCGTATTTTCATGGTCCAGCATATCCAATATCTGCATATTTGTTTTTATAATCGTCGTTGTCGTAGAAAAAGTATAGTATGCAACTCGCACAAAATAGCAATTTTGCACTCGTTTGAATTGCAACACTCGCCTTCGGCTCGTGTCGTAAACTTTCAAACTCGTGCAAAATGTGCATCATTTTGTGCTCATTACATAATATACTATTTTTGCTTAATTCAAAATAGATAAATCTGCAATTAAAACTTTAATATTACTGGTCTGTACTCTGAAAATCAATTTTTTCATATTTTTATTTACATCAATTTTGTAAACGTATATCCCTAATGGTAGGCTTTGGATTCAAAATGTCAAATATTACGTTAATGTCAGATATAATTAAAAATAGTGAGAATTTTATAGTTAAAAATGTTAACATTGCAACAAAGAATCTACTTAATTCAATGTTATGGTACGGGGGGTAAAAGTTATCGGTACATAAGACAAGAATTTAATGAAAAGTTTCCTGAAGTTGCTGTTTCATTTAATGGTATCAAAAAGTTGGTCAAAAAATTTTTAGAAACTGGTTCCATAAACAATTTAAAGAAAAAGAAGATAATCCATAATGAAGAGGATGCTGCTACTGTGTTAGTTTTGGATTCAGTAGAAGATAATCCAAAACTTTCTTTGAGGAGACGGTCCCTGCAGATAGGTGTAAGCAAATCACACATTCAACGGATTTTGAAGGAATGTAAAATGCATGCCTATAATAGTTATTTATTATACAAGGGAAAAAAGTATTAGATTTTAGCTCGAGGTTGTGTTGTCTCCCGACGCGTAGCGGAGGGAGACAAAAAACCGAGAGCTAAAATCTAATATTTTCCCGTGTATAATACACTATTTTTTTCTGTGACGGGAAAAACGACGATTTAATATTAAAAGAACTATTACAATATAAGAATGTTTTCGATATGAAATTGAAACTTTTAAACTAGTAAGCTGTTGTAGTTATAGCGACAATTGGACTTGCGTTGTTAAGGAAACCTTCAAAGTAATCAAAGACATATCTGTCAATTTAATTCTGTTATTTGATTCAGAAATTGCGAACTCAGTAATAATTGTTCATTAGTTGTTTAGAATAATATAGATATAAAAAATGTATGATTCCGGGTTTTCTCTGACTCCACCTGAGTTGGTAGAAGCAGCGCAAGTAGCGTCACAAAAATTATTGCCAGCAAAATCGCAGAAAATTTACGAAACCGCGTATTCAAGATTTATGGACTGGAGAATGAAAAAGACATGCAGTTCTTTCTCGGAGACAGTGTTATTGGCTTATTTTTCGGAAATGACACAACTACAAAAGCCATCAACAGTGTGGTCGAATTATTCAATGGTTAAAAGTATGTTACGATCCAATCATGATGTAGACATTTCAAAATATTTGAAACTAATTACATTTCTAAAACAAAATGGAAAAGGTTACACGCCCAAGAAAGCTGCGATTTTTACGAGTACACAAATTAGTGATTTTTTAAATAATGCACCCGATGAAGATTTTTTGATGGCCAAGGTTGTTGTTGTATTTGGGATTGCAGGAGCTTGTCGAATTTGTGAAATCAGCCAGGTAACATTAGATGATATTGAAGATTCGGGAAAGTTATTAATTGTGAAACTGAAGCAAACAAAGAATGATGTCAATAGGAGATTTGTTGTTACTGAAGAATATATTAAATATTACCGAATGTACATAGCCCTCCGTCCAGCAGCAGCAAAAGATCGCCGCCTGTTTTATGCATATCGCAAAGGAAAATGTATAAATCAGGTTGTGGGTAGAAATATGTTTTATAAGGTACCTGAAACAGTAGCTAATTATCTTCAACTTGAAAATGCTACCTCATACACAGGCCATTCATTTCGGAGATCGTCTGCCACACTGTTAGTTGAATCTGGGGGAGACTTGATGACACTGAAGAAACATGGCGGTTGGAAGTCATCAACGGTTGCTGAAGGGTATGTTGATGAATCGGTGGCACACAGAACAGAAATTGCTAATAAAGTGTTCAGAACGTGTGGCAGTTCTAAAATAACACCAGATTTGCAACCAGGTACATCAACAGCAGTTGTGTCCATGTCAGGGAAAAATATCATTTCAACACAAGAAAATTCTTCTGTTGTGCCGAATAACATGTCATTCACGCAATGCACATTCAATAATTGTTCTTTTGATATAAAGGAAATGTAACTTATGTATGTTCAATAAAATATTCTAAAATCAAACATCTTCCTATCTATATCTATGTATAAATATCCGGGAAAAAAGTACTCACTTTTTTCCCGGGGAAAAAAGTAATTTCGTGAAAAGTCATATTTTATTACCTGTCAACAGAGATGAAATGTCAAGTTTTTTTCCCGTCACAGAAAAAACCTATTTTTAATCATACCTTGGAGCCAGGAGATGATGAAAAACGCCTTTATTTTTGTTTGTGGATGGGTAATGAGATAATGAGAAACAGAAATTTTCATCGTAATATTATGTTTTCCGATGAAGCGACCTTTTCTACCAACGGGACGGTTTCGTCGCAACATGTTCGATATTGGAGCGATACTAATCCTCATTTTCGAATTACGACTAGGCGTCAATATCATGTTAAAGTAAACGTGTGGTGTGCTGTTTCTTATCACGGAATAATAGGCCCATATTTTTTTGATACTAACGTTAACCAGCATTCATACCTGGATATGTTGAGACATTTTCTTCGCGATGGTTTAAGTGGTTTACCACTTGATTATCGACACTTAATGTATTTTCAACAGGATGGTTGTCCAGCGCATTTTGCTCGTATTGTTCGTAATTGGCTAAATCGCAAATTTGGAGATAATTGGATTGGCAGAGGTGGCCCAGTTTTATGGCCGCCAAGGAGCCCTGATTTGCCAATTTTAGATTTTTATTTGTGGGGGCGTTTAAAACAAATTGTTTACAAGGAAGACTTACCCAATAATGTCCAAGTATTAAAAAATCGAATAAGAGATGCTGTTGCATCCTTAACAATTGAGGAAATTCGTAGAAGTTATAAAGATTTACGAGTTAGAATTGAACTATGTGCTGAAAGAGGTGGTGGGTTAATCGAATAGTAGAAATTGGTTTGAATTAAGCAACAATTTGTATTCTTTTATAATTTTTTAGTTAAAAATAAAAAATCTTTGCTTTTTCTTTACTTTTTTTTTAATTTTAAGATCACAGCCTGATAATATTAAAGTTTTGATAGCAGATTTATCCATTTTGAATTAAGCAAAAAATGTTATTCCTTTGTTATTTTTTGTAAAATTAAAAATAAACTTTTTTTTCCTCTTGTGAACTCAATCCGGGGACATACTGTACATATGTATGTATCATTCAATGTACATTTAAAAAATTATTATGTTTTTAAAGTTAACATTAGTCGTTTTCTTTTGCATATTGTGATTAAATCTAAACAATCATAAAAAAGAGCAATCGCAATATAGTTAGTTACAAGTGAAATCATTTGTATGTTACTAAAGATCTGTAACTGTACGGGAACAAAAAACCTCCGTGATCGCCTATAAGGCTGCTAATATTGATGCCTTTTGGGCAAGTTGAATACTAATTAAGAATGAAACAAATAAAAATAATATTGATAATGCTAATTTATTGAGTAATTTTTCTATATTTGCTTGTTTGTATGTTTGTTTCTTTGCTCATCTGCTTTCCTTTTAATGCATATAGGAAGCATATAGGAACCGTGCATATAAACTTTGTTAGAATTTATTCGTGCGAGTGTGCCCGTTTAGTTTGATTCCTAAAGAGTATTAACTAAGTTTAGAGTGATTGCCCTGCTCGCACGATTTCTTAACCTAACTGTTTTTAGTTGGTACATAACTATTACCTAAATAAATAATTAGCTAAATTAGTCCTAAGGTTATTTGACCTTCAGTTAAAGATTATTTACACGTTACCTATCATAGCAATAAAGCAATGAAATATAAAAATATTTTATATTTCATTTGGTGACTTATTATTTGTGTGTATTATCTGTGGTTTTGCTTCCTGCAAAGAAACTTTCAGCTCTTTAAGTACTGGGAAAAACCATTTAAATAAGAAAAATGCTATATAATACATTAATTAATCCATTATATTAATACAGTAATTACTAGTTATAATAAGACATAAGACGTACAAATATGTTTAATTACATACAACTCACGATACTTCTACGTTCTTCACTTATTGTGGATTGTAGAAATTCTGTGGTTGTATGGGAAGGAATGCCAGTTATTCGTAACGTTACTCAAGAATGACAACGGCAAGTAACCAAATCCCAGAGAATAGAAAAAGTATACGTTAAATTATTATAATATAAGGTTATAAATAGTAAGAGAGAAATGAAAGATAAAAAAAGAAATAGGAGAGAGACCTTAAGCTGAAAGACGGCCTTGAAGAATTGTCAAACCGATTCCAGAGTCGAAAGTGCGGCAATTAGTAAAGTTTCCTTAAGAACGTGGCTATAACCTCAAAATAAATAGTGCCAAATCCCGGAAGGCTCCCAGAAGTAAATGAGAAATTCACCACCTAGAATCACATTGAATCCGCATGCGTTTCCAATTAATATAGTGACAGAAAAACGCAATTCACTAAGGCGATGCCACTAGAACCTTCTTTTGAAGCTAACGAAACAAAAACGTATAAAAGATAAGTAGTTATCGAAACAGGAAAGAGTTTTGACCAATTAAAAACTGCAATTAAAAGTAGAAAGAGTGCAAAAATAACCAAAGAAACTAAGAAACTGTATTTTTTATTTATTTCATATTTTATATAATTTATTTACTTTGTTTAGTATTTCATTATTTCTAATTAGATATTATTATATTTATTTTTAACTTTTTTGAGGTATGGAATGCTCCATACACTCCATCAGAGAATGATCGCCGAGCCTGGGTGTGTATTGGATAGGCTTTTTTTAATGACAGGTAGTAACCAAAACGCGATGTCAGTTGGTGCTTATACCTGTAAAGTGCATAAAGGTGTAATTGAAGACAAGATGAGAAGACAACAATATTAGAAATTTACGTTTTTCCGTAGTTTTAGTCCGTTATGAATTTTAAGCTCACTTGTTTAACTTGAGAGTCAAACGGGTAGCTGTTGCTAATTAATCCACAATAAATATAACAAAAATCGATCATACTTTTTAAAATACGGGCAGTGCATTGCTTTAGATGCTTCTACAACGTATGATGGTCTCTTTGTTATTTTATTACGGGTTATTTAGCAGTTTCTATCAACTGACAGTTGAAGTCAAAGAAGTGAGCTTAAAATTTGTACCTAGAAATAGAAAATACAAATGCAAATGCGGCATAACCCATCAACAGTCTGTCTCATCAACTGTTGTAGGCCTTAATTCGGTGAATCTCCAGTTAGTTTTAACTGGACTTTTAAAGGCATCAAAGACCTAGGTAATAATGCATTGCGATAGGTGTTTGGTTGAAACCGTGCATGCGTGAAGTTGTTTTGATGTAATACACATGAGATTATGCGGTTCCTTTGCTATAGGTCATTGATTGAAACCGCGCACGTGTGATGGTATTTTGCTGTAATATAATGTGATCAGTATTGAAATGGTTAATTACGTAATAATGCTTTCTGAAATCAAATTGACAAAACTGAAATACAATTGCTTATTTCTGAATTACATTTGACGATTTCGAAAATACAAATGACGAAAATGAAAATGAAAAGGTGTAGACAATATATGTATTAACGAACAAGAATACGAAGCTTACACGAAAGAAGAGGTCATATCACAACGGTCAGTTCTTAGAAACTTCTATAATGCCGAATAATAACATCAGAAACACCTAATTCTTCCAGAAAAAAATTGTAATGAAAACATTTTAGAAATCTAATCAGTTCAGAAACATGGAGTAGTACTTACTTAAACAATTCTGATACAAACACAAACTTTCAAAACATTTTAACAAACATTTTGAAAACGTCTTTTCCCTTAATAACAATTAAAGTACGTGGTCATCATTCATGTCGAACTAAGAGAGAATTTATGAAAATCAATTCATTCATACGTAGCGATATATTAATAAATATTCGAATATATTACTGAATCTGATTGAAGCAATTAAGTGATTGTATATTTCTAACAAAATAACACTGTGCAATTCTAAAATTACAGCTACTTGGAAAATTATTAGGGAAGAAATTAATCGAACTAAAAATAGAAATATTGAGAACTTACAATTGTACGAATCGAATGATCCTGAAAGAATAGCAACATTCTCAACGATTTCTTTGCAACTGCTGGACTCACAAGATCTGACGTAATAATTCTAATAATTTCAATGCATCAATGTTTCTAAATCCTACAACAAAAGAACTACTAAAAGACAGTGGCGGTTGCTGCATACGTTAAACTCGGGACACACGACAAACTGGTATATCGCTATCATGCTCGTACGCACACATTAAAGCAGTATATCATCATGTGTTGCACTGCAAGTGTCCCGGATTTACATATGCAGGGACCGCCACTGCTAAAAGAAACAAATAAATTACAAAACCAAAAGTCAAGTGGCTATGACCCAATACCTATTACAGTTATTAAACAAAATGTGGACTTACTTGCTGAACCTTTAATGTATTTAATTAATCCGTCGTTGGAAACGGGAATATTTCCGGACGTGTACAAAATTGCGGCGATCTAAAGGGAATAAAACATTAAAAGACAATTATAGACCAGTATCTGTATTGCCTTTTATATCAAAATTAATTGAAAAATGTACGTACAAAAGAATAACGCAGACTTTCTTAAAACTAATAATGCATTAGTGCCAAATTAGTATGGTTTTTGCGAAAACCGATCCACAGAAGATTCCATTGCGGATGTTCTTCGAGATATCATGGAAACTTTAGATCATGGTAACGAGTCTTTGGAGGTCTTTTGCGACCTTACAAAGGCCTTTGACTGTGTTAATCATCAAATTCTACTAGATAAGATGGAATATTACGGTATCCGAGGTGTGAGCTTGGACTGGGTTCGTATTTACCTAAATAAACGACAGCATTATTATTTCCATATTATTTTTAAGCTACATCAATGACGTTGTATTTTGTTTACCTAACTAATGTGATGCAAAAACTTTCCTCTTTGTGGATGAAACCAATATCTTGCTGAAATCTAAAAAAATTAAGAGACATTAATAACAAATTCGACGAATTATACAAGTAATATACGAGGGGAACACTGATAATATCTAGAATGCCATGTTTCTAAAAACAAATGAAATTTGTTTTTAGTTGACAGCTACTTCTTAATGTTTTGCGAGTTGATTGCCGTTTAGTTTGTAGCTGTAATAGTTTTTTAATTATCCTTAAATTATTAAGTACAAGCATTGTGTTTTCATTCATGTGTCTCGGTATTCGGCGAGACAGCCAGCGCTACCTAGCGCTGGATGACCCAAACCCTATTGAACTACGCGATGTAAGACAGAGAGGTGAGGATCCGAGCTTGAATTCTTTTTTCGTATTTCAACAAAAGCAACAAGTTACTAAAGCTTACCCATTAGGGTAAGCAGTTGGCACCTAGTCGTAATTTAAAGATTGTGTGTTCACCCAAAAATGAATTTGACTAGAGAACATTTCCGGGCTATGGTTTTTTACAATTTTAAATCGTTATTAACGCCTAAACAATGTGAAGATCTGCTTAGAAGTGCATTTGGCGAAGAAGCCCCGTCTAAGGCAACAATATATAATTGGTACAGCGAATTCAAAAGAGACCGGTTTTTTCTTAGTGATGAATTTCGTGAAGGACGCCCAAGAACTGCTGTTACAGATGAAAATATTGCCGCTGTTAGAGCAATGCTTGAGGAAGATCGACGAACATCTTATGAATTTATTCGGGCGACATTGGGCATTGGTATGAATCAAATACAAAACATTTTTACATCAACAGTTAGAAGTGCGAAAACTTTGTTGTTGATGGATTCCACATAAACTGACTCCCGATCAAAAAGAACAACGCATTGTGGTGCAGAAAAACTCTGGAAAAATTCCAAGGCGGCACTTCAAATTTGGTTTGGAATATCGTCGCTGGTGACGAATGTTGGATTTATTGTTATGATCCTCAAAAGAAAAGTCAATCGGCTCAATGGGTCTTTCGAACCGAACCTAAGCCTACAAAAGTTCGAAGAATTCGCAGTGCTGGTAAGAAGATGATTGCTAGTTTTTTTTCTAAAACGGGTCATATTGCTACTATAGCATTAGAAGATAGACGTACCGTTACTGTCGATTGGTACACAAATGTCTGTTTACCACAAATCTTTAAAAAAGTCCATCAGAAACGCCCCAAAGGAAAAGTAATCTTACATCATGACAACGCATCGTCGCATAAAGCAAAAGTACCAACTGAGCATTTGGCTGCCCTAAAACTCAGCACCATGGACCCTCCACCGTACAGCCCTGACCTAGCACCTTGCGATTTCTTTTTGTTTCCTAAAATTAAAGATAAAATGCTTGGAATCACTTTTTCGTCATCAGATGAAGCAGTGGAACATTACAAAAACCTGGTTTCTGAAGTGTCTCAGGAAGAGTGGCATCATTGCTTTAAGGACTGGTTTCATCGAATGCATAAATGTATTGATGTTAAAGGGGAATATTTTGAAAAACAAAATCATTTAAATTTTTTAAAATTAATCCTTGTTTGATTTTCTAAGAATTTGCAGTGTCGTCCTCGTACTCACCTGGTGTAAACCGCACTAGTTGAAAATGAACTGTAATCAGACCAATGTATTACAGTTTCACACTTACTAAAACAGCGGTATTCTATCAACAATACACATAACTGATGGCTCAATACGACCCGCCGATAAGGCCAAATTTCTTGCTGTTATAATTGACCAGAACTTGAATTGGAAATCGCACATTGATTGCATAAAGGGTAAATTAAGTTCGGCCATTTACGGAGAGTTGTAGAGTTGACTGTGTCAAACTTGTATACTCACAAAAATTCAGCAGAATTAACAACAAATCAGAAATTCATGAGTACCAGACAAGACATGCAAATAATCTACGTCTGCCTTACTATATATTAAATATATATTAGTAGGAAAAGTTTTTTAAGTGAAGGATTAACAATATTTAATAAACTTCCATATAATATAAGAACTCTTAATGAGTTTTAAGTTTAAAATTAAACTTAAGCAGATCTTAACAGATAACGTAGTTTATAATTTAAATGAATATTATTCAGTTGATCTGACATAACATTTTGTCTTTCGTCTTGATGTTTTATCAAGAATTTATTTCTTTTAAGTTACAGTACACGTTTTCTCATAACTTGTTTTCGTCAATTTTATTTTTAAAAATAGTTATTACCAGACAAGTATGTTATCTTAATACGGAAGTTAATCCTGTTAATGCTCAAAACAATTATAATACTCGCTTAAATCCTACACCAATATAAGTAAAGATACCAAAGTATACACCCAGAAGTACCAAAAAAACTTATAAAACTTTTTCTCGTAAATTTAATATGAATTTATAATATCGTATAATAGTAAATCGTGGTCTTGTAAATGTTACATACAAAATACTTTTTTTGTTACGTGTGGTTGTAATTAATTTCCCACAAAGTCATAGTGCTTGAGTTTTACAAGGTGTTGCAGATTTGACGTTGACCTCTCGTAACAAAACCACGCCAGCCGCCACTGCTGAGAGATCACACCGTACGTATCACGCGCTGATCATTGTTTGCCGCCAATCCAAATATAAAAGGGTTGTGTAATAATGAAATTTATACTTTGTCACCATGAAGAATTTGACCATTTTTGTAATAGCTCTTTGTTTAGGCCAAATTCAGGTAAGTTAATCAAATTGTCATATTATATATAGTACTCCATATTAACATAGTTGGACATTACACTTAGGCTAAGTAGGATTTGTCTAATGTAAGGGCTTTAAACATCAATTCATTTGGTTTGAAATCTAAAGACTGTACCTACAGTACTCCAAAAGCTGTCTGTGGCGAGGAAGCAGCACCAAACAGTTATCCTCATCAGGTAAGATTATTAGCGATTTAAATGAAAACCATATGTGCCACTTAACACATTTCTTAAAACAGGCTGCTTTGTTTATTAAAATCGGTTCAAGAACTGGCTTTTGTGGTGGATCTATCATATCCGATGAATACATCTTAACTGCAGCTCACTGCGTTGACAAGTAAGTATGAAACATTTAAATATAAAAACAACCATTTTAATATTGTTTGTTAACAAGAACTAAAGAAGTCGAAGTTGTATTGGGTGCTCATAAAATAAACGAAAATGAACCAACCCAACAATGCATCGTAGCTACGGAATTCATTGTTCTTTGAAATGACAACCCCCCTTACAAAAATAATAGGCACGCCACTGCAAAGTAGTAGATAAAATTATGCCTACTAAATAGTACATACTTTTAAAGGTCATCAAAAAATTAATCATAATAAACCCAAGCCGGATAAATGAATTCTTCGAAATTGCAAGCAAAACAAAACATTAGGACGTGCTTTTAAAACGTTTTAGCTAAATAATAACCTAAATAAATTTTGACCATCTGTAAATAACTGTTAATGACTCAGATTTTTAAAGTTTGTAATTTGCAGTATGCAGTTTGTTGTCAACTTTCTTTGTGTTAAGGTGGCCGTAAACTTGAGTTTCGATTACGTATTAATACACGTTTAATTAGAATTAATAACTTGAGTGAGGTAGTGTTAAGTAGTTTAATTAATTATAGTTACTATTTAAATTAAGGCAGAACCAAACACGCCTGCTGAATTAACGGAACTTTTCAAATCAACCATTTTCAAAAAGTACACTCCATATACCGCGAGTGCAATTTTGCCAATGGCTATTGGAACGCAAACAGGAAAATCCCCAGTTTGCACAAAATGTTTTACTCGGACGGGTGTTTTTAATTCACACAACAGCCACAGTAGATATACTGCAACAGTTCTAGCCCAAAATCCCATGTTATTTCTTATGGTGGTCCAAGATAGAATTTTTGGTCAATTTCAAGGTCATTCGCGGTCTAGCGCGTGACCTCACCGCGCTCGCGTTATACACAGTACAGCGTGCGATATTACCACGTATACGGATCAAATCTACATATTACATTATGATTGATGCAGTCGTCCGAGATCGTAGTGATTTTATAACGAAGACATTGCGGCATCCTAGAAATGATTATACTTCTACGCTCACATCTAACAAATATTTCTTAATACTCACCCTGCTTCTACGTTTATGAATCATTTTCATTCCTTTTTATGCAAATGACGCGTGATCTAATTAATATTCAAATCAGGCGTGAATTAATCTAATTAACATGCGCGAATTAAATGATTGAAAACAATGCAGTGTTTGGTTTTCGGCAGACTAGTTTAGTATTTTCTTTACTTAAGAGCTAATATTTATTTTTAATAACATTTTCATTTCAACCAAGATCTCAACCTAGAAAATTTTTAAATAAACGCATTCAATTTACATAAGAATGTTTAAATAAGTATACTCTAAACAAAATTGAAAACATTTTATATTAATTACATGAATCTAATTACCCTAATTAAATTTATTTGTTCTAATAAAAACGCTTAACGTTATTATCAAAGGTCGAAATTAAAAAGGTCCCCCTATACACGGTCCAGCGTGCAATATTACCTCGTATACGGATCAAATCTACATATTACATTATGATTGATACAATCGTCCGGGAGGGATCATAACGATTTTATAATAAAGACATCTCATCTCTCTCTCTCTCATAAATTTATTTCAAAATAAATCTTATGTTGTCATTATACAATCAAATATACAAGCTGCCTCTAAACGCTTACTGTCAATCAACTGTCGGATTATCTCTATGGCATTTTGACCTGTTTAAATCTTAACGTCATAAACAACTTTCACTAATAAAAATAAATATTTTTATAATAATAATTAACATATATTGATAATGAATTCGAATAAGTTCCTGAAACACTCTAAATAGAATACGACTAACAAGGCCCGCATTTAACCGCTATTTTTCCCCGTTTTAGGTTTAACTACATGTCGACACTCTAACTTTTGCAATATCTTATAGTAAAGAATATTATTCTCAATCAGGATGACTGTTCACATCGAGCATGTCATTTTCTATATCTCATATGCATATAACTTTTGAACTACAGACATTCCTAAAATATAAATCTATTAGTCATATCATTTAAAATGTGTAACATAATTAACATTATGTTATCAGAACTTGGATCTATGAGGATTATCTCTACGCCAACAAGAAACCTCGAGTAAAATGTATTGTCTCATCCGAAGGCCGTCAACTATTTCTTATCATAACACCATTAAGTTCAAAACAATGCAAATATAATTACTTTCAATATAGTCACTTGTTTAGTATTACATATTTCTTCGGAATGAAGGCCAATTACATCCTTATCTCATTAGATTACTTCAACCCCCAGTATTATTATTAATGTTTGAATTACGTAATGAAATTCAATGTTTACAGTCTGAAGATGTAATCTTTTAATATTTAAAACTATAAACGTTTAAAATTCACACACTTTAAAATACGTTAATCTTTTCAATATGTGATAATAAAAACAACAGACAGCTGACATCACAATCAAGACGTCATGTTTTTACCTTACCGATCTCATTTTTCATATAAATTAATAGATATGATATCCATTATCTCAACAAAATCATTAGCAAAGATGTGTTTTACCGTGCCTGTTCATATCGAGCATTTCATTTACTATATCTCATCTGCATATAACATTTCAACTACAGACATTCCTAAAATATAAATCTATTAGTCATAACATTTATCCTTCTCAAATGATACAACATAGCATATGCAATTTTAGATTTGGATAATTATACATATACAGATTTATATCATATAATTAACATATCACATATGCAATTATAGATTAAATAATCAAATAAATCCCTGAAAACACTCTAAATTGAACACGAATAACGAGGCTTGCGTTTAACCGCTATTTTTCTCTTTTTAGATTTAAAAGTTATTAGATTAACTGAAAGAATATATTTTAAAATTGAAGGCTTATAATTATTGTTCATCAGCTGCTGCGACCTTCTGCTGGTTTTGCTACGAGATTTGAATCATTAATAACACCGAATGACAATAGTTGAAAGCGTTAGATTGAAAAAAGGGAGTTTTAAAAGAATAAAACCTTTTGAATGTTGCTGAATAAGTATTCCTTGTTTAGGTCCGAACGAACCATACTACGTAGATGATGTATCAAACTTACCGGTACAAAGCACAGACGAGGTAGCATCACCCATGATTACAATCAAATACCCCGATGAATTAACAATGAGTTATTTAAGTTATGAACTATCAAATACTATTAGTCAAAACTGTCTGAACAACCACATTTACTATCAGCCAGTATGAAGTATGAATACGAAGGCGTATAAATTCGCATATAAACAGACATTAATCAATACAAATCATTTAAACGATCACAGATAAACACATACGTTTGCCTACTATAAATATATTCAAACTACTCATACATACTATAAACATGAGGAGCAGGACTATGAAACCATATAAACAGATACAAACATAGTAATCCATATGAATACATATAAATACATACATATAAACACGTAAGTACACATACTATAAAATAGTATATTTAACCGCATGCAATCATGTAAACGGATGCAAAGTATGAAAACGAAGATATACTAACACATACAAAACAGATATTATTATAAATAGCCCATAATAGAATAGAATAGAAGTTAAAACGGGTATTATTTACATTTACATTTACTGCGGTAGCAAAGCAAATTTGCTTTTAAATATATTTTAAATTGACATACATTATCAGAAAAGAATTTTAATATCGAGCAACCGCTAGTTGAAAAAACTAAGCAACAGTACAAGGACTACAGTAGTTCTGAAAAAATTTACAATTAAAAGAATTAGATTAGATGTCTAGGTCAATCAATCATTACTTCTCAATATTTTAAACTGAAAATTGGAATCATCTGAAACCGCATGAAATTTTAATTGTACGAATAACTCGTTCAACTATTGAAGTCTTAATCACGGAATACGTAGAGTAATGATTTATGTAGTATTCTTTCGTTAACTTTAACTCGATATATACAAATTCATATATGAGAGAAATGTTATATAAGTCAATACAGCCCTATAACTATCATTTATCGAGCTATACAAAGAGATTTATATCTACGCTAAACTAAAGATTAATAGAAGTAATGCATTCCTTATATCATAAGATAACGATAAAACACATGATTATTCTTAGACTAAGGTCTAATTTAGGTAGTCAAATTGTAGGTAATCAAATTGTAGGTACATATCATGATATGATATCATACAATTATATTCTAGTAAGAATTGTAATAAAGTCACTGATATAAATAACAACATTCTTTATCACGATCATCTATCATTATCATAATCATCTAATGTCATGCAGAGTCAGCATCTAGCTCCTAAGTTCGTATATGCGAGAATCGGTATTATATAACACACACATCAGTCTACATTCATCGTTCTAATATTGATAGGAACTTTCTAGAATCTATAAAGTTGTACTACATATATTCAACTAATTTGAATATACGATAACGGGTACTCATTATACTTCTATGCACACAATCGATGTATCAGTACACTCCAACCACGTGATCAAGATTGTAGTATTCAAATCAAGCTTCCTAGCCTCTATACAAGTATTCTAGAACACAGAGTATTCATCACTAAACGTTTATGAATAATAATAATTTGTAACCATTTTCGATACCTTCAAAATATAAGTCTATGACATATGTTTGTAATACGTCTTTATAACTTTGAAATACAGGGTAGTTACCTCTTGCAATATCTACAGTTACGAGAACCCTGAAGACTTAACTTAGAGAAATAAGTCAGATAAATATTTTACTTTTATTGAAACGATAACTTTGCATACTAATATATGAAAATAATATAATGTATATCGCCTGATAAATAAAATTGAAATTATTCTTATTCTTTTACAATGAAATTTGTTTTGAAAAACACGATGAAGCGTTATGTATATTAATGCAGGAGTTCTGTTAAAGGCATTCGTTATTTAGAGATTCGCTTATAAGTATACTATCTATTTAGCTGATTCAATAAAAATTTCGTTATTTTTAAAAATTCCTAACAAGGGTTCAAGGTTCTTTGTCTGTTTTAGAATATTCAAAGACAATATATGTATAAATTATCGTGAGACTCCTGCTGTATATAAAACGCCATATATAAAATTAGAAATAAAAATTTATCCTGTGTATTGGTGAATACTCAAATATTCACGGAAATATAACAATCGGTACATATGACGATACTAATCAGTCTGACGTGGAATATATATATTTTATATTATACAAACGGAGAGAAAAGAATAGGTACAATCGGATTATAATCATAACAGGCTCACAATGATTATTATAAACATCTTAACAGAATAAAAAGGGCGATATGAATATAACTTATAGGATTTAATCAAACTAGAAAAATATCGATATATATCCTGCGTTGAGAAAGTAATTATACTATACAAGCATCCAGTATGTAAAGTAAAAGGAATTAGACTCAACTATGATGTACTGAAACTCATCAACGATCATCTTTTATCCCGATGACGTTATAGGGTGACATTATGAAGTCGTACTAATATATGAAAATAATGTACTGTCTGATAAATAAAATTATTCTTTTACAGTGAAGAGTGTTTTGGGGAAAACCTTAATGTAGCTGCTGAGCTCTGCTAGCCAGCTTCACTTATAAGTTCACATCACTTAACTGATTCAATAAAAAATTTCGATATTTAAAAATTCCTAACATGGATAGCTTTATCTGTTTTAGAATATTCAAAGGCAGTATATGACAATAAATTATCGTGAGACTCCTGATCTATACAAAACGCCTTATATAAATTAGAGATAAAAAATTAAACCTATGATATATGGTGAAAATGCAAATATTCAACAATTCTAACCCCAATTCTTCTACTTTTCTAGACGTAATGTAATTTTGAACTGATTTCTAACCTTTTTCGTTATATCTACTACCCTTGTAAACGATTTCTACATATGCCTTCTTACTGTATATAATTTTGCCCCATGTAGATATTCGTCGTATCTATAGTAAACTCATATTTTAACGTTATTTTACAATATATCATCCATTTTCAATGGTTTCGAAATACGCAGATATGTAATAATATACTATATACTCTTGTAGGATATTCATCGTTGAATATAGTAAACTTGTATGATTAATATTAATTTGTAATTATTTTCAGCACCTTCGAAATATATATATCTTTAACATATGTTATATGTTTTGTAATACATCTTTATAACTTTGAAACTCTACGTGATTTTCTCTTACAATATCTATAGTTATGAGAACCTCGAAGACTTAACCTGGAGAAATAAAACAGATAAATATTTTACTTTTATTGAAACTAGTTAACTTATATTCTAACATACATATTCGAAACTAGACAACTTATATTCTAACATATAAATGTACAACAACAAAATAGAAAAGTATACTTGAGGGTAACATTTGTATAGCCATAATCTTTTATTCTATAATACCTTCTTCTTTAAGCTCAGAAATCATTGAAATAATCTCATCATAGTTTTCTAAACTACTGCTACCCCTCTGTTTTAAGGTATACAGTAGACGAAGCCTGTCGACAAATTGATTCCAATACGGCGTTTTGTTTTTTAGAATTTGAAATTGGTAGCTTGAGGTTAGAGCCTGCGAATACATTTTTAGGACAGAACGTAGGGAGCTGAGTAAGTACAAAACAACATACTTTTATACAAGAACGTTTATTGATACGAATAGCTTCGACATTACTTAAAACATAATACATAACTTATATATAATATCTATTAAAATAGTACATTTCGTATACACTAATAATGATACTACATACCCGACTATAAAGTAAACATGCTAACTGCAGTTTAAAAGAATAGATAGTAAATATAACTATATCTAATTATTTTGTACTGATATAAAAATCCGCGGATCGACTGATGTTGCGTCTAGTCCTGTTTAATTAAGGGTGACGGTCTAAGCTAATGTCATACAAAACATGCAAAAGTTTGATAAAATACATGACTGCATGCTCATTTTATGTCAGCACTTGATAAAAATAATTGTAGTACATTTGTATATATTCTTTCACTCTGCAGGAAGTCTTTTAAATAGATGAAATATATAATTTTGTATTTAGTAAATTATAAGGTTAGTGCGAGAGATTAACGATCCCTGACCGAAGGGTTAAGGGCTAAGGTTAAGGGTTAAGGTTGAAGCATGAAGGGTTAAGGGTGAAGGGAGAAGGGAGAAGGGAGAAGGGTGAAGGGTGAAGGGTGAAGGGAGAAGGGTGAAGGGAGAAGGGTGAAGGGAGAAGGGTGAAGGGAGAAGGGTGAAGGGAGAAGGGTGAAGGGAGAAGGGAGAAGGGTGAGGTTTCGTCGTGATAGAGCAGAAGCAGAACATATTTATCGTGATACTCATAAACAGGTTATATCTCCTCTGGAAACTATTGTCGAATCAGTTAGCAGTTTAAAAGAATAGATAGTAAATATAACTATATCTAATTATTTTATAAAATACTATGTTAACTAAGAGATTATATACAGAATATATACGCCTGTATTCGACCTCTAGAGGGTTCATAAGACTAGACTAGACCAGACCAGACTAGACCAGACCAGACCAGACCAGACCAGACCAGACCAGACCATAACAGACCAGACTAGAATAGAGTATAGATGATAGACTGTAAAATCATGAACAATTATACCACCTGTAATATAATAGAGCTTACTTCATATTTTAAAATTAGTGGTTGAATCTAATTATTACAGAAATTCAATTGTAGAAACTGAAGATGTAATCTTTAAAACATTTAAAGTTAGAAGTTTTTAGTAGTCAGATTAGATTAATAGAGGGTGTTATAATCAAATCGTTTTTAGAAACTATTTGTTTTGTAAGATTGGCGCCGTAAGGAAAAACAACATAGCTGTAGTCTTGATTTTGAAATTGAGATAGCTCGGGACAAAACGATGAATACAAAGTTTAGAAGTTTATTTCAAAATTCTGCAATAAAAAACATTAATTCTTCTTTACTTTACTTTAAAACCCAAAATTGCATGATAAATCAATATAATATTAATATAAATAATTAAATTAAATGAAGCAATCTAGGTTAGACCCCCAAAAATTATATTAAGGTTATAGATTTTAGACTCCGGTTGTTGCAAAGATTCAAGAATCTCTATTAAGATTAGTTCATAAAACATTTATTAGGTTAGAGCATGTAGCTACTTACAAAAAATCTCTATTAAGATTAGTTCATAAAATATTTATTAGGTTAGACCATTGTAGCTACTTACAAAATCGTCATTACCATTCGAAAAACTTACATATAATATTAGTTGGGTTACAGTCTACGAATATATTTTAGGTTAGATTTAGATCGCGCGCGATCTAAATCTAACCTAAAATATATTCGTAGATTGTAACCCAACTAATATTATATGTAAGTTTTTCGAATGGTAATGACGATTTTGTAAGTAGCTACAATGGTCTAACCTAATAAATATGTTATGAACTAATCTTAATAGAGATTTTTTGTAAGTAGCTACATGCTCTAACCTAATAAATGTTTTATGAACTAATCTTAATAGAGATTCTTGAATCTTTGCAACAACCGGAGTCTAAAATCTATAACCTTAATATAATTTTTGGGGGTCTAACCTAGATTGCTTCATTTAATTTAATTATTTATATTAATATTATATTGATTTATCATGCAATTTTGGGTTTTAAAGTAAAGTAAAGAAGAATTAATGTTTTTTATCGCAGAATTTTGAAATAAACTTCTAAACTTTGTATTCATCGTTTTGTCCCGAGCTATCTCAATTTCAAAATCAAGACTACAGCTATGTTGTTTTTCCTTACGGCGCCAATCTTACAAAACAAATAGTTTCTAAAAACGATTTGATTATAACACCCTCTATTAATCTAATCTGACTACTAAAAACTTCTAACTTTAAATGTTTTAAAGATTACATCTTCAGTTTCTACAATTGAATTTCTGTAATAATTAGATTCAACCACTAATTTTAAAATATGAAGTAAGCTCTATTATATTACAGGTGGTATAATTGTTCATGATTTTACAGTCTATCATCTATACTCTATTCTAGTCTGGTCTGTTATGGTCTGGTCTGGTCTGGTCTGGTCTGGTCTGGTCTGGTCTAGTCTGGTCTGGTCTAGTCTAGTCTTATGAACCCTCTAGAGGTCGAATACAGGCGTATATATTCTGTATATAATCTCTTAGTTAACATAGTATTTTATAAAATAATTAGATATAGTTATATTTACTATCTATTCTTTTAAACTGCTAACTGATTCGACAATAGTTTCCAGAGGAGATATAACCTGTTTATGAGTATCACGATAAATATGTTCTGCTTCTGCTCTATCACGACGAAACCTCACCCTTCTCCCTTCTCCCTTCACCCTTCTCCCTTCACCCTTCTCCCTTCACCCTTCTCCCTTCTCCCTTCTCCCTTCACCCTTCTCCCTTCACCCTTCTCCCTTCACCCTTCTCCCTTCTCCCTTCTCCCTTCACCCTTAACCCTTCATGCTTCAACCTTAACCCTTAACCTTAGCCCTTAACCCTTCGGTCAGGGATCGTTAATCTCTCGCACTAACCTTATAATTTACTAAATACAAAATTATATATTTCATCTATTTAAAAGACTTCCTGCAGAGTGAAAGAATATATACAAATGTACTACAATTATTTTTATCAAGTGCTGACATAAAATGAGCATGCAGTCATGTATTTTATCAAACTTTTGCATGTTTTGTATGACATTAGCTTAGACCGTCACCCTTAATTAAACAGGACTAGACGCAACATCAGTCGATCCGCGGATTTTTATATCAGTACAAAATAATTAGATATAGTTATATTTACTATCTATTCTTTTAAACTGCAGTTAGCATGTTTACTTTATAGTCGGGTATGTAGTATCATTATTAGTGTATACGAAATGTACTATTTTAATAGATATTATATATAAGTTATGTATTATGTTTTAAGTAATGTCGAAGCTATTCGTATCAATAAACGTTCTTGTATAAAAGTATGTTGTTTTGTACTTACTCAGCTCCCTACGTTCTGTCCTAAAAATGTATTCGCAGGCTCTAACCTCAAGCTACCAATTTCAAATTCTAAAAAACAAAACGCCGTATTGGAATCAATTTGTCGACAGGCTTCGTCTACTGTATACCTTAAAACAGAGGGGTAGCAGTAGTTTAGAAAACTATGATGAGATTATTTCAATGATTTCTGAGCTTAAAGAAGAAGGTATTATAGAATAAAAGATTATGGCTATACAAATGTTACCCTCAAGTATACTTTTCTATTTTGTTGTTGTACATTTATATGTTAGAATATAAGTTGTCTAGTTTCGAATATGTATGTTAGAATATAAGTTAACTAGTTTCAATAAAAGTAAAATATTTATCTGTTTTATTTCTCCAGGTTAAGTCTTCGAGGTTCTCATAACTATAGATATTGTAAGAGAAAATCACGTAGAGTTTCAAAGTTATAAAGATGTATTACAAAACATATAACATATGTTAAAGATATATATATTTCGAAGGTGCTGAAAATAATTACAAATTAATATTAATCATACAAGTTTACTATATTCAACGATGAATATCCTACAAGAGTATATAGTATATTATTACATATCTGCGTATTTCGAAACCATTGAAAATGGATGATATATTGTAAAATAACGTTAAAATATGAGTTTACTATAGATACGACGAATATCTACATGGGGCAAAATTATATACAGTAAGAAGGCATATGTAGAAATCGTTTACAAGGGTAGTAGATATAACGAAAAAGGTTAGAAATCAGTTCAAAATTACATTACGTCTAGAAAAGTAGAAGAATTGGGGTTAGAATTGTTGAATATTTGCATTTTCACCATATATCATAGGTTTAATTTTTTATCTCTAATTTATATAAGGCGTTTTGTATAGATCAGGAGTCTCACGATAATTTATTGTCATATACTGCCTTTGAATATTCTAAAACAGATAAAGCTATCCATGTTAGGAATTTTTAAATATCGAAATTTTTTATTGAATCAGTTAAGTGATGTGAACTTATAAGTGAAGCTGGCTAGCAGAGCTCAGCAGCTACATTAAGGTTTTCCCCAAAACACTCTTCACTGTAAAAGAATAATTTTATTTATCAGACAGTACATTATTTTCATATATTAGTACGACTTCATAATGTCACCCTATAACGTCATCGGGATAAAAGATGATCGTTGATGAGTTTCAGTACATCATAGTTGAGTCTAATTCCTTTTACTTTACATACTGGATGCTTGTATAGTATAATTACTTTCTCAACGCAGGATATATATCGATATTTTTCTAGTTTGATTAAATCCTATAAGTTATATTCATATCGCCCTTTTTATTCTGTTAAGATGTTTATAATAATCATTGTGAGCCTGTTATGATTATAATCCGATTGTACCTATTCTTTTCTCTCCGTTTGTATAATATAAAATATATATATTCCACGTCAGACTGATTAGTATCGTCATATGTACCGATTGTTATATTTCCGTGAATATTTGAGTATTCACCAATACACAGGATAAATTTTTATTTCTAATTTTATATATGGCGTTTTATATACAGCAGGAGTCTCACGATAATTTATACATATATTGTCTTTGAATATTCTAAAACAGACAAAGAACCTTGAACCCTTGTTAGGAATTTTTAAAAATAACGAAATTTTTATTGAATCAGCTAAATAGATAGTATACTTATAAGCGAATCTCTAAATAACGAATGCCTTTAACAGAACTCCTGCATTAATATACATAACGCTTCATCGTGTTTTTCAAAACAAATTTCATTGTAAAAGAATAAGAATAATTTCAATTTTATTTATCAGGCGATATACATTATATTATTTTCATATATTAGTATGCAAAGTTATCGTTTCAATAAAAGTAAAATATTTATCTGACTTATTTCTCTAAGTTAAGTCTTCAGGGTTCTCGTAACTGTAGATATTGCAAGAGGTAACTACCCTGTATTTCAAAGTTATAAAGACGTATTACAAACATATGTCATAGACTTATATTTTGAAGGTATCGAAAATGGTTACAAATTATTATTATTCATAAACGTTTAGTGATGAATACTCTGTGTTCTAGAATACTTGTATAGAGGCTAGGAAGCTTGATTTGAATACTACAATCTTGATCACGTGGTTGGAGTGTACTGATACATCGATTGTGTGCATAGAAGTATAATGAGTACCCGTTATCGTATATTCAAATTAGTTGAATATATGTAGTACAACTTTATAGATTCTAGAAAGTTCCTATCAATATTAGAACGATGAATGTAGACTGATGTGTGTGTTATATAATACCGATTCTCGCATATACGAACTTAGGAGCTAGATGCTGACTCTGCATGACATTAGATGATTATGATAATGATAGATGATCGTGATAAAGAATGTTGTTATTTATATCAGTGACTTTATTACAATTCTTACTAGAATATAATTGTATGATATCATATCATGATATGTACCTACAATTTGATTACCTACAATTTGACTACCTAAATTAGACCTTAGTCTAAGAATAATCATGTGTTTTATCGTTATCTTATGATATAAGGAATGCATTACTTCTATTAATCTTTAGTTTAGCGTAGATATAAATCTCTTTGTATAGCTCGATAAATGATAGTTATAGGGCTGTATTGACTTATATAACATTTCTCTCATATATGAATTTGTATATATCGAGTTAAAGTTAACGAAAGAATACTACATAAATCATTACTCTACGTATTCCGTGATTAAGACTTCAATAGTTGAACGAGTTATTCGTACAATTAAAATTTCATGCGGTTTCAGATGATTCCAATTTTCAGTTTAAAATATTGAGAAGTAATGATTGATTGACCTAGACATCTAATCTAATTCTTTTAATTGTAAATTTTTTCAGAACTACTGTAGTCCTTGTACTGTTGCTTAGTTTTTTCAACTAGCGGTTGCTCGATATTAAAATTCTTTTCTGATAATGTATGTCAATTTAAAATATATTTAAAAGCAAATTTGCTTTGCTACCGCAGTAAATGTAAATGTAAATAATACCCGTTTTAACTTCTATTCTATTCTATTATGGGCTATTTATAATAATATCTGTTTTGTATGTGTTAGTATATCTTCGTTTTCATACTTTGCATCCGTTTACATGATTGCATGCGGTTAAATATACTATTTTATAGTATGTGTACTTACGTGTTTATATGTATGTATTTATATGTATTCATATGGATTACTATGTTTGTATCTGTTTATATGGTTTCATAGTCCTGCTCCTCATGTTTATAGTATGTATGAGTAGTTTGAATATATTTATAGTAGGCAAACGTATGTGTTTATCTGTGATCGTTTAAATGATTTGTATTGATTAATGTCTGTTTATATGCGAATTTATACGCCTTCGTATTCATACTTCATACTGGCTGATAGTAAATGTGGTTGTTCAGACAGTTTTGACTAATAGTATTTGATAGTTCATAACTTAAATAACTCATTGTTAATTCATCGGGGTATTTGATTGTAATCATGGGTGATGCTACCTCGTCTGTGCTTTGTACCGGTAAGTTTGATACATCATCTACGTAGTATGGTTCGTTCGGACCTAAACAAGGAATACTTATTCAGCAACATTCAAAAGGTTTTATTCTTTTAAAACTCCCTTTTTTCAATCTAACGCTTTCAACTATTGTCATTCGGTGTTATTAATGATTCAAATCTCGTAGCAAAACCAGCAGAAGGTCGCAGCAGCTGATGAACAATAATTATAAGCCTTCAATTTTAAAATATATTCTTTCAGTTAATCTAATAACTTTTAAATCTAAAAAGAGAAAAATAGCGGTTAAACGCAAGCCTCGTTATTCGTGTTCAATTTAGAGTGTTTTCAGGGATTTATTTGATTATTTAATCTATAATTGCATATGTGATATGTTAATTATATGATATAAATCTGTATATGTATAATTATCCAAATCTAAAATTGCATATGCTATGTTGTATCATTTGAGAAGGATAAATGTTATGACTAATAGATTTATATTTTAGGAATGTCTGTAGTTGAAATGTTATATGCAGATGAGATATAGTAAATGAAATGCTCGATATGAACAGGCACGGTAAAACACATCTTTGCTAATGATTTTGTTGAGATAATGGATATCATATCTATTAATTTATATGAAAAATGAGATCGGTAAGGTAAAAACATGACGTCTTGATTGTGATGTCAGCTGTCTGTTGTTTTTATTATCACATATTGAAAAGATTAACGTATTTTAAAGTGTGTGAATTTTAAACGTTTATAGTTTTAAATATTAAAAGATTACATCTTCAGACTGTAAACATTGAATTTCATTACGTAATTCAAACATTAATAATAATACTGGGGGTTGAAGTAATCTAATGAGATAAGGATGTAATTGGCCTTCATTCCGAAGAAATATGTAATACTAAACAAGTGACTATATTGAAAGTAATTATATTTGCATTGTTTTGAACTTAATGGTGTTATGATAAGAAATAGTTGACGGCCTTCGGATGAGACAATACATTTTACTCGAGGTTTCTTGTTGGCGTAGAGATAATCCTCATAGATCCAAGTTCTGATAACATAATGTTAATTATGTTACACATTTTAAATGATATGACTAATAGATTTATATTTTAGGAATGTCTGTAGTTCAAAAGTTATATGCATATGAGATATAGAAAATGACATGCTCGATGTGAACAGTCATCCTGATTGAGAATAATATTCTTTACTATAAGATATTGCAAAAGTTAGAGTGTCGACATGTAGTTAAACCTAAAACGGGGAAAAATAGCGGTTAAATGCGGGCCTTGTTAGTCGTATTCTATTTAGAGTGTTTCAGGAACTTATTCGAATTCATTATCAATATATGTTAATTATTATTATAAAAATATTTATTTTTATTAGTGAAAGTTGTTTATGACGTTAAGATTTAAACAGGTCAAAATGCCATAGAGATAATCCGACAGTTGATTGACAGTAAGCGTTTAGAGGCAGCTTGTATATTTGATTGTATAATGACAACATAAGATTTATTTTGAAATAAATTTATGAGAGAGAGAGAGATGAGATGTCTTTATTATAAAATCGTTATGATCCCTCCCGGACGATTGTATCAATCATAATGTAATATGTAGATTTGATCCGTATACGAGGTAATATTGCACGCTGGACCGTGTATAGGGGGACCTTTTTAATTTCGACCTTTGATAATAACGTTAAGCGTTTTTATTAGAACAAATAAATTTAATTAGGGTAATTAGATTCATGTAATTAATATAAAATGTTTTCAATTTTGTTTAGAGTATACTTATTTAAACATTCTTATGTAAATTGAATGCGTTTATTTAAAAATTTTCTAGGTTGAGATCTTGGTTGAAATGAAAATGTTATTAAAAATAAATATTAGCTCTTAAGTAAAGAAAATACTAAACTAGTCTGCCGAAAACCAAACACTGCATTGTTTTCAATCATTTAATTCGCGCATGTTAATTAGATTAATTCACGCCTGATTTGAATATTAATTAGATCACGCGTCATTTGCATAAAAAGGAATGAAAATGATTCATAAACGTAGAAGCAGGGTGAGTATTAAGAAATATTTGTTAGATGTGAGCGTAGAAGTATAATCATTTCTAGGATGCCGCAATGTCTTCGTTATAAAATCACTACGATCTCGGACGACTGCATCAATCATAATGTAATATGTAGATTTGATCCGTATACGTGGTAATATCGCACGCTGTACTGTGTATAACGCGAGCGCGGTGAGGTCACGCGCTAGACCGCGAATGACCTTGAAATTGACCAAAAATTCTATCTTGGACCACCATAAGAAATAACATGGGATTTTGGGCTAGAACTGTTGCAGTATATCTACTAGCCACATAAGACCTTTTATTCTGCTCCAACGATTAACCGGGTGATTGGCGCGCCTACATTGAGCTTGCATCTAAACGGTAAGTTTTACTCATTTTGTTAAAATGACATTTGTAAAATAAAAAATAAGCAATGTTTCCACAACAAGTAGGTCAACGAACTATGTTACATTTTATTTACCAACCTTAAGAAATGATCAAGTCATCAAGGTAGTAAGTCACTCGGCAACCGCTGCTGAAATTCAATTCTGTTGTTTCTGTAATTGATAGGTACGTAGCGGAGGTCAGTTTTTAATTTAGTAGTGCAGATGTGAGATCATTGTTTGCTTTATCAGTAATTCAGAGTCAGAATCTTACAAACAATCCATAGTCGACTCGTGACTTGCAAAAAATACGGAAAAATCCGAATTTTTTTTAATTTTTAATTTTTATTTTATGAGTTTTGGGGTCTCTATATGGTCACCTTTCACCCCTTAAAGCATTGCATATATCTGGAACACCCTGTATAGTTCTTATCAAGTTATCTCAACCGATCCGATTTGATAGTAAATAATTTAAACTAGTTATTTTAATTGTGTTATATAATGTTTATTGATTTTATTGCAGATTTCGTACAACCCATTCGTTTACCTTCTACGGAATTTGCATCGGGTAAATTCCGGGGAATGGTATCAGGATGGGGAATGGAGTCCCGTATTACTTCTAGCGCAGAAGTAACTTTGCGTTTCGTAGAAATCGAGTCACTCTCAACCACTCGATGCAAATTGAATAATTTATTAGGCATACCTGCTAGAGACTACGTATGTGCAGTTGGTAAAGGTGGTAAAGGTATATGCAGTGGTGATTCTGGCGTGCCCCTTACTATCACTGAAGATGATGGTCAGAAAACGCAAATTGGAATTGCTTTATTTGGTTTTGCCGTTGGATGCGAAATTGGTTGGCCTTCTGCATTCACTAGAGTCGATTTTTACCTTGAATGGATAAGCACTAACAGTGGCATTAGTCTTCGTAATTAATTGTTTAAGATACTATTTATTCTTGAAAATTTGTTATTTTTATTTTTTATTAATATAAATAATCACTCAAATTGCACGTGGTTTTGTTTATCATGTCGCCCTATGGGTGAAATCACAATTTTACCGGGACAAAATTGTTTACAGACTTATTTATAAATGGATTTGTTTTAAATTTTGTACAATAATGTAAAACACCTTGAACTTGCCAAAGCACTTAACTCATGGTTATACAGTGCGAGTCAAAAGTAAGGAATAAATTCGATAAAAGAGAAAGTATTGATTTTTGGAAAAATTCTAAAACAGGTCAATTTTGTTTTTAAAGTCAGCACTTTTTGACATAATATTCGGATATACAGGGTGATGTATTTAACGGAACTACTTATATTCCTATCCTTATTCCTTATATTTCTTGTAGTGGTTGTATATTTGCCAACAAAACAACAGCGTGATCATTTTATTGGTAGTAAAATAATAAAATTTAAATTGAAAGAAGTAGTTTTAGTACGCGATTACTCTGGGGTAATCGCTCTGAATGTCTAAAAGCTACTATTTGTAAACAATTGGGAAAATGTTTATATGTTGAAAAAATTCACGGAACTGAATTAGTGTGCAAACGCCATTCAAATAAAATCAATAAACATACTGATTCAATTTCGGATACCTATTCTCAGTACTGACGGCTGGTCAGCGTCGGCCGGGCTGTACCAAATAATACTACGAATAAAAATCATTATTTTCTGTAAAATGAATATTTTTATCTTTATTTTATATTTTAAATAATAAGGAAGATTAAATATTAAATTACAATTAAATTAAATTACAATCATTAAAATGTAATGTAAACATTTATTAGTGTTTACAGCCGATAACTATTTATCGAGATTCGCATTAAAAGCTGCTGGGGTTGACCAGCCGATGTGGTACAAGTACAACTGCGAAGTTTGGATGTGCATAATATTTGCGGCATTAGGGTAGGGATAGCTCATTTTACCTAACGTTCTCGTCTAGTACAGATCGGTACATTCTATGAAAAAGTTAAATGCGAAAAGGGGTATCATAGCCTCTCACTCTCAAGACAACTTCACCTGAATAGGGTACATACCGGGAGTCTAAAACGTATGGACCTGAAAACGAAGCTCTGTCGAGGGCATACCAGGCCTATAACTGGTAGACCGGTATGGGAAACCACAACGGTCGAACAAAGATCCCTGACTTGAGTTAGGGACTAAATACTCAGGGGGGTCGGAGCAGACCACCTACTATCTCAGGCCTGTCTGGGTAACGGTTATTTAGTAAAAAAGGCCTAGGTCCCCTGCCTCGGCTTCCAGGACAAAATGTGTGAGAGAGATACACGCGAGTGTACTCAACGATTACTCATTAACGTTGGAGAGGAAACTTTGCTAACATGAGAACCGGTGTGGGTGGATTTGATTCTCGCCTGGATCATGGTGATTTATGGTCACCGTAAGGAACCCGCTGTTTGATTAAATCTAAGGAGGGGAATCGAAGTGAGGTTTATCACGGCCCCAGAGGGGTAAATCTGGATCAATGGGAAACTGCATGCCACCAGGTACTGGCTCTGGAAACTGCTCGATTCAGTACTGTGATTCGGGGTGGCTCTAGAGCCTTTACACTTAAAGGGAGTGATGCCAGAAGGGTGCATAGCCTCTCACTCACAAGACAACTTCACCTGAAAGGGTACTACATACCGGGGGGCTGTAATGTGTAGACTTGTAAACGAAGCGCTGTCGAGGGCACACCAAGCCTAAAATTTGGTAGATTGGGGTGGAAAAACCTTTAAAAAACTAAGTCCTGTCACAGTTGAGGTTGGATTCGATCGGGTAGTGGTCCTCAATTCCATAGGAATTGGGGGATACTCCGAAGCTGGACGAGGTACAATCTCCTAGGAGAAAGTGCCGACGGGTGAGCACGTTTATCGCTCCGGTACTAACTTGGAAAGCTAGTAGAGGATGGATAGTAACCTCGCTCCTACCAGTGAGTGACTGGTAGGTAGCACTGTCTTTGACAACGCGCGTTAATTGAGCGTATCTCAATTCATGCTTCGGCATGTCTAAAGGCGGGACGGAACTCCCAAAAGTTCATGCAACGTTAAAACATCAAATACCTAAGTACAATATTTATGGCATATTGTATATTAACAGGTAATAGGCTAAAAGTTCGCTGTAGAGGGGAGTGATATCCTTCACAGACAGCTATGCCTCACGATTCTATGAAAAAGTATATCATATACGAAAAAACACGCTAAGATTTTATCACAAAAACTCGTTAGTTTTAATCTTTCTACCTGAAAAGTTTTATTTTTGGACTGTTAATAATTTTACACAAGTGAAATCAAACAAATGAAAGTAAATTAAATATTCTTTATCTACCAGTGGTTATTTTGTTTTTCTTTAAAATGTACATGTGATAATTAAGTAAGGGGTTTCTTATATAAATGTGTTAGTTATGTAAGGGGTTATGATTTATGATAAAATACATGTGTGGGTAAGTGAACTCATTCACAACACAGACGTTGTGGAGTATGCATCTCGTATAATTATATTCGTTGTATCTATTGGCCTTTAGTCAAAGTATTTTTATCAATAAAAGTGTTGCTGAACTATTGGACAGTGTTTTTTCTCTTTTAAACTTATTAGTGCAGCGGCGGGATAGATCCTACTGTTTTTCGCAGGATTCATTGTCGAATATTAGTGCATTTGCCAAAACAATAATAAAATAATAATGGTAAAATGGCATCTAATGGTATGTGTTTTGTTGAATATATGTACAGATTGTTTATATGCTTAACTAGTGCTATATGATTTAGGAAATGGCATCTAATGATATGTGTTTTGTTGAATATATGTACAGGGTGCCCATATGTTTAACTAGTGCTATATGATTTAGCAAATGGTATTTAATAATCTGTGTTTTATTGAATACATGTACAGGTTGCTTATATGTTTAACTAGTGCTATATGATTTAGCAAATGGTATTTAATAATCTGTGTTTTATTGAATACATGTACACGTTGTTTATATGTTTAACTAGTACTATATGATTTAGCAAATGGCATTTAATGATATGTGTTTTGTTGAATATATGTACAGGTTGCTTATATGTTTACCTAGTGCTATATGATTTAGCAAATGGCATCTAATGATATGTGTTTTGTTGAATATATGTACAGGGTGTCCATATGTTTAACTAGTGCTATATGATTAAGCAAATGGTATTTAATAATCTGTGCTTTATTGAATACATGTACAGGTTGCTTATATGTATGTTTAACTAGTTCTATATGATTTAGCAAATGGCATCTAATGATATGTGTTTTGTTGAATATATGTACAGGGTGTCCATATGTTTAACTAGTGCTATATGATTTAGCAAATGGTATTTAATAATCTGTGTTTTATTGAATACATGTACAGGTTGTTTATATGTTTAACTAGTGCTATATAATTTAGCAAATGGCATCTAATGATATGTGTTTTGTTGAATATATGTACAGGGTGTCCATATGTTTAACTAGTGCTATATGATTAAGCATATGGTATTTAATAATCTGTGCTTTATTGAATACATGTACAGGTTGCTTATATGTTTAACTAGTGCTATATGATTTAGCAAATGGCATCTAATGATATGTGTTTTGTTGAATATATGTACAGGGTGCCCATATGTTTAACTAGTGCTATATGATTTAACAAATGGTATTTAATAATCTGTGTTTTATTAAATACATGTACAGGTTGCTTATATGTTTAACTAGTGCTATATGATTTAGCAAATGGTGTTTAATAATCTGTGTCTTATTGAATATATGTACAGGGTGTCCATATGTTTAACTAGTGCTATATGATTTAGCAAATGGTATTTAATAATCTGTGTTTTATTGAATACATGTACAGGTTGTTTATATGTTTAACTAGTACTATATGATTTAGCAAATGGCATTTAATGATATTCGTTTTGTTGAATATATGTACAGGGTGTCCATATGTTTAACTAGTGCTATATGATTTAGCAAATGGTATTTAATAATTTGTTTTATTGAATATATGTACCGTTTGCTTATATGTTTACCTAGTGCTATATGATTTAGCAAATGGCATCTAATGATATGTGTTTTGTTGAATATATGTACAGGGTGTTCATATGTTTAACTAGTGCTATATGTTTAAGCAAATGGTATTTAATAATCTGTGTTTTATTGAATATATGTACAGGTTGCTTATATGTTTAACTAGTGCTATATGATTTAGCAAATGGCATCTAATGCTATGTGTTTTGTTGAATATATGTACAGGGTGTCCATATGTGTAACTAGTGCTATATGATTTAGCAAATGGTGTTTAATAATCTGTGTCTTATTGAATATATGTACAGGGTGTACATATGTTTAACTAGTGCTATATGATTTAGCAAATGGCATCTAATGCTATGTGTTTTGTTGAATATATGTACAGTGTGTCCATATGTTTAACTAGTGCTATATGATTTAGCAAAGGGTATTTAATAATCTGTGCTTTATTGAATAAATGTACAGGTTGTTTATATGTTTAACTAGTGCTATATGATTTAGCAAATGGAATTTAATGATATGTGTTTTGTTGAATATATGTACAGGTTGCTTATATGTTTAACTAGTGCTATATGATTTAGCAAATGGCATCTAATGATATATGGTTTGTTGAATATATGTACAGGGTGGCCATATGTTTAACTAGTGCTATATGATTTAGCAAATGGTATTTAGTAATCTGTGTTTTATTGAATACATGTACAGGTTGTTTATATGTTTAACTAGTACTATATGATTTAGCAAATGGCATTTAATGATATGTGTTTTGTTGAATATATGTACAGGGTGTCCATATGTTTAACTAGTGCTATATGATTTAGCAAATGGTATTTAATAATTTGTTTTATTGAATATATGTACCGTTTGCTTATATGTTTACCTAGTGCTATATGATTTAGCAAATGGCATCTAATGATATGTGTTTTGTTGAATATATGTACAGGGTGTTCATATGTTTAACTAGTGCTATATGTTTAAGCAAATGGTATTTAATAATCTGTGTTTTATTGAATATATGTACAGGTTGCTTATATGTTTAACTAGTGCTATATGATTTAGCAAATGGCATCTAATGCTATGTGTTTTGTTGAATATATGTACAGGGTGTCCATATGTTTAACTAGTGCTATATGATTTAGCAAATGGTGTTTAATAATCTGTGTCTTATTGAATATATGTACAGGGTGTACATATGTTTAACTAGTGCTATATGATTTAGCAAATGGCATCTAATGTAATGTGTTTTGTTGAATATATGTACAGTGTGTCCATATGTTTAACTAGTGCTATATGATTTAGCAAAGGGTATTTAATAATCTGTGTTTTATTGAATATATGTACCGGTTGCTTATATGTTTACCTAGTGCTACATGATTTAGCAAATGGCATCTAATGATATGTGGTTTGTTGAATATATGTACAGGGTGCCCATAGGTTGAACTAGTGTTATATGATTTAACAAATGGTATTTAATAATCTGTGTTTTATTGAATACATGTACAGGTTGCTTATATGTTTAACTAGTGCTATATGATTTAGCAAATGACATCTAATGATATATGTTTTGTTGAATATATGTACAGGGTGTCCATATGTTTAACTAGTGCTATATGATTTAGCAAATGGTATTTAATAATCTGTGTTTTATTGAATACATGTACAGGTTGTTTATATGTTTAACTAGTACTATATGATTTAGCAAATGGCATTTAATGGTATGTGTTTTGTTGAATATATGTACAGGGTGTCCATATGTTTAACTAGTGCTATATGATTTAGCAAATGACATCTAATGATATATGTTTTGTTGAATATATGTACAGGGTGTCCATATGTTTAACTAGTGCTATATGATTTAGCAAATGGTATTTAATAATCTGTGTTTTATTGAATACATGTACAGGTTGTTTATATGTTTAACTAGTACTATATGATTTAGCAAATGGCATTTAATGGTATGTGTTTTGTTGAATATATGTACAGGGTGTCCATATGTTTAACTAGTGCTATATGATTAAGCAAATGGTATTTAATAATCTGTGCTTTATTGAATACATGTACAGGTTGCTTATATGTATGTTTAACTAGTTCTATATGATTTAGCAAATGGCATCTAATGATATGTGTTTTGTTGAATATATGTACAGGGTGTCCATATGTTTAACTAGTGCTATATGATTTAGCAAATGGTATTTAATAATCTGTGTTTTATTGAATACATGTACAGGTTGTTTATATGTTTAACTAGTGCTATATAATTTAGCAAATGGCATCTAATGATATGTGTTTTGTTGAATATATGTACAGGGTGTCCATATGTTTAACTAGTGCTATATGATTAAGCATATGGTATTTAATAATCTGTGCTTTATTGAATACATGTACAGGTTGCTTATATGTTTAACTAGTGCTATATGATTTAGCAAATGGCATCTAATGATATGTGTTTTGTTGAATATATGTACAGGGTGCCCATATGTTTAACTAGTGCTATATGATTTAACAAATGGTATTTAATAATCTGTGTTTTATTGAATACATGTACAGGTTGCTTATATGTTTAACTAGTGCTATATGATTTAGCAAATGGTGTTTAATAATCTGTGTCTTATTGAATATATGTACAGGGTGTCCATATGTTTAACTAGTGCTATATGATTTAGCAAATGGTATTTAATAATCTGTGTTTTATTGAATACATGTACAGGTTGTTTATATGTTTAACTAGTACTATATGATTTAGCAAATGGCATTTAATGATATTCGTTTTGTTGAATATATGTACAGGGTGTCCATATGTTTAACTAGTGCTATATGATTTAGCAAATGGTATTTAATAATTTGTTTTATTGAATATATGTACCGTTTGCTTATATGTTTACCTAGTGCTATATGATTTAGCAAATGGCATCTAATGATATGTGTTTTGTTGAATATATGTACAGGGTGTTCATATGTTTAACTAGTGCTATATGTTTAAGCAAATGGTATTTAATAATCTGTGTTTTATTGAATATATGTACAGGTTGCTTATATGTTTAACTAGTGCTATATGATTTAGCAAATGGCATCTAATGCTATGTGTTTTGTTGAATATATGTACAGGGTGTCCATATGTGTAACTAGTGCTATATGATTTAGCAAATGGTGTTTAATAATCTGTGTCTTATTGAATATATGTACAGGGTGTACATATGTTTAACTAGTGCTATATAATTTAGCAAATGGCATCTAATGCTATGTGTTTTGTTGAATATATGTACAGTGTGTCCATATGTTTAACTAGTGCTATATGATTTAGCAAAGGGTATTTAATAATCTGTGCTTTATTGAATAAATGTACAGGTTGTTTATATGTTTAACTAGTGCTATATGATTTAGCAAATGGAATTTAATGATATGTGTTTTGTTGAATATATGTACAGGTTGCTTATATGTTTAACTAGTGCTATATGATTTAGCAAATGGCATCTAATGATATATGGTTTGTTGAATATATGTACAGGGTGGCCATATGTTTAACTAGTGCTATATGATTTAGCAAATGGTATTTAGTAATCTGTGTTTTATTGAATACATGTACAGGTTGTTTATATGTTTAACTAGTACTATATGATTTAGCAAATGGCATTTAATGATATGTGTTTTGTTGAATATATGTACAGGGTGTCCATATGTTTAACTAGTGCTATATGATTTAGCAAATGGTATTTAATAATTTGTTTTATTGAATATATGTACCGTTTGCTAAATCATAACTAGTGCTATATGATTTAGCAAATGGCATCTAATGATATGTGTTTTGTTGAATATATGTACAGGGTGTTCATATGTTTAACTAGTGCTATATGTTTAAGCAAATGGTATTTAATAATCTGTGTTTTATTGAATATATGTACAGGTTGCTTATATGTTTAACTAGTGCTATATGATTTAGCAAATGGCATCTAATGCTATGTGTTTTGTTGAATATATGTACAGGGTGTCCATATGTTTAACTAGTGCTATATGATTTAGCAAATGGTGTTTAATAATCTGTGTCTTATTGAATATATGTACAGGGTGTACATATGTTTAACTAGTGCTATATGATTTAGCAAATGGCATCTAATGTAATGTGTTTTGTTGAATATATGTACAGTGTGTCCACATGTTTAACTAGTGCTATATGATTTAGCAAAGGGTATTTAATAATCTGTGTTTTATTGAATATATGTACCGGTTGCTTATATGTTTACCTAGTGCTACATGATTTAGCAAATGGCATCTAATGATATGTGGTTTGTTGAATATATGTACAGGGTGCCCATAGGTTGAACTAGTGCTATATGATTTAACAAATGGTATTTAATAATCTGTGTTTTATTGAATACATGTACAGGTTGCTTATATGTTTAACTAGTGCTATATGATTTAGCAAATGACATCTAATGATATATGTTTTGTTGAATATATGTACAGGGTGTCCATATGTTTAACTAGTGCTATATGATTTAGCAAATGGTATTTAATAATCTGTGTTTTATTGAATACATGTACAGGTTGTTTATATGTTTAACTAGTACTATATGATTTAGCAAATGGCATTTAATGGTATGTGTTTTGTTGAATATATGTACAGGGTGTCCATATGTTTAACTAGTGCTATATGATTTAGCAAATGACATCTAATGATATATGTTTTGTTGAATATATGTACAGGGTGTCCATATGTTTAACTAGTGCTCTATGATTTAGCAAATGGTATTTAATAATCTGTGTTTTATTGAATACATGTACAGGTTGTTTATATGTTTAACTAGTACTATATGATTTAGCAAATGGCATTTAATGGTATGTGTTTTGTTGAATATATGTACAGGGTGTCCATATGTTTAACTAGTGCTATATGATTTAGCAAATGGTATTTAATAATTTGTTTTATTGAATATATGTGCCGGTTGCTTATATGTTTACCTAGTGCTATATGATTTAGCAAATGGCAGCTAATGATATGTGTTTTGTTGAATATATGTACAGGGTGCCCATATGTTTAACTAGTGCTATATGATTTAACAAATGGTATTTAATAATCTGTGTTTTATTGAATACATGTACAGGTTGCTTATATGTTTAACTAGTGCTATATGATTTAGCAAATGACATCTAATGATATGTGTTTTGTTGAATATATGTACAGGGTGCCCATATGTTTAACTAGTGCTATATGATTTAACAAATGGTATTTAATAATCTGTGTTTTATTGAATACATGTACAGGTTGCTTATATGTTTACCTAGTGCTATATGATTTAGAAAATGGCATCTAATGATATGTGTTTTGTTGAATATATGTACAGGGTGTCCATATGTTTAACTAGTGCTATGATTAAGCAAATGGTATTTAATAATCTGTGTTTTATTGAATATATGTACAGGTTGCTAATATGTTTAACTAGTGCTATATGATTTAGCAAATGGCATCTAATGCTATGTGTTTTGTTGAATATATGTACAGGGTGTCCATATGTTTAACTAGTGCTATATGATTTAGCAAATGGTGTTTAATAATCTGTGTCTTATTGAATATATGTACAGGGTGTCCATATGTTTAACTAGTGCTATATAATAATATAATAATAATAATTACTACAACCCATAACCTTAACCAAGGCCCCAGAAGCTATAAGCTTGTGCGGGAGGGAGGGGGCGATTATTATTATTATGTAGGCCCAATGTGCGGCTGCAGCCGACTTATAGATGGAACAGCGCAAATCCCACATTTGTGTTACAGCTAAGGGAAACTGCAGAAAACCTTAACCAGATCTGCCAGCGCCGGGAGTCGAACCCGGGCCGCTTGGGTGAAAGTCCGGCACGCCAGACATTACACTACCAAGGCTGTTTAACTAATGATATGTGTTTTGTTGAATATATGTACAGGGTGTCCATATGTTTAACTAGTGCTATATGATTTAGCAAATGGTGTTTAATAATCTGTGTTTTATTGAATATATGTACAGGTTGCTTATATGTTTAACTAGTGCTATATGATTTAGCAAATGGTATCTAATGCTATGTGTTTTGTTGAATATATGTACAGGGTGTCCATATGTTTAACTAGTGCTATATGATTTAGCAAAGGGTATTTAATAATCTGTGTTTTATTGAATATATGTACAGGGTGTCCATATGTTCAACTAGTCCTATATGATTTAGCAAATGGTATTTAATAATCTGTGCTTTATTGAATACATGTAAGGTTGTTTATATGTTTAACTAGTGCTATATGATTTAGCAAATGGCATTTAATGATATGTGTTTTGTTGAATATATGTACAGGTTGCTTATATGTTTAACTAGTGCTATATGATTTAGCAAATGGCATCTAATGATATGTGTTTTGTTGAATATATGTACAGGGTGTCCATATGTTTAGCTAGTGCTATATGATTTAGCAAATGGTATTTAATAATCTGTTTTATTGAATATATGTACAGGTTGCTTATATGTTTACCTAGTGTTATATGATTTAGCAAATGGCATCTAATGATATGTGTTTTGTTGAATATATGTACAGGGTGTCCATATGTTTAACTAGTGCTATATGATTTAGCAAATGGTGTTTAATAATCTGTGTTTTATTGAATATATGTACAGGTTGCTTATATGTTTAACTAGTGCTATATGATTTAGCAAATGGTATCTAATGCTATATGTTTTGTTGAATATATGTACAGATTGTCCATATGTTTAACTAGTGCTATATGATTTAGCAAAGGGTATTTAATAATCTGTGTTTTATTGAATATATGTACAGGGTGTCCATATGTTTAACTAGTGCTATATGATTTAGCAAATGGTATTTAATAATCTGTGCTTTATTGAATACATGTACAGGTTGTTTATATGTTTAACTAGTGCTATATGATTTAGCAAATGGCATTTAATGATATGTGTTTTGTTGAATATATGTACAGGTTGCTTATATGTTTAACTAGTGCTATATGATTTAGCAAATGGCATCTAATGATATGTGTTTTGTTGAATATATGTACAGGGTGTCCATATGTTTAGCTAGTGCTATATGATTTAGCAAATGGTATTTAATAATCTGTTTTATTGAATATATGTACAGGTTGCTTATATGTTTACCTAGTGTTATATGATTTAGCAAATGGCATCTAATGATATGTGTTTTGTTGAATATATGTACAGGGTGTCCATATGTTTAACTAGTGCTATATGATTTAGCAAATGGTGTTTAATAATCTGTGTTTTATTGAATATATGTACAGGTTGCTTATATGTTTAACTAGTGCTATATGATTTAGCAAATGACATCTAATGCTATATGTTTTATTGAATATATGTACAGGTTGTCCATATCCTTAGCTACCGCTCTATGATTTAGCAAATGGAATTTAATGATGTGTGTTTTATTGAATATGTGGACTGGTTGTTCATATGGTTAACTACCGCTTTTGACTTTGCAACCATGTCCAGTTACTGCCGTACGCTGAGTATATGTATAGGTTGTGTTAGCTACTAATCGTTGTTAATGTTTGATGTATTGGTTATAAATAGACAGGAGGTGTGCAAAACGGGACCGTCTTGCAGCGAGTCGTCGTAGTAGATCCAGGCGCAGCCGAAGTTGAAGTCTTATAAGAAACAGGGCATCTTCAAGTCCTGCTCGACCTGCAGTTCCATTCAAAATCCGGGTTAGTTCCGAAGCTTGACTGGAATTACTGGAACGTTTAGTGGATAGATTGTCTAGAACTAGCAGCATACGTACAGATCATCGAGATCAACCCACACGGAATAACTTCAAATCTGATTGCATTCCGATTTTTGAACCTGGAAACCCAGACAATAGCTCAGAAAAATGGATTACCAAGATTGAACAGCTAGCAGAGCTAAATGGTTGGGATGATAAGCTTACCATATATCATATGCAAAGTCGATTAGGTGGCCTTGCTAGAAGCTGGTGCAATGGCCTCAATTCGTACAATTTGACTTGGTCGGAGTGGAAAACCCAAATTACCACAACATTCCCCTCTCATCATGATTTTGCTTACTAGTTACGAAGAATGCTCCATCGGGTTAACATGCCGAATGAATCCTGGGACAAATACTATTTTGAATAGATGGGGTTAATTCGTTCCTGCAGAATTACTAGCAGAAATGCAGTATCTTGCGTCATAGATGGTATGACAGACCAACACACCACAACAGGTGCAAAAGCAGGACGTTACGAAACACCAGAGCGACTTTACTCTGAATATTTGTCAACGCTTCCGAGTACATCCAGTTTCAGTCATGCTCAAAATCGGCAATCTCGGCGAGATTATGAAGATGCAAGACCATCCTCTGACAAGGCATCCTTAACCAGCAAATCAAATGCCACTCTGAAATGCTATAATTGTAATGGTGAAGGACATCCTTACTTTAAATGCCCCAAGCCCAAGATGAAATGTACTTTGTGTAATCGTATGGGTTACGTGGTCGGAAATTGCACCAGCAAGTTGAAAGCTGTCATGAAATGATCCAGCAATGAGAACAAAATTGGATGTTACTTCTTAGACTGCAAAGTAAATGGAAAACCGATGAAGGCGTTTATTGACACTGCATGCTCTGTTGTAGTTATACGCTAGAAAGACGCCAAAGATGTCGGATTAACATGGACAAGTACCTCAACGACGTTAAGAGGTTATAACGGTAGTATTACTAATGTACTGGGAAAAACCATGATTCAGCTCGCCGTAGATCAAGCATCGGATGTAGTGGAAGCTTTGATTGTACCAAATCACGTACAGCGAGCTCAGATAATAATCGGACAATCGTTCATTAACGGCAGGGACAAGTTAATGATTGTGAAGGATAATATCGTACACATAAGTGATACTAGAACGCCTTTACAGTTTCCAGTTTTGGACCACACTCCAGCATCAACAGTTAAATTATTTTCCAAAGAAGGGACAGTTATACCCCCCCAATACCACAATGAACATAGAAGTGACCTGCGAAGGGTATCATGGTGACATTTATGTGGATTACGGGCTTAGAGCACAACCGTGGTTAGACCACTGCATTGGTCGTTGTGTGACTACGTCGGTATATCCCATCATTCCTATCGTCAACACCTCGAACTCGGATATCATATTGGCAAAGAACCGTTTAATAGCTCGAGGTCAACAGTGTTCCCTTGAGGATGCTGAACAATCAACATTTGTAGTCAACATGATTGAAACAGAACATACAGTCCATAGAACACACAGAAAAAAGTCCATACAGGAGCTTGCAAGTGGGGAATTGGTAGTATGCTTCTGCAGCGACAACAGGATAATAACCTCAAACCAGCACTATATTCTAGTCGGCAAACTTCAAAGGAAGAACAGAGATATCACCTTTATGAGTTAGAAACTTTAGTCGTGGTAGCTTCAATGCGGCAATTTAGAGTATATCTGATTGGAATCAAATTTAAGGTCATTACGGACTGCAATGCTGTGAGGATTACTCTTACAAAACGAGACATCATACCAAGAATCGGACGCTGGTGGCTCACAACTCAAGAATATAATTTCATCATAGTGTACAGAGCGGAGACAAAGATGTTACACGCAGATGCTCTTAGCAAAAATGCTGTAAAGCCAGCTGAAGACTTCGAACGCTCTTAGATATTTTTGATTAAGATCAATAATGATGACTGGGTCTTGGCTGCACAACTTTAGGATGAGCGTTGTCAATATGTTCGCAAAGTACTCACTAAGACTCCTACTGATCAAGAGGAGAGAAAGATACTTGCAGATTTTGCACTCAAAAATGGTACAATTTATCAGAGAGATGGGGACCAATTGCGATGGCTGGTTCCTAGACAAGCGCGACATCAATTGGTCTCATATTATCATGATCAATGTTAACATTTTGGTCACGAGAAGACCTTGAGTTCTTTGAGAAAATTTTACTGGTTCGCAGGAATGGAATCGCAGATACGAACCAAAGGGCGTAGACGATTCCTTTCTTAGCAATGAAATAGCCTCGGAAATAAAATTACATGCCCCAGGCATTAGTAAATTACGAGATAGCATATCCAAAAATATTTTGAAGGAGCAGGTTGCCCAAAAACTGAAAACTGGTTTGATAAGTCTCGGCTAAAGACGCCAAACTATACGGTTGGCCAGCTTGTTTTGCTAAGAAGAGATAAGACTTCAAATGATGGAAGAAATTTTGATCGGTATGTGGTGGAATATATGAACGGAAGTACTCGTTCAAGGAAATGTTATAAAGGTATTTGTTCCCCAGATCGAATGAAACCGTTCATCATACACGATGAATGTGATGATGACTACGAGGACGCTCGTCAAGGGTAGCATGGCCGACTGAAAGCAAACAAATGAAAGTAAATTAAATATTCTTTATCTAGCAGTGGTTATTTTGTTTTTCTTTAAAATGTACATGTGTTAATTAAGTAAGGGGTTTCTTATACAAATGTGTTGGTCATGTAAGAGGTTATGATTTATGATAAAATACATGTGTGGGTAAGTGAACTCATTCACAAGACAGACGTTGTGGAGTATGCATCTCGTTTAATTATATTTGTGGTATATATTGACCTTTTGTCAATGTGAAATTTGTACTTTTTTTGAAAATAGTTGTACCACAGATTGTACTTTCTCTTTACCTCCTACATTTTCTTTGTCAAACATCGACTCTTTCCTTTCTCCATCTGCGCATTCCCCTGGCCATCCTACACTTGACAAGTTTTAGTTGCTTTGAAACTCATGAGATAATTCACCACTTACGACCTGTGTTCTAGACGTTACAGCGCAGAACTTCGTGTATCTGTTAGCGTAGTTTGTTTCATACCAAGTACGGCCAAGACCTGCATGGCTGCTCTTAGCAGTTGAAATACACGCAAAAAGAAGTCGAACTTTTTTGCATTTGCCGATATTATTTTATATACTTTCATCGCTTTTTGATTTTGTGATTTCAATTAAAAATAATGTAATAAAAATAATATACTGATAAAATCATACAGCAGAAACACCATCTCCAAATCGCCTTTAAACAATCTATCATTTTTAGTAATACTAGAACGCGAATAAAACGGGTTGGTTAAATAATTAATGAAAAACCACATTCTATAACAAAATAATCAACCATTTCGCAACAAAAAAAACTTGTAAAATCGATTTTATATATATATAAAAAAATTATAATAGTGTTTTAATTTAGAGAGTTTATTTTAAATGTTTGTTTATATAAGATTCACGTGTTAGTTTTCCGTTTAGATAAGGGATTAGTTTGTTAGATGTTTTTTACATGTAAGAGCTTCAATACTTAATTTAATGAGAGGTTAATTTTTTTTATTTTTCCCGCATAACTGTACCCTATGTTTTTCCCGTTTCTATCCTATTATAAATTCTATTCCGTTCCTGGCAAGAATGCTCTAGAAGTCTAGACTTCCCCGTGGTTCTTGCTGAACAATGTAATTTTCTGGTTTTATATGTGTACCTCACAGTCGGACTTATTAGTGTTAGTTCTGCCATTTAATAATTTTTGTACATACGTTCATTGTTGCAATATTGAGCACCAAACAATTAAGTCGACTAACTAGACTCAGTCTAGCTAGTCGACTTAATTTTTATTACATTATAAAACTTTTAGTTTATATAATTTCTCATTAAACTTGATCAATTATTATGATATATATATTAATAAGATATTATATTAAAATTAATAATTTTATTAATTTTTATTACATTATTTAATTATTTATTATATTATTTAAATTACATTGAAATAAAATAAGCGTATAGTTATTTTTTTAACTACCAACCGTTATTCTCTGGCCCGTCACATATGCCAAGTTACTCCAAATGGCACGACCTTAAAAAAGTTTCCCCACCACTATACTAGAGTAGCTTTATTTTGGTCGATCCACGTTCTCAGGGTACGAGCCGTCACTGGTTCTCAAATTCTCAAAAAATTTTTGTATTTAAGTAAATTAAATTGATTATATATTTTCTCAGATTACTTTCATTTTCTGGGGAGAGGTATTGAAGAGGTTTAACATTTAATATTTATTTAGTTTTTATAGTGCATGTGCAGTGTAGCGGAATCTTGCAAAACAATAAATGTATAAAACTTAGTGTGAGTGTTAATTATTTCTTCACTAAAACCCATCCTAACAAATGAGGGGTCTAGTATCAAAGACAGTAATATCCATTTTTTTTAATTCTCAGGAAGATCAAAAAACTATCCTGAACATCAGGACGGAAATATTAATGCAAAACAAATGTTACTATATTAATAAAAGCGACAACATCCAAAATCAGTGATCAATTTATAGAATAGAATAGAATAGAATAGAATATTTATTGTGTACTAGGAACAAAAAATATTGTATGGTACAAGTCAAAAACAAAAGTAAAAAATACAAACAATTCAAAAGTTAATAATTAAAAAATTTTTGTTTTTGCAAATTAACAATTTAACTGATTAAAAAACAAAAGAATTCCTAAGAATTTACAATAAAAAATGTATCTAAAATTTAAGTATAATTTAAAAAAGTTGTTTTAGTTATTTCCCTGATATCGTATGGCTCCACAGATATAAGGCATTTCTTTATAATTTTTTTAAAACGATTGATGGATGTAATATTTCGCATTTCCTTGGGAAGTAAATTAAAAAAAAGATAAGCAACTATATAAGCAGCCTTTTTCGAGTAAAGTAGTTTTATGTATGGGATAACGAAAAAAATCTTTTTGTCTAGTAATACGGTCGTGGTCAATTTTAAAATTTGAAAAATAATCTCTGTTTCTATATACGTAGCAAAGACACTCATAAACATATAAACCTGGGACAGTTAGTAAATTTAGCGACCTAAAAACTCCTTTACAGCTTTCACCAGGTTTCAAATTAGCTAAAGTTCTCACTGCTCTCTTTTGCAGTATGAAGATAGTTTGACTATGTGCACCACCCCAGAACACAATTCCATAAATTAAAAGTGAATAGAATTGGCCATAATAAGCAGTTATCAGTGTGTTATGATTAACCACTTTTTTCAATTCTTTCAAGAAATAATGAATTTTACTGAGTTGACCACAGAGCCGTTGTACATGCTCCAACCATTTCATGTGTTCATCTATTATGACCCCTAAGAATTTGGTTTTTGATGTAAGTTCAATGTTGCTGTTATTTATATCAATTTCTCTTGGATAAGCAGTTTCATTTCGATTGTGTCTAAATAATATACATTGAGTTTTATTTGTATTCATTACTAAAGTATTCTCCTCGAACCATTTAGTAACGGTTGAAATAGCAGACACTGTTTTATCCTTTATCTCGTTATAATCTTTCCCAACAACTAACACAGTCGTATCATCAGCATAGTTTGTTAAAGTCACTGAATGCTCATTTAAAGTTGCTGAAAGATCATTTATGTATAGTAAAAACAAAATTGGAGCAAGTACACTGCCCTGTGGGACTCCTAAAGTAATAGGTTTTGAATTTGAAAAATGCTCAGCTGAGTTTGCTGTAATACTTACTTTTTGACAACGGTTACTTAAATAAGACTGAAACCAATTGTAGGCCATTCCTCGGATTCCCATTTTTTCCATTTTATTCAGTAAAGTCTGATGGTGAACACAGTCAAACGCCTTGGATAGGTCCAAAAAAACCCAGAGTGCAATATTTCCCCTATCAAGGGCATCAAGAATCTCTCGTACAAAAGTGAAAACAGCAGTAGCAATAGACTTTGTTTTCTGATATCCATGTTGGTTCGGTACAATAATATTTTTCGCGTTCAAAAAAGACACCAATCTTCTGCACATGGCAATTTCAAATATTTTTGAAAAATTAGAAAGAAGGCTAATTGGCCTATAATTCTCTACTACTAGAGGATCCCCTTTTTTAAACAGAGGCTTTACTACTGCTAACTTCAACATTGTTGGGAAAACTCCATTTAGCAAGGATGCGTTAATAATGTAAGTTAAAGGTTTCAAAATATAAACACCTACTTTTTTCAACATTACATTACTTATACCATCATCTCCACTGGAGTATTTATTTTTTAGACCAGCAATTATTTCAATGATTTCGGCTTCGGTTACTTCAGTTACATAAATAGAATCTGGTATATTACTTACGTGATTAAGATTAGTGTTTACTGGGATTGTGCCTACAAGTTTATTTGCTGCAGTTACAAAAAAGTCATTAAAAATACTAGAAGCCTCAGATGGAGAGAGAACTACTTCATCGTTTGATTTAATCCCACTGAAACTTTCATTTTTTGATTTTTTGATGCTCTTTTCTGTATGTATTATGTTCCATATAGTTTTTGTTTTATTACTAGACTGAAAAATTTGATTGTCATAGTAGTTCTTTTTTTCTTGTAAAAAAAGTTTAGAATAAAAACCCTTATATTCATTGTATGCCTCCTTGGGCAGCTGATTTTGAATATACAGTTCAAATAGAAAGTTTAAAGTTTCTTTGGCATGCATAACCTCATCGGTCATCCATTTTGGTTTTTGGTTTTGATGAAATCTTACTTGCTTAAGAGGAAATGCCAAGTTAAAATGAATTAAAAATAACCTAATAAAAGTACTGTATTTTTCATCTACTGTTAATGCCTCATATACTGGGAACCAAGTTTCATTTTTTAGGAGATTATAAAAATTTTGATAATTTTGTAAACTAAAAATACGTTTATAACTATATGAGTTTTTAACATTTTCTTGTTTTTCAAAAATGGTGATTTCCTGACCAAAATGATCAGATATGTTTTCATTTAAAACACTAACATTATAAACTGAAAAATTAGATAAATAAATGTTGTCTAGGCAAGTTGACGTGGTGGGAGTGACTCTAGTAGGACAATCAACTATAAATTTCATATTATAAGTGTTCAAAATATTGTTTACAGAATTTATATTTCTAATATTTTTTTCTAATGGTAACATATCTATATTGAAATCTCCAGCCACTACCACAGACTTTTTTCCACCATGAGTTGCAAGATGCAATAATTGATCTAATTTATTTAAAAAATCGTCTGTGCCTGTGTCCGGGGGCTTATATATTACACATATGATGTACCAATGATCATTTAATTTGAATTCAGCTGCTGTACATTCAAAAATATAGTCCTCACTTAGTGAATTTATATCATCCCTAATAATTGGTCTTAGAAAATCTGCACAATACAGAATAACACCTCCATGTGCCCTTTTTGCAGTGCGACAATGATATGAAGCGACTTTATAATTTTCTAACTGGTATGCCTCTATGCTACTTGCATTTAACCAAATTTCAGTTAAAGCTACAAAATGGACATTTAGACTGCTTACAACTAAATTTATATTATTTAGACAATTAGATAGTCCCTGAACATTTTGATGAAATAGTTTTATACAATCCTTGCTATTGGTCTCTATTTTGTTAAGTGATTGCTATAAGCTCTTTGTTTTTTTAGACTCAATATCTAGAATTCTTTTAAAACAAGGGCATTCTGGATCTGTTACTCTATGATTAACTTGTAACGATTTTTTTAATTTGACATTTGTTTCAAAACAATTTATACATTTTACTATTTCAGATTTACAATCAGAAGTCTTATGACTATCACCACAAGTATAACAGGTTAGGTTATTTTCACATTTTACCGCTATATGTCCATATCTTGCACACTTAAAACATCTAACCACTGAAAAGTATTCATTCACAGCACATCTTCGCCATCCAATATTTACCTTACCAGCCTGACATATCTTGTTTTGAAGAGTGACATCCGCTTCTAATATTATGTTACCTTTATTGCGTTGTCCCCTCTGCCTATACTTTGAAAGCACCCTTAATTGTATATCCTCTTCAGGCCCTAGCTCATTTTGATCTTTGAGAGTTTGTAGTATCATTTCATCATCTCCTACTACAAATTCTTCTTCAACTCCTCTTATAATTATTTTTGGATTTTTTTGTTTACCATCTACTACATTGTATTGATTACCAAGTTCATTTTCAACCTTTTTTCTGATTTTTTCTTTAGAATTTTTACTGTCGCAATTTATAATAACAGCTCCTTCTTTACCTTCTCTTAAGTTTGCTACTCCTACTGCTAGACTTTTTGGATCAATGTTTTGTCTAAGATCAGTTTTTGTTTTATTGCTTTCTTGTTTCTCTTTTGGCTTTATAACTAGTACTTCATTTTTTTCATTTTTTTTCTTTAGCATTTCAGCATATGGGGTATATCTCTTTCATATTTTTTAATAATTTCACTTCTTGTAATAATTCCTTCATTATTTCATCTTGCTTTTGTGTGTTCTGATTTTGAGAATTAATGGTGGCTTTCAGTTTATTTATTTCATCAGAAAAAGTGCATTTAATAAATTCAAGCTTACTTAAGATATCGTTCTTTGGTTTTTCAATGCATGTTTTGCAGAAAAATTTTAGTATTCTATTATTTTTCAACTGAATTACTCTTAATTCTGTTATAGTAATTCCACTGCACTCCTGACAAAACTTTTCCTGGCAGGAATCACATGGAAAAACTTCCCTTCCTTTCTCCTTATCAGGTGGTTTCTTACATTGGGAACACTTCATTTTTTTATTATTTTTAACTTTTTAAATATTAAATAATTTTTGGATTATAACAATTCCCAATAAAGACTTATAGTTTCTTGTACTCTTTTTGTTCTCTTATACTCTTTTTGTAATAAAATTACTATTTTTCTTTAGCATACAATTCTTTTAGATTTTTACACCCGAATTGTATGTATACTATAAAAAAAATGTCTGTTTCGGTGTTATCAAAAAAAGTAGCTATTTAATTTCCATTTTCCCATATAAAATTTCAGATAAAACCTGAACTATTTCACTTGTAAACAACACCTGATTGCAAACAATACCAGTTCTCAATATATCATATTCATCAAATAGTATATGTAACATCATTCAGTTATCAGAATTTTTAAATTTAATTATGGATATTGCCGAATTTGATTCCAAAAGGAAGATATTGCCATGCTTGATTCCAAAATGATCATTATGTAATGTACAAAAAGTACACCTATTTTCATATAAAACGTAGAGAAGTATTTTAAATTTAAAGTAACATTTATTTAAGTCTCTTAAAAAAATTTAATTACAATTACACAAATAAAAAAAGAAAGAAAATTAAATTATTACAGTGGGCAAGTGTGCTTCAAATTCACAAATAGTGGTCGTTTCAGGAAATTTATTTGAATTTATGTTGGCTTCCGAAATTTCTTCAGGAAGTATTCCTTTGTAGAATTCCAGGTTATCTAAAATCCTACAATCTTTTCCGAAGTGCTTGGCTAACACTTTATTTATATCAAAATAGTTTTGCAGGATTTATTACAACTTCACCTATTTTTATTTTTGGATTAGTTGAAGTATCCACTTTTATAATCCAGGTTTACACACATTTACTGAATTATAATAGTAAATATCTCCTTTAACAGAAACAAATATTCCCAGTAGATGTACGTTTCAAATAGAATCTTTTAAACAGTTTAAACTGGAAGTGAAAGAACCTGGGGTTTTCATAACTTCTTTAACTTTTGTTTTCCAGTCAAGTACATGACATTTTAGATGCTATATCAAGGTAATCTTTTAGAGTTTCTATAACTTCCATTTTTTGGTTTATATGGATTGGTTAAATGAAATATTGCCGTATATGAATCTAAAACTAACTTGGATATAGCTCGTTTTGAAACCAACCTCAGTTTTGCCTTTAGAAATAAAAGCAATTTAATTTACTTTAGCATAAAAGAAAATTATCATTAAATAGAGAGTTTAAACCTGGACAAAATGGCATATTTATCTCATTTTCGATAAAAATGGATATTGCTGCCTTTGATTCTAGACCCCTCAAATATAAGTACGAATTTATTACAATTATAAAGGTACGTAGACAACAATAAAAAACTCAGCTACTAACAATACAAAGTTATATTGCAATTTTTTTATTATATTGTACATAGAGTTACAACAGATTTATTTTTAGCATTTTTATAAAAAATAAGCCATTACAATGTAAGTATAAGAAATTAAAAAATAACTTTCTTTTATAACAGTTTAATGCTATATTCATGTGGTTTTTAATAGAATGGGTACCAACATGTTTACTTAATAATAACGATATGTAGAAATAACTCATACTGACAACAATATGCAGGTACCATATTTAGTTATAACTCATATATTCATCCACTAATATTTAAAATTCAGTTGCTATAACACCATTATTGTGTAAAAATTGGAAAAGTCAAATTTTTTATTAGAGATTGTAAAGTGAATGAATAAATAAGAACATAACATTTTAGTTATTTGTTCAATATAGGTACAGATAGTAAAAAATATAAACGAGAATTTACTTCTGTACACTATTTTGATATATTAGCACCAAGAGAGAAAATAAAATTAAATACTGACTTATTTATTATTAACGCTTCTTATTATTTTAATGTATATCATCTTAATTATTATTCACAACTCATCACTAGCTTTAAGTAAAAAGTAAATCAAAAATATCTTTTAAATTGTGCAACAAAAGGGTAAAGGGTGTCTTGACATGAAACTGATGACTCACTTACTTGGCTTATATCAAATTTACAAAATTCATACAAAATATTACAATTTTTTATTTAACAATGTTTAAGCAAGGAATGATAAGTCTCTAAATTTACTACTCATTTTAAAAGAATATCAGAATCACAATATCTATAGTTCATGGTTACAAGAAAATTTGGCAACTATATTAAAAATACAAAATATCAGTTGCAGATAAAAATTAATCTGAGACAAAAATTTATATAAGTGCAGTCTCTTTACTGATTAGTTATTTATCAAATTCAGACTTTGGATGGAATGATTTCAAAATCATAATTAGTCTACAACTGAAGTAATTCGTCTTTTTCAGTTTTTTTCATTCAAACTTGTAACCATGATATGCAGCTAGGTTTAACATCTATCTGAGCTACTTATCTATATATTTATTAAGTCTCACAGACTACTCGATCATATGTTGGGTAGGTGCCACCTCTAACAGCATTTGTAAGAAGACTGTAATTCCATCTGAAACAACGAAATGTTACTGTTTAAATTTGCAGAATGTAATTGTGTACCCCATCAGATTCTTACGTAACACGGCAATAGGTGAATAAAAATAAGGTGATAAGCACTGATCAAAGAAATATTAGATATGTATACCTAGTGGGAAGTTAATAAGAGATGAAAGTAGCACAATGGGAGTTCGAAGAATTCCCATCGTCTTACCTAGCTCCTTCTTCTATCCAATTAACTTGCTGACAAAATTATGAGTTTTTTCTGAAGTATATGTTTTCCCATTCACCTCATGAATGAAGTGATTGATGCCTGGAAGCAGCTTTTTAAGGCGAGCGAATGGCAATAAAATATCTTACCCATAAATGGTATGCGCACTTTATAGTGCACAAACGGAACGTAGAATACCATTCCACCCAATATGAACAAGGCAGCGTACAAATATTCGATGGTTGGTTTATCTACGATGGGGCCAATAATCAAGTAGATAGATACCACTAACACCACAACTGGAATGATGATTGGCACCTAATAATGAGACGCAAACGTTAAATTATGAAAAATAATCTTGTTAAAAAATGATTATACCTTATAGGGCCTTGGATAGTTGGGTTTAGTGTATCTCATAACGATAAGTGCTACCATAGCTCCTCCGTAAAATATCCAGGCAGTAAAACTAAAGAAGTCAATTAGCGAGTCTATTGTTCCATATAAAACCATTGCGCCAGCAATCAAAGACTGAAAACATAATTATAACATTATATTCGGAAGGAAGGTCAGTTTTCTAAATAATACTTACATGAAAAATCAATCCTGGTGCGGGAGTGTATCGTCGAACATGCACATATGATAATATATCAAGCATGTGTCCCTCACGACTGGCAGCAAAACATAAACGTCCAGCAGCAAATAACGTTCCGTTTGCTGAACCAAACGTAGAAATCGTTACAGATAAAGGCATTAACCATGCCATTACACCTAACAAACGATTACCATATGTCACAGCCACAGCTTCTGAAGTAGTCATTTCTAACGGCGACATTACTGTTAAGTACGAAACATTGATCAACGCGTAACAAACTGTTACTAGAGGTATTCCTATAATTATGCTTCTTGGCAAATTTCTGAAAAAGTAAAACATACAATTAAAATACTTTCATTACTAATACGTCGTTTACTACCTATTTATTACCTACATCTTTATCGTGTTGCACGGGTTTTAGTTCATTTTTGTTCTATGTTTAAGAGTAACAATCATTATTACTTTAATAAAGGAGGGAGCGAGTATTAAAATTAAAATAATAAATTTCAAAAAAATTAATACATACTTGGATGGATTCTTTATTTCTTCCGTTACATAATTTAAATTATTCCATCCATCGTAAGCCCACAAACCAGTATAAAATGCAGTAGCAATATTTCCAATGGAGAATTTTGTATGCTCAAATGGATTTTGTAAATGTTGAACGTTCCCTAAAATATAATATGCAAACAGTTAGCATTTTAAACATATTTCTCTAAGGCATAGGCGAATATTGATTAAAAATGTAATATGGAATAACGAATCACGAGCGCCAATGAAATTTCTTGGTATTGCTTGTGGTGTCATTCATAAACTCATTGGATGCGACGATCAGAAGTGAATTAATTTATTGTACAGGTTACTAACATTTACTGGGTTGCCGTTAGCGTTATTTTATACTAGTTACAACCTGAAAAGACTGATGAAAACATATGGCTTGTTTAAATTTGACAGTGGAAAAACCACAATCCTTGTTTAGATAAATAAAGACAGTAACAAAATGACCAAATAAATATTGACAGGGGTAGCAAAAATGGTGTAAATGTTACTAAATTGATTACTTTAGTCATATAAAAGTAAAAGAGGTTAATATACGATAATTTTAAGGGGTTATAGAAGACATCAAAAGAAACAAAAAAGTCTAATACAACTTTGTTCTAGGAGGTACCACTTTTTCAGAAAAAAAAAAAGTTGTAAACTTTAACATAATTTTGCCGCGTTAATAATATTAGTTTAATTATGGGGCTCTGTCAGAAGATACATCTCATCTAGCACAACAAAAAACTTTAATAACATTTTTACGCATGATCAATCGTTTACGCGTAAGATCGGATTTACATTTAAAAATTTCTTTTTTAATTTGTATATGCTGTTTACTAATGTGTTCACTCGCTACTTTTCAGCTCTTTGTTAGTTCTTTAACGTAAGAACATGTTATGTTTTGAAAGTCTTAGATATTTTCACTATGAGTATGTTTTGATTTACTAACAAAGTAATTTAAATATTCAGTACCGCCAATGTATTACCTTCACATATTTTGTATATTCCTCCAACTATAATTATTAGTACTGCAACTAATTTGGCCGCTGTAAAAATATTTTGTACACTGGTAGCTAGGTTTACACTAAAACAGTTTACGTATAAGATGACCACTGTAAAGAAAAAAAAAGTTAGTTTATGCTCACTATTAGAAGAAACGTTTAATGATAAAGATTTTTTCACAAGTGAAAATCAGGTTAAATAAATGCGGTTGCATTATCATTGAATGAATGTGAAAGAAAACAAACACAAACTAAATGCTAAACCTTTGAAATCTTTAAAGATTTTTTTCTTATTGAGCAGTTAATTCTGTTTTAAAATATAAACAGAAAAGTCATGAATAATTATTAAAATATTAATAACTTACCTAATGCCAGTAATGCTACCATTTTCACAACAATCTCTGGGGGTTCGCATTCGCTTACAAAAGCTTCGACGGCGTATTTTCCGAAGCTTAGACAAATAATTGCCATTTGGGAAGGTTTTAACACTAACGTGCTTGCCCATGAAAACAAAAAGGCGGGTGGTGCTCCAAATGCATCCATAAAGTAGGCGTATTCAGCGCCGGATGACGTATTCATAGTACCCAGTTCAGCGTATGCTAGGGCACCTTAACAGATAATTAATTTAAATTACTTTATGATGAGTACAAAATAATGCTATTAAAACAAATATATAATTAATGAGTTTTCAAAAATCTCAAGGAATTGACTATCTAGTAATTCACTTTTATTTAATTTATAGCTAGAACAAAATTCTGCAAAAAGTTTTTTAAGTTGTAACAGTTAAGTTCTAAACAGTATTAAAAGATTTCAAGAATTTTCATTAAATAAATGATTTAGAATACATCTTAATAAGCCTTTAGTATTTTCGAGGTTGTGAAAATTTTATTAAGATGTTGCGGGTAGATCACTTGTGCTTCTATTTACAACCCAACTTCACTTCCTTATAAAATGGGCATTTTTATTTAAAATATTCACATAGGTATTATGCTTTGGTTGACGGATATAATAATATTCGAAAACATGTTAGAAATTAATTTTGATATATCATTCGTATTCTATTAGGCAATCAGAATGTTCTGTTTCCGTGTAATAACCAATATCTTTATGCTGAAAAATCTAGTGCTACTTACCACCATTTACGTTTAATTTCAAAGAATAATTAAATTATAGATAATTGTGTGCAATAGTGTAGCTTTTACAAAATAAGAAAATAACAGTCAGTATAGTTACATTACTTTTAAAAATAACACCTCTATTATAATCTGTCGGAAGTAAAAAAAATGTATTCGTTCCGCATGAAAAAAACAAACAAGTGACAACTAACATTTTATGTTATATTCTTTTTTGAAACCTTTTTGATCAGTTAGTAAGTTCTACTAACCTATCAACAGTTTGTGTTATCGCTAGTAAGTTACAAATATATAATAACACGAAAATATAAAATTAGATTTTAAAATTTATTTTTCACACTATCAGATTGAAGGTGAAAATAGAGTTTATAATTCTACAAAAAATAAAGGTCAAAATTACATCACTTTTATTTCTACAGTCTTTATTATGGGGACAAAATAAAAAGCGATCATACAAACTGCCATAAATTAACACGAAATTTTCTTTGTTGCGTGGGTAGGGTTGTAAATTCTTAACAAAATCCACTGCATTGACGTAACAGTAGTCAGTGTTAAATATTAGAATTGCACATTTTTGGTATTAGTTCCTTTTTTTATATCAATGCTTTAATCACATCAATGAACAATATTTTTGTGAAAATGTTTATTTTACCTAATACGACTTTTATTTAAAATGCGTCATTTCAAAACCTACCTAGTAGGGATAAAAATCCACAAGCCATCCATATGACGAAACTCATTCCAATCGATCCGGTCCTCTCTAGAAGTCCGGACGGGGATACGAAAATTCCAGACCCTAAAACATAATATTGTGTTACGGTTTGCATTTCAATACTACGTATGCTATCCACAAACCATTGATATTCTTATTATGAAACAACAAATATCTGTTACCTATATGTAGGTATTTTTCGCAAACTGTAGTTCAATTTTTAGGCCTTCTGTTTTTAAAGATAAAACCATTTTGTTTGCACTTCTCAAGTAAAGAAAATATATTAGGAAAATAAATTTATTGGATAAATTAACGTTTGGTAGATGTGTAATCTATAATTGAGGCTTGTTTTGGCTGTCTCTAGTAATAGCACAATTAAGAAAAAGCAACTACTGATCAATAAGTTACTGAACGCTACATTACTTTTTGATGTTAGTCAAGCGGTCTGAAAGTGTTTACCATGAAAAGCTTTCAACTAAGAATGTTTAAACAAGAAAGGAGCAATAGCGTGTCTACAGTTTGAATTGACATGGGTAAGATAGTGATGACAACTGACGTAGAAAAATTATTAAATGAAATATTGAAAATTATAGCACTGAATGTTGAGGGTGAAAAGATGATGGACAGTTTATTTAAACTTGTTGTGTTTGGAATCTTGTTATTCAGAATTTGTTTAGTGAACGAACTGAAAATAATTATAAGAGTTCTTTACAGATGTAGGTATTGTGCTATACCATTCATCTGTAACACTTACATCAAGTAATCGGCAAGTACATTTCTAATTTAAAGATGGGTTTTTGAATGAAGTATGAAATCTTATACAGCAATATAAAGTTGCATGTGTATGCTATTTTTACTGGGTTTTGCAATTCCAAAATCCTTACTTGTTAAGAATAATTAGTAGAATAATGCATAGTAGTCTGGAATTGTAAATAACTTTTTTTACATAAACATGTACGAAATCAAACTAAAGTGATATGTGTAAAATAACACTGTTTTGCCTGATTACATTGATTACACTGTAACCCTAAAATTTGAAACGTTCAAACAGGTGTAACAAAACTAGATCGAATAGCACTGAAATAGTAGGTGTAGCATCAAGGATGAAAACTGAATGCTTGGAAGCATACTTGTCAGTTGTCAAAAAATCGCACAGTTTTAAATACGTGGGTGGTTTGGTAAGTCGGTGACTTTTTGAATTTTCCGCGCAGTAACTTTAAATGCAACACTGCTCCCGTCAACTGCCACCTATGGATAGACTACTGTAAAATTTTGAGAAGGCTGTGCCATTTAGTTTGTGTTTGACAGCCATTGAAAGCAAATAACCTCGTGAATTTTAACGAAAATGGAAGATTTCGTATGCTGATTAAGCATTATTTTTTTGCGTAAAAAAAACATCACCGAAACTAAGGAAAGGCTTGATAAATACTATGGGGACTCTGCACCATCAATTTCAATGGTTAAGAAGTGGTTTACTGAGTTTCGTTGTGGTCGTACCAGCACAAGTGACGCCGAACGTTCAGGTCACCCAAAAGAGGTCGTTATCCCAGAAATCGTCGATAAAATCCATGGAATGATATGGCTGAGGCTGTAGGCATCTCAACTGAGCGGGTACATCACATTTTACATGAATATTTGGACATGAAAAAGCTATCCGCGCGATGGGTGCCGTGATTGCTCACACTCGACCATAAGCGCAACCGTTTGACCACTTCAAAGGAATGTTTGGCGATGTTCAGCCGCAATCCGAACGAGTTTTTGCGGCGTTTCGTTGCCGTAGACGAAACATGGATCCATCACACTACCCAGAGACCAAGGAACAATCAAGACAATGGGTTTCTCAGGGTGAACGTGCACCAAAGAAGGCCAAAATGGGTCTGTCGGCCAACAAGGTCATGGCCACAGTTTTTCTGGAATGCACGCGGTGTCATTCACATCGATTACCTTGAAAAGGGTAAAACGATCACCGGTGAATATTATTCAGAGCTTTTGGACAGATTCGATATTGATTTGAAACAAAAACGACCGCATTTGGCGAAGAAAAAAGTGCTATTCCATCAAGACAATGCACGGGTGCACACGTGTGTAGTCACCATGGCAAAAATCCATAAATTGGGCTACGAACTGCTACCCCATCCAGCATATTCTCCAGATTTAGCCCCCTGTGACTATTTCCTGTTTGCAAACCTGAAGAAATGGCTGGGTGGTAAGAGATTTGGGTCGAATGAAGAGGTCATCACTGAAACAAACGCCTATTTTGAGGGCCTTGAGAAAACCTATTATTTGGAAGGAATAGAAAAATTGGAAAAACGCTGGACTAAATGTATCGAGCTAAAAGGAGACTATGTTGAGAAATAAAACGCTTATTTGCCGAAATAAATATCTTTTATTCAAAAAGTCACTGACTTATCAAACTACCCTCGTAGGTAAAGGATCACAGTGGCATCTAAAACCAAAAATTTTGCTTATCAAAGTATGCAGTGTTAATTTTTGACTACTATCTTCCTTATTACAGAAAGCTGAGAATAGAGGCTAGAATTATTTGAAGTTGAGGCATTTATGTTCATTTATTCTTGCAGTCTGTAAAATTTCTTTAGGTAAGTTACTATTACAAATTGAAGCAAAAAGTTAAGCCGATAATTTCTAGTTACACAAATTTACGGGATTCTCACTATGAGAAACCACAAAAATCATTTATACTGTAAGGATTATAATAATTTTACAAAATCTGAAGTATGTAGAAGAATGAAGGTACGTATAAAAACGAATTTTAGAATCAAATCAGCAAATCCAAGCAAATCTGTCTTTTTATTTGATCGATAAAGGGCCTATTTAGGAAGAATAGAGAAATGTAGCAGTGAATAGGTTTAACACCCACGCAAATACCGGTGCGTAGGCGTCGACAATAGCGGTTAAAATCCTTAATCGTGAAACTTTGAGATGGCTTTCTTTTACGATCTACGTATTTTCCCAATCTATTCTATCATCTGCTTGCTGAATGTTAAAAAAAATTGTACGACGTACTTGTAAGCTATTTCTCAAATAGGTTTTAATAAATATATTGTAGATGTCTTAATATTCTAAAGGTTGCATTTTACTGGTTAATGAAGCAGCTTACCGATCATCGTTCCAACAATTAAAGCCACCCCACTGATGAGTCCCACCCGTCTCTTGAGGTGAAGAGCGTCATTCTCAATTGAGCTGGGTCTCTCCAACTTGTCTGGCCCTGCTGTGGCTGAGTCCTCAAGACCACCGCCTTCGCCATCACCACAACCATCTCCGTTGCAAAGGGTGCTCCTGCCGCGAAATTGTAAGCCTTCTTTTGGAAACCCATTATTATTTCCTGAAAAGATAGTAAAAATTAGTGAATTACGTGTTCTCTAAAAGCATTTAAGACAAAACTGTATTCTTAAAATTACAGAATCGACCGTGCAAATAAAATTTGATATTTTCATTAAAATACGAATTGTTTATTTATACACAGACAAACATGATTACTAAACGTGGAGGGTCAAATTTGTTTTTGTTAAAAATAAAGAACTTAGTGAGTGTGCAAAATGGAACTACAGATAACTCTACTTTACAATTACGCTATTGTACATAGTATTGAAACTTTATCTGTAGGTTATTGTTGTTATTATTATTATTATTAATAAGCTAAGTATGTACATACTATAGTTTTTATTAAACTTCCCGTCTGTTTTACTCAATATTCATAAAATTCGATGATGCTGTTACATAATGAAAATAAAATGCTTGGAAGATTGCTTGATTGATTACGTATTATAGTACACGATACACTACTCTATATATAGATCACTTGACCGAGCATCAAATAACTTGAAAAATAGAAAAATAATCGTTTCAGTAATTTAATTAAAACTTCTAAACTAAATAAAATTTAAAATTACAAATAATTTGTACCTTTGTACCTTGGACATGTTTTGATAATAATCTCGTTACTACTTCTAGCGCGTTTCTTTACTTTATTTTCAGGTAATTGTTTGAGACTTACACACTTGTGGACTCATGTAACTGGTCATAAGAAATTCAGAGTGTATTTTATATATTTTATGATTCAGAGTATACGTCTTAATAGTCTTCAAAAATAAACCATTTGATGTGTATTAATTATTGGACATCTTCAGAACGAAATCGGTTGCAATCAGAGCATAGTTCTATAATGTAACAAACGGAAAGAAGAGCACAATCAATTTTAAGTAAAGATGGCAAACAAGGTACAATTTTTTTTTGGGGTGCCATTTCCAATAATGCCAGTTCCAATAAGTCAATTTTTTAATTTCTAGTGCTAATTAGTAGCCTGGTGAGTCATATCTCCTCGCTGTGGAAGTTTGCATTTTGGTAGACCACCAAAGTCATTACTTCTTTAATTTTATTTTGTGCTATCTTCTCTAGGAAAAATTACTGTTAGTGGGAATTACTTAATGATTTATTTATAAAAGTTAACGCTATGAAAGAATTTCATCAACACAACGAAAAGAATGTGACAGGAGATTGATCCAGAAGACTATAGCTATAACTGCAGCTCTTTAACAGGCATGCCTGGCTTCAGAACCCAGTTATCAAAATTGTGTTTAGTTGAAAAAAGATCAGCTAAGATAGCGCGTGTACAATTTCTATTCTACCAATGTGCACCGTGGAAAGCGATTTACTGTGGCTCTTTCATCAGAAAGTGAGAATACCGCGGTGAATGTTTTACGATATTTTAAAGTGCTTAGAAAGTGGGTTGCCAGCCGCTCGATTGACTGGATCTGTAAGAAAAGCCAAAATATTCACAAAGAAGCAAGTAAGTCAATTTGTTTGACAACAACGATTGCATCTGGACCCGTACCGCAGCAAGAAAATCCAATTGCTCTTAGTTATGAAAAGTTATATACGCAATACAAGGTGTTGGCGGAGAAGACAACCATCAAACGCAAGCGTCGAGAAGTTATTCCACATCGAACAAAGAAGCAGCAAGAGCTTGCGAAGCGAAGGGCTGCAGACTGATCCGCAAATTTTTCGACCGAGCTTTCATCTTGGACGATGAATCCTATTTTACGCTGTCGCATTCGAGATTCGACTATTCATCATGGGAACGGAAATTTGTACACGTCCAACATTTCTGCAGGATATGTTAGATTTGCAAAAAAGAAAAAGTTCGAGCAAAAGGTGCTCGTCTGGATCGCAAAAGGTCCATAATGGTTAAGTCAACCTATGATTCGGGATTTTGGCTTATCAACAAGGAACTTTACTTGAATAGCTGTATTCGCCGTCGACTGATCCTCATATCCGGGACAACTACGGGGACAACGAATACTTCTTCTGGCCAGATCAAGCAAGCTCGCACTACACCAGAGTCATCATAGACCACCTAAAACAAGAAAACATCAACTACGTGAAGAAAGCTGACAATCCAGCAAATGTTCCGGAGGTTCGGCCCATTGAGAACTTTTGATCTATCTTGGAAGGACGAGTATGCGCTAATGGCTGGACAGCGAAAAACGTGCCTCAACTGAAGAATCGGATTCGATATTGCTTAAGGAACATCGAGAAATCAGTTGTACACCACCTCGCCAACGATACCCAGAAAAGGATGGATGATGTTCGCCGCAATGGCGTCGTCGAATGTCGTCACAGGGTGTGAACTGTATACCTTAAACGTAGTTGTCAGATAAACCATTTAACATTAAACAAGTGGTTGTTTTCGTGTTAAAGTTTACTGGACAACTTTTTGTGCGGATTTTTATTGTGCACCCTTTATAGCCATAATACTAGTTTACAAGGTTTTTAATCAAGAGTTCAAAGTACCACGGTCTTGCAGTCTTTAGAACTCATAATTTTGCAATCTTAATTGTGTTTAAAGTACCTCAGTTTAAATATTGTAAACTGTGATATTAAAAATTTTCATAGTTCAAAAAACAAGTACACAAATTAAGCCTAAGATACGTCAACTGAGCTGGATGATAGGTAGGAAGTCTAAACTTACGATCGAAAATAAAATTCTTCTTTACAAGTGTGTAATCAAGCCAATTTTGACTTATGGAGTTCAGTAGTGGGGTTGTGTAAAATCCTCTAATACCAAAATTATACAAATATTACAGTAAAAACTATTAAGAATTATATTTAATATTAAGAATGATGGTATAGGCCCTCCGTGGTCGAGTGGTAGCGATCCTACCTCTCGTTCAGAGGGACAGGGGTTCAAATCTCGGTTGCGACTAAATTTTCAAAATTTAGTACTATCGTGTTTGAGCTCCTTAGGTTAAGGTATGAAAGTTATATGAGTGATAAAGTATGGGGGAGAGTAATGTACTTGCTACAATAGCTCCATTACGTCCGTTGCACTCCCATAAGAGTTTGTGTGGAACCCCGACACTGCGAAATTCGGTAAAAGGGGAATGGATTATGTATGTATTACCTTTGATAATGACAGCATAGCTGTCGAAACAATATTGTCAGGTTGTATTTTAATAAAACTGTGAAACTTTTAATAATCTTTATTTATTTCATGATTATGGAGTTCCACAAAATAAGGCTGGAAACAATAAACAATATGTATGTATGTATTAAGAATGATATTCGACGCCCCTTGGTACGTCTTCACGGGCATTGGCTTACCGATGTGGACCCATTTGTTCTTCCGTGTTTCAACTGATTTAGTTGTAATTATTTTTGAGTGTAGTCGTTGGATTACTTCAGTGTTCTAGTTTCATCATGTTTTCTTAAAGTTCTATGGAGCAGATAGTAAATCTCACAGATAAATTACAAAAAAAAATCTTAACTTACAAATTTAAGCTTTCAGTGTGCTTAAAGATTTTCGCTTATATTGTCAAAATGACAAAATATAAGGTAGCTCCCTAATAGGTGTCTTTATTTTCAGAGTTACAAACATTTAAATATTCTGCAAATTCTAATTTCACAGTTTTCAGGCCTTGGAAGTTTAAATGCATTTACTTAGATATCTCAAGTATCAATCATGAGGTATAAATATCGAATTGTGAAGTATAAGAACTTTTTTGATGAGTTTTAAAAACTATAAGAATTTCATATCTTACATTAGAAATTTTCAGACTTCCAGAGTGTCAAAGCTTTAGAAACTTACATCTTCGATATTTACATATGAGTCTCATAAACCAGAATTTCAGAAGGTCGCCAGAGATAAAAAAGAATCAAATGTTCTTTGCAGTTTCAGATTTTAGTAATTATTAGGGGAGTAATAGTGGACAAAGGTAGTGCCATTGATATTGACAGTTACTTTGAAAATAGACTTTTACAGTTAGATAACATTTAGAATACTGGATGCACTATCTATGTGTTGTCTTCTAGACTAATCAATAATTCATTAAAATAGCTTTTATTGAACATTTCAATATTCAGAAATTACAAAATTAATTCTCATGTCAATGGTTCTAAACAGGTATGCTGTATATTATCAGTATATACCACAATATAAATAGATGCTAGTGTGTTTTGAAAAATAACTGAAAATTCTCATCCAACAGTGTCAGTAATACAAGTCGCATTCTTGGTAAAAACTTATAAATTGCAGAGCATTAGTCTGTACATTTTCATTGTCAGATTAAGATATGATGAAATTGCTTAAAGTTGTCGTATACCTACCACCTATATATACTGTGTGGCCTCGAGGCATTGTCATATTCATTGCGTGGGTTGGTCATAACAGAACTGCAGTAGATAACTGGAAGATAAAAACCTTATCTACCAGGCTAAATAGCTTTTTTCTGATATACCACAAAAACGTAATGCTGTTTAATACTTTTATAAGCTTAGAACTAACTAATTGACTCAGTTTCGGAATTTTCTGACTATCCACAGGGTGCATCAGCAGCGACGTGATTCCATAGTTGTGTGCTTTACCGATCGCTAATTAACATTTCATTTATTTAGAGGCGTTAATTGTAGAGGCCTTATAGTATATATGATACATTGCATTATATAACTCAACGTTTTGGAAGTCATACTTCTTATGCACTTGGGCATTCGCTGTGAGAAGGACAATATTTTATTTATTTATTTTTGGGCGAGGAATCGGGATGGCGGAACATCCTTTGTATTTCGAGAGATACAATCTAGGAGAATTTTTTACTTTGGGGTGAACTGTCGAGCAGTCGTTGGAGATGTCGGACTTCATTACTAGTATCTGAGACTAGCCTGAAGATAGAGGGAGGGCAGTCGTTAGAGGTGTCGGGAAGCACTAGGATTCGAGACTTGAGGGCAGACCACACGGCGTTCACCCTTAGAACTGGTCGTTGTGTACCCCATCCAAGGCTTGTCTGGGCAACGGATGACGCGATCAGAATTAAACGTGTGGTAGAGCGCACCAGGCCTATAACTAGGAGATCGGGGTGGCGAACCCATTTAAAAACCAAGTCCCGCTACATTTGAGGTTGGATTCGATCGGGCAGTGGCCCCAGCTAAGGCTTGGTGAAAGAACCTATGGTTCTGATGTACCTAACATAGGTTAGGGATAGTCCTAATGCTGCACTCCTAATACTTAGTACCGTATGAAAGAGGACGGGAGGGTGCCGGCGGGTGAGCACGTGTTAAGTCAATCGCTCCGGTACTAACCTGGTTAGCTAGTAGAGGGTGGATAGGCAACCTCGCTCCGACCAGTGAGTAACTGGGAGCAATTGCTGTGCAATTGCGCACTGATTGAGCGTATCTCAATTACTTCATCCTTTGGAAGGAACGTGGGGGGTATGTTAACATGGGAACTCCACGTAAAACATACATGTAATCATGTAGTTTTACTTATTATTCAATTTTCTACGCAGATATACCTAAGCGAACCGTAAATGATAAATTTCTGAGTACTGCTCTCTATACTTTAGAGGGTGCTAGGTTACAATGTATTATTTCTAACACTTGCAAACCTTTACATTTAGTTTGATTTATAAATAAACGTTTTCACTTCAGCCTAATTAACTTTAGTTATTGATCATTGTTAGATTGGTGAACTGCATCAAACTGAAATTAACCGAAAAATCCCAAGATTAATCTGTGTGAAGATCTATAGCTATTTACATATTCCATTATTGAAATTCTGAGAAGCATTTTATCAAATTTATTTAGATTAATACCGATACGGTACTAAATAAGGAACAGTTCCTATTCATCTTTTTACACTCTGATCAAAATAGGAATATACATATCATTAATACCATACGCGTGCTTTACACGTGATTGTCTACCAGTTCAGTTCCACTATGGTTGAACTTTAGTAAGGACATTAGAGAATAAGTTACAAATCAGTTTAATTCGAACAATTGGCGCTGGAATTTCTGACTTAAATTTATAGACAGCTTAAGACGCTGTAATTATTATTATTGTATTAAGCGCGAGGGGGTTTTCAATTTTAAAATAATAATTCTAATATTGGTACAAGAAATTTCCATCAGGAAATCATCCTCTCACGCTGGAAAAATAAAAAAGTGACATGGAAATTTTTCGGTCAATAGAAAAACAGACAATTCCCTTCAATCATATTCCCTTGCGTATACGCCTAATTCTTTTTAGGTCAGGCAAATTTAACGAGAGAAAGCTTTTAGAAATGAAAATTCGAAGTAGGTTTATATGTAGGTTACAGACTGTCAAAAGGAAATTAGATTATTAAAATAACTAATCACCTTCTGAGATTATTAATAAGAGGAAGAAGAAATTTACAAAATTAAAAAAAAGTAACGCAAACATCGACCGTGCTTATTAAAATGAGTTGAAAATATAAGGTCGTTATAATTTAGAAGTTCAAGAGCATCGTTTACTGTTTGTCAAATCGAAATTCTGTGTGTTTTGTGATTCATCATTGTTATTAGATTCTAACAACTTCTTGGAGACTATTAAATTAATTACAAACCATTTTACTCAATTAAAGAAATAAATAAATAATACTTGTTTTCAAAAGTTCTTTGTTAAACATTTAGCTCCTGGGTTAGCTTACTAGAGTCACATAGATTAAGTCAGAGTTCTGGCTTCATTTATCACTACAGACATTTCATTCACAGTATTTCAACTGTTCGTCTTTCTAATCAATAAATTTAACAGCTAGTCAGTCATTTTGAACGATGCTTGATGAATTACGAAACTTTACGAAGTGATGCAGCGATAAGTTAATATTAACTGAAAAGATTACAACAAAGGAAAGCTTGTCTGAAATTTCAGAATATTGTATTTCTCAACATACCATTAATAATTTCTATACAACAATGTAAGTAAACCTTTGTAGTTACGTATAACATTGTCAGCAGTTTAACTTTTATGGTAAAATTAGTTAGAATGTATTCCAGTTTTGGACTAAACTAATATTCCGGACGTTCTAGATAGCAATTAGTTTCTCTGAAATATGTTCTGCTGACATATTTCATGTCGGAATAACATTTAAATGTGAAAACTTATCTAAATATTTACAAAGATTGCAGAAAGTTTCAGTTGATCAAGTAATTTGCTTGTTTGGTGTATGACCTGCTATTGCAGCACGATTTTTAATTGAAAGTAGTACTGAAAAAGTAAGCATTTAAGTGTAAATGCATAGATTTCTAGATGACTAGATGACTGATTGGATATTTCTAACACTATTATGACCCATAGAATATACGCAACCTCAATCAATAATCTCCAAAATAATAATTGCGTTATGGAAACAACTCTGGGTAACCTTTTCTAATGTTATGTGGGTCAATATTCACAACCAGCCGAACGAAGAACAACATCTACTGCTACAAATGTGTCGTCCTTGTAATACAGTATTTTTTGTGGAACTAGTGCTACGATTTGGTTTGAAGTATGAGCAGAAGGCAATATTATTCGAAAAACAAGCTGGATCTTCTGTACCATAATCGATAATAAATTTTCATATCTAGCATGCTCTCTAGACGGCTTGATCGGAAATACTTCATTAATTGAGATCAAAAAAATGTTCAGAGAAAAGTAGGGATGGATTCCCAGTTGATGCTGTTGTTCAAATACATATTGACAATTGCATTTACGATACTTGTAAACTATCTCTCAAACACATCCACAACAACTTTTATCAAATTCAAGGGTTGTTACACATACCAAAACGAGGACTATACTATTTTGTAATATGTAACTGTAATATACAGGATGTCTCAGAAATAAAGGGATTTGAGTTAATGGTAGATAGGTGGAATGGAGTAGAGCAAATTTTCCTTATAAAGTTTGTTCTTCAACTGAATAGTTTTCGAGAAAATGAATTTTAAAGTTTCATTGATTTTCAAGTCCGACTCTGTAACACTAACCTACCTTAATGTACTTAAAAAATGTGATACCATTTGTAGAACTGTGTGCCTTTTAAAAATTGTTATTGTATGTCACGTACAAAAGTAATTTACGATATCTGAACGTCTGCAACGTAAATAAAGTTGTTATTACCTATTAGTAGGTCGAAATATGATCTGCTGTTGTAGGTATGCTTTACTTGTGTTGATATAAACATTACCTAATTCGTTTTATAGCAATTCTAACTGTTAATTGATTTTATTTTATTTACTTATTTCTAAGGATGTCTTGAGATTAAATACAAATCAAATTCATTGAGGTTTTTCAACCTATACTACTACAGCATGTACCTACTATGTTGTAAGAAGAATAACAAAACACCCGGTCACTGTTGTTTAGTCTATCTTTATTTAGGACGCATTTATGTCTTTATTAAACTATAATAACAGTTTAAATAGTAAACATCGTTTTGCTTGGAATAAACTAAATAGAATGAGATCAGCATACTATGTAATATTAAGCTTCACCAGACACCAGGGCCGTCTTCAGTTTGCTTAGTTTTCCGGGTGCCCACAAATTTTTAGTAAAAAATTGTTTTTTAGATAGTGCGGAATTTTATGCATTTTTGGCTTCTTCCATTATTCATATGTTACCCATTAACTCAAAATCCTTTATATTTGGGACACCCTGTATAAGAAGAGGCTTTGTAATTTTTTACAGAAATTGTTTATTGCCAGAGTGGGTGGATTCTATAAGATGCCGCCAACAGCAGATAAGGGAAGTGTATATTTAACATAATCAATATTATCTTTCGAAAATTATTATATTAGAAGCAAGTAAATAATTTATAATATAAACAGTTAAACAAATTTTAATATTGAATTACAAATTTTAAATTTACTCATTCTACCTATGATTAGTTATTTATCAGTTGTTGCACCTTGGGGGCTACTTTGGTAAACTATACTCTGGGTAACTTTAACTGAAGATTAATTGCCATGGAAATAATTGTCTCAACAAACATATACATGGCAATTAACTTTCAGTTAAAGCTAACCAGAGATAAAAGTACCGGCCCTAAATCTATTAAATTTATTTAGTATCGTGTTATGTAATTATAAAAGATTCTGAGATTTATGTCTGTATATTTCTAATTATTTTGTCACTATTTAAAAGTTTAATTATTTATATGGAAGAATTACACTGTTATCATAATAATTATTATTTTATTAGTTTCATGTTAAAAGCTACATATGAATTTATTTCATATTCAATAAGTATCATTTCCTATTCCAATGTTAGATTATTTATTGATGAAGTTTCAAATAAAGAGACTACCAAAAATAATTATTTATCTTATAAGATCATCATTATAAGATCTGTCATAAATGTAGTTACGCAGGCCCAACAGTAGTATACGATATATTCGACGAGTAGACGATTTTTCTTTGATAGAATATTTATTGAAATATTTTAAATGTAGTCAAAAGTGATATAGTCAAAATACGACGTCAAGTAAAATATAAAAATCTAGATACCCGCTTGTTTTATTTGATAAACTAGGGAAACCCCATTAAAACATGACAGTGAAAAGGTTAATTTATTGAAGAATTTCTTTATATACACCGTTCGTTGTGTGGTTACAATTCTTTGGGTTTCTATGAGGGAGTATTTGAATAAATGCAATTAAACATAACCAGTAGAAAATGCTAAGCCTAGCATTGTCAGTCGAACTCCTAAACGCGTTATTCAATAGACACCACCGACTTACTCACTCACTCACCTCGACTCATTATCCAACGTCAACCCCGGCTTACCGCTCCCCTTCTTTCTTATCCCTTCCCGATTTAGCTCCCCCTCCAACTTACAGCTTACTACCCTCTCCCGTCTTAATCCCACTCTCGTGCTACACCCTTCCTCCCGACTTATCTCTCTCGCCGACTTACCCCCCCTCGGACTCCCTCCCATCGACTTACCCGTCGACTTCTCCTACTTACTCACGCACTCTCACCATAAAATTCTACATTGAATTCATATATATAATTACTTTCTGAAGTCAAAATTTGCAAAATTCCAAATAAACACTCATAGACCGACACACTCACCTCGACTCATTATCCAACGTCAACCCCGGCTTACCTTTTAACCTTTTAACTGAATTTCGTGAAAATACTCCCCATAAAATATTATGAAACTCTACTGAGAATTGTTTGTGGCATAGAAGCAAGTAGAGGAAGGATGTTTAGACCCGAAACGTGACAAAACGAACGCTGTAAGCGAACAATCAATCTCAAGCGTATTGAAATGTATCGATTACAAATAATGCTTAAAATATAAATAATTTTATAAATCAAAGTAACTAATGAAATCAACGAAACTAAGAAGAGCTGGTAAATCTGCAGCGTAAAACCTTTAACTTAGGATCACGTAAATCGGCACAGTAGAATTCTCAACCAAAGCGAAACAAAAATAAGCCTTATGCTTTAAATCGGTAAATTTATGATTTTAAAAATCTAAAGACTACAGAAAATTATAAAGTCAAAGCTTTAATACAAAAAAGAATCGTGCAAATTGGACTTATAGAACTCGTAAAAGCAAACTATGAAGGCCAAGTGGATAAGCTTTCTCGAGCGAATGGTTTTAAAAATATAATGATTAAATAAAAATAAAAAGTAATAAGTGTTGACTGATCTGAGTCAAAGCGCAATATAAAAAAATGGATAAACCAAATTAATCGGTCTTGTAAGACGAAGTGGAAAAATAAGCCTTGTGTTCTAAATACAAATAGGTTAGTAGTAAATAATTAACCTATGCGATAAATCTCGATCAATGGCCGGCGTATTCACAATCGAGGGACATAAGATTTTCGTAAATTTAAAGTAGTGTTAATGGAAAAACGATAAATTTCAATAATAAAATCCTAAGCTTTTGCAAACGTATCTCACGATGACATTCCTGTGTTTTGTACAAACAGTATGAAACAGCTCTAACTAAGCATTGCGATTTTCAATTATGCGGGTTTGTTTACGACACCTAACAATTCAAACGTTAAACACTTGAAACACTAAGTGTCAATCGCAGCACAATTTTATAAGTATGAGTAATTTTAACAGTTAACACACTGGGAACTAAGAGAGCGCTCCAAGTGGATGCCCTTTCTCGAACGTACCCAAACGAACTTTTCCAATTTAGTAATTTAAAAATATAAAAATTAAGTGTTACTAATCTACAAATAAGTGTTGACTAATCTATACAGCGAAAGCTTCAATATAAAAAAATCGAACAAAAATGAGCCTTGTGTTAAATATATAGTTAGATGATGATTTACAAGGGATTACCACATATTGGTGTTCATGACAGGTTTATTTACTGTCCCTACACTTGTTTAATGGGCTGCCTATGGATTACCTTTTATAAAAATTAAGACGAAGTTGGTCTTCCCAAAACAGTTTGGGCTAAAATTGCAAAAATGTATATTTTTTAAAAATATATCCACTATGGACATACTAGTAACCAATTCAATTCTATACATTCAGTTCTTGTAATTTTTTTTTAATATATTGTTTAAATTGCCATAACTAAAAAAGCTATTTTTCAAACAATTTGGAAAACTATCTTGAAAAACTAGCACGGATTTTATTTATCTTTATCTTTATACGCCTTAAACCATTACCTATGAATGATACAGAACTGAAGCCCTATATATAAGCAAGACTAAAAATAATATCAATTTAAAAACGTACATTAAAGGTAATGTGTGCTCAACAGTATATGCAAATATAATTACAAAAGTAAATAAATAAAGTTATAGATATCTTTTTGGATACAATGTAGGAAACTAACCATACATTAGTAAATAATTACACCATACAGCTCTGACAAATAAGGTTTAGAAATAGGTACACTATTATAATCTACTCCATAAGTATGTACATGTACATGCATTCTTTTGCAAACACATTTGATAATTTTTAACCAACAAAAATTTTAACATTAAGTTTTATATTGTATTGTTTTGTGTTCATTAATTTTAAATAATACTGCTGCACAGTTAATGTAATAAATTAACCATTGAAATCTCAAACAACATAAAAATTATGGTCCCTAAATATAATAGACATTTAGCTTAATATATAGAGTAAAGGGCCGGTATTATAAAACTTTTTACTTCCTAGATAAAATTTACTTTGAGAGTAAATTAATTTATTCTGTCAATTTGCATATGAAATTGACAGAACAAATGAATTTACTCTCAAAGTAAATTTTATCTAGGAAGTAAAAAGTTTTATAATACCGGCCCTAAGAAATTTGAAAAAAACATGTAATATTTGTCATTTATGTAATATAAACACATTAAATTATTATTATAGACCCTGAAGAAGATTAAAAACCACATCGAAACGTAGGCAATTATATAAATGTAAACTGAACAACAAAAAATAGACTAATAAAAAAGTTTATTGCCACAATAAGTAAAATAATAGTGGAACATGAAATAACGTGTAATATTAAAATATTATCATTCTATTTGTCATTCTCGACCACTAAAGCCATTTATGTCTTCGAAACGGATTACCCTGAACTCAAGTTCAATATCACGAAGAAGTATAACTGTACAACTTTATACAAGCTTTGGGTTTTTGCTCAAACCAAAGAAAAACTGTTGATGGAATGGAATATCACCAAGTCTAGCAATTCAATTTCTTGATTATGCCATTGAAGAAGGAAACTAAAATATCTAAAGATTAAGATTCCTACTTCTTTTAACTTATTTTGGTATAAAAAATTGTCAATTAAAAAACAAAAGTTTTACAACCGTCGCGTGTCAATTGGAGAGCCTCATTTCTACTAAATAAATTAGAATGTACTTGAATTATATAAAAATAACACCAAAAAAATATAATTCATGTTAAAACATACGGGAGAACTGCGTAAACTTTGGTTATTGACGTCAGGAGTCACGCGCGTAACACGGGTGAAACAGATTATTAGATTCACTGCTAGTTTAATATGGATCTAAATCTGAATAGGCAAAAGATCTAAAGTAACTGAAATGCCAGAAAAAATGTTTTCAATTTTGAGGTTTCATTGGACTGTGTCCAACTTTACTAAAAATTGTATTAAAATCAAAGCAGAATAAAACGGTAATATTTCTTCTTCTGGAATTCGTAACCGGCGGACTGGAAATCGCATTGGAGCAATTTAATTATTATGAAAAATATTTTTGAAAATGCAGTTAGTCAACTTAAACGGCAAAACTACAATAATAATGTAATGGTGGCAAACTTCTGATTCTTTTGCTATTATTCCAAATGTTATTTGGAAAACTCTTCTTTTTGCTGGTAGATACGTATATTCTGTTCTGCCCTGAAGAGTTTTCATAAAACGTATTTGAAAAACTATCAACGTGTTAAAACTGAATGAATAGAACTGAAGGTTAGAGCTTTCTAGTTGAAGCATAAGCATATACTATTTTTTGTATAAGCGTTATTAGCAATGGTAGAAGCAAAATTTTATAAATGCTATTTAAGGTTAAGGAATAAAATTATTCTTCGTATAAGCAATTAGTTATTACCAAGTTGCACACAATTTTAAATAAATGCTCGATAGTGATGGTGATTTAACAATTGAAAGATTTTGGAAAGTTGAGATTGTTTTGAACGTTGAGAGAATGCGTATATATTCTCTTCTTATAGGCATCAATTTTTTAATATTTTCTAAATTCTTTGTGTCTGACTACAATGTTAATTAACTATCTAACAATCTTGTATTTTTCCCTTTGAATTTCATTGATAATTTGCCAAACTACTGAGTAGTTTGGCGGTTTGTTATGTTGCACTACATTTTTTCATCACATCTAGTACTTAATCGTTTATCTATCGCAGCTTTGTAGGTTTTTAATATCTATATTCTTGTTTATCTATATATTTATTTATACATGAAGATTGTCATTATTTTATTGTTTTTTATTCATTTTTTATCCTTACTGTTATAATAACTAATAGTAATGTTACAGAAATTTTAAGAAAAGGTTTTCATGTTCGATTTTCGACTTTCCCAAAAATTTAATGTGGAGAATTCTGCCTTCTGAATTCATTTATAAGTGTATGTATAAAGAATTCGGTATCTGTAGTTTTTATAGTTTACATTTTTCCAAAGGTAGAAAATCATATTTATAGCACGTCTCAAATGATCAAAGATTAGATTTTGATAATAAGTTACATGCTAAATAAGAAAGAGGTTTTATTCATATAATCTATTTTTAAATTATTATGTTTCTATTGAGTTTTTGTTTGTCAACAGCAAGATTATTGGTTTAAAATCAATCTACTATAATTTATATTATCCGAACTACAGTATAATTTGTAACCTGAACCAAACTATATTATTTCTCTATAAAGTCCATTTACTTTTTGTAAAAAGATCTATATGAATACCAGATTTACAACAAAACTTAAATTCCTAAAGTGAAAACATTTATCCCACATTAATTTTGGCGGCATCAAATGTTTCTATTTCTGTAGTACAATACTTTTATATAGAACGGGTTAATGTAGTGGTTAAAACAAAACCGTAAACAATACTAACTAGTTCTGTCCAAAGGAAATACAATTTGATTTTAGAGGATCTGGTCATCTATATTTATTACACCTCTTAATTACATCTAATAGGAATGTTAAGTCTTGCCAAATAATAAATACCTTAAAATTACTGAACCGACAAGCAGCAAAACAATAATAATTTTATGGTTATCTGCTACTACTGGTACTCTTGCCATTAAAACTATTGGCATGTTTACAGTTTGTATTTCTGATGTTCTAATTTTACATTTTTGTCTGAATTAAACTATTATAGTCTTGAAAAACATATGTACCTAGAAAGTAATGCCATCATTAATTTTGTTAGATCTTCAAGAAATACTACAAAGATGATGTTAATGTAGCGTTACTATAGCCAAGCGTTAGTACAGCTATATAAATTACTATTTTAAAAATTGTAAACATAAAAATGCATCCACGTCTTAAAATAACTAAAAAATGTTCGTTTTAGCAATTCCATTCAAGTTATGCCCGAAAAACTAAAATAAAATTAGTTTCACTACTCATAGTTAGAAATTGTAGCAGTCACCCACTCTAAAATTTCAAGGTGTGTGTCAAAGTACAAATCTGTTTTAACTTTATTACATGTTAATAGTGGGGCTTTGATTATTTTTCTTTTGGTTTTTTTCTGTTTTTAAATCCTATTCTTACCGAGCATCTAATATTTTTATAACAAATGCTCATACCTTGATGACTTGTTTGTTTAATTGCATGGACAAATGTGCAACCCAAGAAGTCTTTGATGGCATCTAACATTATCTAGTACTACTACAGAACACAGACACTACGTGACTGACCAGACCTAGGACGAAACAGAGTTTCAGCGGCGCGAAATTTGCAGCCCCACTTTTCAGTTACAGAGTTCTTCAAACAATGGCTCGGCTAAATTTAATATCAATGTCAACAAACATTACGAATTTGGTCTTTTTGTTAATTGGAACTAATGGAAGTTACACGCTACGCTTATTAGTTTGTTAGGTGACATAGAAAACGTACATACTTCTGTTCTTCAACCTTCAGGAATTTCATTAAAGTCCTGGGGATAGCCTGTGGTCGAAAAATAAATTGAAGGGAATTAGATATATAGAATGCTTTTTTAGGAAAAAATTGGTTGATTTAAGGAGTATTTGCATTTAGGAAGTAATAAGCAATTTAAATAGAACAAAATTATGGCTGACTAGTTTAAGGATAATAGAGTTTTTCTTAATCTAAATTATCAACCTCAACCGTTAGCGAAATATCTTAAATCTTTAAAATATTATTTTACGGAAATTTCACTTCTAGTTTAAACTTTCATAGACGCTAAGTATATAAAAAGATTAGAAACTATTCAGGCAATGAATTAGTATATTCTTCCTCCATAAATTTGATTTTTAATTTAAAAACAAATAATAGAGCGCTGTCATAATAATCTTGCACACGTACAACTCCATGCCATAAATAGAGCATTTATAAGAGTGATTAATAAAACTATTATAAAACTCATTGATTCAATGATTTATAGATCAGCACCTTGACACTTGCTACCCGTTTGCCCTCTTGATATATCAGACTTTAACACATCAGGAATCCCTGTAGTAAATAAAGTCTGTCGTATGTTTATATCCACTCAACAAATACATGAAGTTCCTTCTTCTCAAATGTGTGCCAAAGGCGGTTTGTGTTTGCAGTGATTGCAAGTATATTGCCAATGCGTCTCTGTCAAGTAGAAATCTAGTATGTATCGCTTGAAAAAAAGCAACAAAGTTACTACCCGGATTTCCTAGATTGAACTGTTCAAAGAAAAATTCTCTGTTGCAGTTTCACATGAGTTTCTAGTGAAAACTGGATTTCAAGTGTGTTATGTCTTGGATGATGAAATACGTAGCAAAGTATCGTAGTAGCTACTGAGACTTCTTTTGCAATTAGCAAAATTTTGTAACATAATTAGTCATAAACTTACATAAAATTTCAGTTATTTGTTTTAGTTGAAGTATCTTGTAGGTTATATTAAAAATTGTATGTTTAGTTAGTTTGTAAACAAAACTATTAAAAAATAAATTCACAATAACATAAGTGTCACTGTATGACTAATAGTAGTAGAAGTTGTACTCAACTGCATAGCATAAAAAAATTAATATATGCATATGCATCTTCTCTTTTCTGCCATCCTCTCTGAAACGGAGTGCCTTACTTACTGTTATTATGACAAAATTATGTAATATTGATTGCGGAAGTGAACAACAGAATACAAGGACTGAAATACCCTACCGTTTACAACTACATGCCTTTCCAATTCAGAAAGACTTCATACTGGCTGTGGGAGTAATAAAGGTACACATTATTAAATATTCACATATCAATATTGTCACTTCATATTTGTCTCTTACATTTGGTAATGATTATTTGTTTTGCAAAATCAAGGTAGATATAAGTTCTAGATATGTAATGTGGAGACGAATAGAATGAAGAATGAATGGAGAAATTGAAGCATTTTTGAGACAATAATGGGGCAATAAATATTTCTAGATTCCTCTTTTAATGCAAAAGTTAAAAAAAAAACAAAGAAAATTCTGGTTTAATATTATGGGAAACCTGAAAATACAAGAATATTGCAAAATGCATAAACCTTTTCTTTTTCATAAAGACTTTCTGAACAATTGTTAGAGCACTGGGTAAAGATTTTAGAGTTTTTAGGATAAAAAAACATTTTTTTCACTCTATTCTTATAACAAAAATAATTGTTCGCTAATGAAATATATTTTCTCTTTATATTACTAAGTAACTCTGTAGAGATTGAATATTTAATCGTTAAAAAGTTAATAAAAAAAATTAGTAAAACTTTTTTTAGTTATTGTTCATGATACCCTGGTCAGAGTAAATAAAACGACTTGATACCAATACTATAGAGTGACCAGAGAAGCGCGTACGCAATATAACGACATTAACAACAAAAAATGACAACAAACAGCAGCTGTATTCGGCTTCGTTCATTTTCATAATTACAAATAATGTGCATAAAATTCAAATTCAATGTTTTATTTACAAACAATAAACAAAATTAGGTAAGTAAAAACAATAATTATAATTATATCTAATTTTCAGAACAAAAGAGTAATTTCGAACTTTCGAACTGACGGAGTGGTGCGAGGGAATATTCCAATAGAATTTCATAAAAGTTGGCATGGACCATGGGCAGTAGTTCTCTCTAGCAACAAGGCAAAGGAATACGTGGACCAAGAAACAACATTTCAATGTAACAGTTTCGGGGTGTCATTTAACAAAAATAGAAGTATCCGAACTATTATGAGTCTAGGCTCGTGTATATATTTTTCAATACATTCTTATTTTTTAAGTATTCAGTACTTTTGTGTATGTTGTTTGCATTGCAATAAATAAATAAATCACTTATTTTATTACTGGCCCCCAGAATAAAAATAACTAAATTACGTTCACTTTTAGTTTTAGTACTTCCTAAAATTTCAATCTAAATAGAAAACAAATTATACAAAACCTCTATAAAAATTCCCGCTAAATAGGCAATATTTTTTGGAGTAAAAGACTCATAAGCCAAGAGTAAAGTCTTACTCCGAAACGATTATTATTGAATGATTGAAGATATAATTGTTTTGGAGTGTGATAAATTTATACTACATTGAAGTTAACTATATGGTCTATATCTACACAAAGGTACAGATTAGATATTTTATTTTAAGTGTATTGGATCTACACACACACTTTTTAGAGTGGTCTAGTGTTCGAATGTTACACAAAATTTTTACTGTGTAAGTAGTCTTTTAAAAATATAACATATGATGAGTTAAAAGTTGCTCTCCACGATAACACCGTACCATATACTACGGAAGAGTAATCTTTCTATGCAGAGAAAGGAGAAATATTGTTCTATGCAGACTAGATGTAATGATTCTACGTTTGTCAGCCAGAACAATATTTCTCCAATCTTACTCAAATGTTGCCCATTCACTGGCTATTCCATGTTCTTCGTCATTAGAAAATGACCATTAACAGTATGTGCCGATCAGAATTGTAAAAAGAAAACCAAAGGCCTACTAAAGCTATGAAAGTTTTTTACTCAAATCCCCTCACTTTTTTTTATTGTACAGACATTCTCCACTTGTGCAGAACGCACAAAATTGAAGCTTTCAATACGTTCTTGATAGGTAAGTCCATTAAATATAATCCCCTGTTCTAGTGCAATTCCACCACAGTAATAAACAATTTGCCACAATGGCAATGACCCGCAAGAAAAGATGCGTATGGCCTTAGAACTGCGATGAATACAATTTAAATTTAGAATATTTAAACTATTTATTGTTTATTAAGGGTTTATGACAGGACGGAACTTATTAGATCAATTAATTTCTGATTTATTTCAATTTGAAAGCCGACATTGGAACTCTTCAATGATAGTAATATTGATATTACAAAAATATGTATTGCAAATCCTCGTCCATAAGGATTATGGAGATTCTAATTGTCAATGTTAAAACCACAGGAACAGGTGTATACTCTGAGTTTGTTTGAAAGGATCATGGTTAGTTCAGATGCTCTGTTAGATTAGAGCTTGTAATTAATTAATGACCGGTTTCACAAAGCTTGATTAAATCCTGATTAACTTAATTGTCATAAAATTTCAAATTCAGAAATTTGGCTGAGTTTTAACAGATCTGAAATTTTATCCAATTATATTTCTAGATTTCAATTTTAATCGCAATTCGAATTTAATCAAACTTTGTGAAACCGGGCATAAGCAATTTTTCACAATTTAGATTCATTCTGTCATATTCATATTGTTAAATTCATGCCAGGAGAGGCTTTATAACAAGAAAGGCATGCTTTATAAAACATTTATGTTTCCCATATGATTGTACTCCTTGCACTGTTTCGGTAATCAACCTATAAAAACAGGTAAATAGTAATTTTCCCAGGAAAAATGCACGATCTACCTAATAGACAAGTAATCTAAAAGCTAGGGGTTTCTAGATTGAAGTAGTAGATCAGTCATTAAGTAGTGATGTCTTTTTATGAAAGAAACTAACATTTCTCATTAAGTTCATTGTTTTTTACTGATAGTGTTCATAGCTAAATTACTAAAGTTCTACCAGCAGCTCTAACAAAAATTGGATTTGACATAGCACCTGTTCACCCTATATTACGAATATAGCCCAAAAATCAATTACGGTGCTGCTGAGTAGTTTCTCTTGATTTTTGCCCGGTCATATGTTAGACGTATAGCCATACTATATTAGAATATATAGTTATATAGTAATGTAAACAATTTTAATTAAACCTTGCATTTTGTAAGCTTATACTACACATTTATGCAGAATCAAAAGAGATATTTCTTCTATTTCTTATGATTAAAATGAAATTTGTTCATAATATATAATAGGTCTTGATGAATTAGTTTTAGAGATTAAATAGTTATTTACGTGCCTGGCGTTGTAAATTAATCTTTACGGACGAGCTGGAAAGTTTGTGGGGCGATCGCCGAAGGAGCGAGCCTCCATAATCCAGCGAGTTCAGTAACGATTAATTGCAAAGCGTGTCGCGTACAAACTTTTATTTCCACCTTCACCAGCATTTTTTTTATAAATTGTATATTTTTTATAAAAAGACATTTTGGAATCAAAGGCGGTAGCACAATTTATAGCTAAGGGTTGCCATGGTGTTGTGGTTAAACAACACATTAGTTGCCATAGCTTTTTGTTGATGAGCGTTGTATAATTTTACAGGTCTCTTTTAGGAGCCCGTAAAGTTTTACAGGGCTGTGGCTTTAATTAGTCATTTACTTAATTACATAAAGGCCTGTAAAGTGGCATTTACATAGAAGGGGGAAATAAAAGATATTACGCAATTAAGGAGCAGCATTAAACTATGAAAAGTAGTTACAAGAAAATGGCTAATCATCTTGGAATGATAAAAAGCTAGTGTTTCCATTGAAGGATACTAGGTTTTAGTAAACGCAATTATCACTTGTCATTAATATTATTACACATTATTTAAATCCTATTCCATTCATAAAATTCAGTTTACATAGTATTGACGTAGATGTGAGGTAGTGTGTAGTAAAAATAGATATGTAGATAATTAACTGCCACACAAAAATGTGTATAACTAAGTTGCACCTACGTAATTTGCGTATAATTCTAGTCTGTGTACATTTAAATTAGCGCTATCAATTAACTTCTTTGAATTAAATGAATATGATAACTACAGGCGACTATTAATTTTAACCGCTTACAATCTTTAGTTAATAATAATTAAAGGGTTTCGTGACAATTTCATTACGGCTGAATATACGATGCTATTACCGACTATTACAATGTGATCATGCGTTGCTCTTTGTCTTTAAATATTTATAGCTGCGTGAATACTAACCACAATGATAGAATTAATCAATAATTAGAAGGTCAATTAAGTTGTTTTTAAAAGCCTTGGTTGAAAGTGTCTTGGCAGACACAATGCACTCAATTAATTGTGAATACAAACAAAAATCGTAGTGTATATAATAGTTACATACATTCATGTAATAATAATAACGACAAAGGGTGATTTTAAATATATTTTAAATAAAAAATTGTAAATTTAGCAATGTCTTTTAACATGTTATGGTAATACTTAAAAAAAAGTTATATTAAAAAAGTTAAGTTAGTTAAATTTCTTATAAGGAAAAAAGATGATTGCATAGAAATTTATATTTATTATTAAGTAAAAGCCTTACAAGCAATTTTCTAAATTTTCCATTTTTAACATAATTTTCTCCGAGGGAAGAAATTGCGTCTGCAATAATTAAAAATTTTAGATTAATGAACAAAATACCTTAGAAGAAACATCATTAAAAAATATATACTAAGACTTAAATTTTAATTAAAAGTGGGGAAAGGCTGAACAATTAAGATATACGTTGTTGTTCTGTAAGTACTGAAACCACAGTAATTCAACCACTAACACCCAACAACAATGAAATTAATGTTTTTATGTAGTACGCCATAAAAACGACTTCATTAATTTTCCCGCTGGCCTTTCCAATCCCGAACTAAAGCGTTATTGTGTAGAACTGCTGGAAAATTTAGGCGCCTTCTGAGTAAAAATAACTTTAGCGAGACATATCACGTGGAAATGCTTAAAAATATAACTTCTACATTTGTCGCGGTCGGCGATTTCAATAAATTATAAGGAATAACATAACACGCTATGAGAAGCGCTTTCAGAAGCTGATTTGATAATGACCTTCCATTTAATTGAAATCTTTCTAAATATATTTGAAAATAACGCAACTATCCTTAATGAATGAAACTTTTTAAAAGCTCCCTAATGTACGTAACAAGGATTAATGTTTATACAAGAGTGTTTGTATAAACATCCTAAATTAATACTATAACCATAAAATTAAACAGTGAAACGTAGGATATTTACAAAATTATTAGCCATCCTTTTCTCTCTTATTGTTTGGTAATGCGATAAATGTTGAATTTAAGCCAAGTACAAGTCTGTTGAAATTGTATGTTTGTCGATGAGTAGGATCTTTGAAAGGGTTATAAACAATTAGGTTTTGGCTACATTTTATAGAAAATGCGATTCAATTTTAGAATTTTTCTATTTTTTAAAGTTTAACGAAACATAAAACAGTTTGCAGTATTAGTTCTAAAATTAGAGTAACCGATAGGTAGATTGGTATAAACAGAGCCAGGAAAGATGAAATGTTAAGGTTTAATATTTCCAAAAAGCTTTTTAAATCATAGGCGTCCGGTGTATTTTAATTGATTAAATTGATTAAAGAAATAATAATTTCATAGAATTTAACTGAATGTTTTATTAAATTAATTGAGGTTTTTGAAGGAGAACAATTAACGAATTCCACTATCGTATCCCATTTTTTATAATGGCAACCCATCCATAGCTATATCTACTTCACCTAATACATTATTTTAATACAACACATACACTTATTCGTAAATAATTTGACCAATTTGATAAACCATGTGCTGATTTCAGAGGGTGCAAACATACAATTATAGATTATTAATGCAACCACCGCACACAGGGCTGAAATCTGATTCTAGCCGGTCAAAACTCCAAAAACCATTGTTAAAATCAAAGGTATTCTAGGAAATAGTATTTTAGTAGAAAGCTTAGTGAACTCGTAACTACCTACCGTTTACCGCTACGGCAAATAATAACCATAAAAAAATCCAACAATTCCGGTAAAGTGCAGTTCAGTGTTAATCCTTCTGAAGGCGCCAATCTGATGTAAATATATTTGTAGTTTGTTCATTAACGTGAAAGTTTTTTTTGTGGAAGTGTTTTTTTATTGATTTAAATAATTTATAAAAACCGAATTGAAGTGCTAAAAATTCTTATAAAGAAGTAAGTTTATACCCTTCTAATATAGAAAAAGGTGATTTTTACTTTCCGGATAATACATTTTTTATTTTGTGGTTTATAACTTACAAAGTGTGCAAAAGCGTGCGTTTGTATTTTAAATATTTTTCTACTATATATAAAGAATAACATATTTAAAAATAAACATGCATAATAACTTATAAACTGAAATCCAATCGAAATGAAAAGGGATAGTTATTAAACGATTAGCAATATAATTTTTGTACGTTATTTCATTTAGATTTTAAAGAAGCATTTTAAGTTGTGTAATATTTCTTAAAATAAAGAAGAATTCGTGTAAATGCTAGTATTAATTGTACGTCTTTAACTTATTTTTCAAAAACATAATGATGTAAATAACTTTTTCTTGGAAAAAGTATAAAAATATTAAACTACTCCAGATCTAGTGGCTAAAAAATTACTTTTAGTATTTTTTGATTTTTTTATTATTTTTATACTATTCCAGTAATTTGCTTTCAGTTAAGCCTATAAAATAACTTTGGCCGGCTATAATCGGGTTTCAGTCCTGTATGTACTGCGAAAAACAAGCAAAAACATATTCAGAACTTAAGAACGAGACTTGATTCATATCTCTTAAATGATGGTATAGAAGGGGTTGGAAGGATTAAATAATGTATATTACAGGTAGTTTGTATTTTTGGTATAATATAAAACTTTTCAAAGAAAGATTTATTTTTGCACTTCATCAATGAGAACGGAGTTCTTTAAAGTGTACACACACTTGTTGTTAGAAGACGTTGTAATTGTGGATATTGATGGCATAACAGAATTGTAGGTGCACCTTCCTCAACTGTTACAATGTTACGCTACTGTCACCATACGTGTTCATTTTAATAAATGGTATTTTTAAATAAGAACACAGCTCATGCATATAGCAAGTATGTAGTAAATAAATTGCTTTTAGTATTTATATTTATTAAGTTAAAATGACTTCTTATACTTGAATTTACAATTTGTAACAAGGGATGTACAGTCTTGAGCAAAGTCTTTTCCCAAGTAAGGGCGCTGCTGCTTTAAAAATCGAAATCCCTTTATACTGTGTACGAAAGAGACCGAATTAGACAGAGATAAACAACTACCTGGCCAAGATATTCAAAATCTTTAAAGTTTGTTTTGAAAACACGCTTGTAAATCTATTGTTACTGATTCTATTCAAAATTTATTTGACACACTTTATAAAATAGTCCTTTTAATGGCATCTACTAGTTATCCAAAGCTGTGTAGGGTATTTAATTATTTATGTTTCATTCTTTACCTTTAACAAAAAATAACTAAAGAGTGAATCTAGTGAACCTAGTTTACTCCCGTTAATATGTGCAGTCATTTTTATTAGCATTAAAATTAAAAACTTTTACTTTTGCAATTTTATATTAAAAGTGTCTTGATTAGAGTTGGTCGTAGTAATTTAAACCTGAAACTTGTTTTTATTTGTTAGCTAAAAATTCACGTTTAATTAAATAGTCGCAACAAATGCATATTAAAATAAATTTTGTATGAAATACTTAAATAACTGTTATTTTTTACCTGCAACGTAAATTATATGCTTCAGAGAAAAACTCAAAGACTTACTTTCCGCTTTAACGAATGAGCAGTTATAATTTTATAATCTTTTCATTCAAGAATTGACAAGAAACTCTCATTCACTTTTCTAAGGATTTCCAAGGAAATTCCAAACCTCCACTGGCAAAACCTTTACCTCCTTCTTTTAACTAAATCGGTAAAAATAATTAATTAAACTGTAAGATAACAACAAAGTGAAATATTTTTAAGCATTTTTTCATACGCCGTGGTTGTATTATATTCCGTGTTGAACAATAAACAATAAATCATTCTACCTTACTTGTAATTGTTAATTATAATTATTTACTATTTTTTACAATAAAAACTTATTACAGGTAATTAGTACTAAAAACATACTTTTCTAGTGTTTACAAACTAATTAAACTTTGTAAATAAACAAACAGACTCGTAAATAAATTAACAGAGTTTATAATAATGTAGAAAAATGACACGATATTTATTTCTTAAAATAGAAGTATTGATAGTAGAAGTGAAACGGCTGTTTTGTACTCCAGTACAATAATAAACTCACTTGAAAATAGAAGTTTTTCTATTGTTGTTATTATACAAAGTCACTTAAGGTATGGAAGTAACCTTTAAAACTTGTTATATCTGCTGTGTTGTTTGTAAACAATGGAAAAAGAAGCTATCCTCCGAAACGTACGTCGTTTCTTTTACCAGATTTTTTAAATGCGTTGCCTGCTCGGGACAAGGCATTTGCTAAAGATTGTACAAAACTATGTCCGTCCGCAAACAACGCGAAATAATAAATTAAACTGACAACCTGAAATCATAGGCGTCAGTGTTAATTTTTTGTATAAGTAACATAAAAGATTAAATACTTTTATGAGTTTTATGAATAAAAATTTTTGCAATATCTTCCGTTCAAAATTGATATTTCAGAAGACGACAAAAACGCTATTCGACGTAAGGTACATTCATTTTACTTCAACAAAGCAATACCAACGTTAAACAAAGTGTTGAAAGTTATCCAAGAAGATGAAACGTTACCGCAGATCGGTAGAACAATTATTTGGAAAATATTGAAGGAACTTAATTTTTGTTGAGAACAACCTAGCAGAATGTCCTGTTTAATTGATCAGGCCGAAATTGTTTCGTGGAGAAGAAGATATTTTCGGAAAATTACACGTTACCGTACAGAAGGGCGATCAATCTACTATTCAGATGAAACCTTGGTTTCATTCATGGTTCAAAAGATGGGTGAATGAAGGATACACTGTGTCGAAAACGTGGCAAGATCAAAATGTAAAAACCCTTCACCGGGCTGTTCAAGAAGGTTGGTCTACAGGACTTCATCATCCAAGTGGCAGAGGTCGCCGGCTGATTATTACACACATAGGAAGTTTAAATGGTTTTCTTGATCGAGGTGATTTAATATTTGAATCCAAAAACACATAACTAACACAAAAACCATAAATAAATCCTCAAGAGCTAGAAAATATTTGGTGTAAATAAAAAAGACATAAAAATAGAATATTAAGTTTTAATATAAATAATATAAATAGTAAGTTAAAATATAAAATATTTTACTACTCTTTATGGTAATCTTAATTGGATTTTTGTATTTTTATCTGATTTTGAGTATTACCAGATGAGATTTGAGTGGTGTCAGACCTAAGAATCTCCTGTTATTCCCCAGGTAAATATTTTTTTATCAGAAGAATTCCCCAGGTAAATATTTTTTATCAGAAGAATTCCCCAGGTAAATATTTTTTATCAGAAGAATTCCCCAGAAAAAATATCCCCATTGTAATAAAAATACCATAATTTTTGGGGAAAATCCCCTAATCTGGCAACCCTATACCATGACATTTTCGAGGAATATTTTTCACAAATGATTACATTAATTCCCCAGGGTTCTGGTTCTGGCATTATGACGGATAACGCTTCTTACCATTCGCGACTTAGTGAACGTTTGCCAACTACCGCGTGGAGGGAAGATAGATCTAATTGGTTGCGCGACAATTTCACAATTTCGGTTCCGTTTCAGGAAAACGAAAAACTCTTAAAAAGAGAGCTGATCGCCATAGCTAATACTGCCAAGTCTTGATATAAAAGTTATGTAATCCACGAATTAGCGGAGAAAGATGGTATTAAGATTATTCGTCTTCCGCCATACCACTGCGAACTTAATCCAATTGGGTTAGTATGGCTCAAGTAAAATCATAAGTGGCCCGTAATAACACGGCCATTGAATTAAGTTCTGTGAAAATGTTATTACAAACTGCATTAAAAAATGTAACGGCCGACAAATGGAAAAAATGTATTGGACATATTGCTAAAACGGAAGACCATTAAGACCAATTTTGGAAATTAGATAATATCATTGAAACGCTAGTATAATTTTTAGTGTTTACTGTTAATAATGATGATAGTGACAGTGGTTATGATGATATGATAACGAATAACGTGCGTGTACCTTAGTAAAATGCACTGACCTACGTATATTTTATGCATGTATATTATATTTATTCGATATTTTATTTGCAGTTATGTTATTGTATTTATATTTTATAGTTACATTATTAAATAATAAAGTACTTTTTAATATTTTATAATAACTCAATTATGTTTATTTTGCCTACAGCTTTACGGAAAATTCTTATGGAGCGATTATGGCAAGCCAGGTAACGGATTACTACAAGGTTTTCTTTCTATTTTGCCATTTGCTACTTAAAACCGTAAATTCTGCTGTTGTTCTAAGCAGCAGCAAAATGCTAGTAAAATTTGTAAAAAAGACATACAAGTTTGAAAATTAAAGAGCCGCTTCTATGAAAACTTAACGTTACTATTTTTTTAAATTTTGATTTACAACTTCGCATCGTTTAGGACGGACTAAACATTTTGTGTGTCAATTACATAATACGAATTAGCTATAAAAAATTTTAATATATATTCTTATCATTTCATCTTTCCTGGCTTTGGTAATAAACCATACACAAATCAGACTTGCTTAATTCAGTAACAGACAGTAATAATAGCGTGCCATGCTATTTCTTGGCGTGTAACAAGTATAATTTTTGAACATGTTATTTAGGTATAAATTTAGAAGAGGTGTTAGGATGACTATGATATAGTGAATGATTGGTAAAGCTTCGAACATAAAAAGGGTGCTGTCTAGCTATGATTTTTTGATGAAGAACAAGGAACGTTGTGGCTTACATAGTAAACTTTCTCCCAGAAAGCTACCATAAGGGTGCTGTCTAGCTATGGTTTTTTTGAAGAATTTCTTGTTTTTGCGAAGAACGAGGAACATTGTGGCTTATATAGTGACCGTTCTCCAACCAAAATGAACTAAACTGCATGGGATGGTGATGTGTAATGCCATGGTTTTTAATTTATTTCTATTAATTACTTGGTTTATTGAGTATAACTGTAACACAGTTAATTAATAAATTATAAAAATTAATTTAAAAAGCAAGATCAAAAACGCGATTTGAAGATGTATAATTTAGTAATGCGAAACTAAAATATTATTGATCTACTTCTAATAACAATAAAGCAATTAGACAACTTTTAAACTGTTGGGTAGAAAGCCACCTTAAGTCTCAAATTCTGTCACATGAAAATGTAGAGCTATTTTTTCTAAAAACTAAAATTGAGTTGAGTCTTAATATATATTACGTAAGTAGCGTAATCCAATACACATAAGAATAATATGGTTCATGAATATATGAATGAAATAATCGTGCCTAACTATAGCGTGTCTTCCATTAATTGACAAAATTAAAACGCATTTAAATTTTATTATTATTTATTGCTTGTCGTCATACGAATACACTTAAGTGTCTATGTACTAATAACAGAATACCAGATATTTCTGCCGCTTATATTTAAATAATTTTGTATAAACAATTTATTTTGAACTGCTTAAACGTAAAAGCGACGTTTCAAACTGACAGGGTTGTACAATAATAATAATCTTTAACTTAAATGATTGAAATGTTTGTACACTAAACGACCAAAATTATTTGAGTTGCATCTTAAAGTTGCACCGTTTACGAATTGGGAATTTTTAAACAAAATTGTAAATTAAACACTGTTATCGAACTTTAGTTGTTGCTTGGATATACGACTTTAATTTCATAAAATATTCACGATTTTAAAAAACTTATTAAATTTTGTAATTTTATTACGCCATGCATTTTTTTTATTTTCAAAAGATATGAACAATTTAACAGGCCTGTTATTTAACTAAATTTAACATAATGAAAAGTTCAGTTAACGTAGAAATAATTAAAACTCTTCGTCTATTCTTCAACTTACGTTTCAGACCTGATTTCAGCAGCACCGGTAATTATTGGGCGGACACGTATACTTATTCTTGTTCTTGAGTCTAGGTTACGAATGTTTGTTCTTTCGCGTTATTGTGGTTTCTTACTTCTTCTATTCTATTTTGATCTGCTGTTATTTCTGTGCTTAGATATCGGCAAGACATTTTACATCTGACAGGTTATTTTACTGCGACCATTGCTTGCTTTTGGAACTGAAACTTGCATGTTGGTGCACTTGAGTTTCCTTCAATATGGGGTTCTTAAAATGAACTGTACGTTTGTAATATTTCTTTGCCAGCACGTTATGTTATCTTCAGGTATTATGCTGTTTTCTTTTATTTTTTTCGAATAAACGAGTCTTATAAATTCTATATTGCCCTTCTCCACATACAACCACGATAAAGTTTATTAAACACTCCAACAATACATGTATTTAGGCTAAAATAAATATTTTTGACGGGTTCTTCTCGGATTTTGATAAACTGTTTTGGATTGATACGAGATATTGTGGGTAGGCAGATGCCAGAATAGCTGGAGCTAATTCCGAACCGGACGAACTGAAAAACATGAAATCGGGATGCATATTTACTCGAAAATCGTGAAGTGAAGTTAAAAAAATCACAATTTCAATATTTTTTTTATTTCAAACGCAAAATTCCCCTGTATTATACCGCAAAGATAAAAATAGTTTATCTCGAAATGCAATATTGTGTGTTAATCAATGAAATGTACAACATATATTTACTGACTTACTGAAATATTTTCTGGGTCTCTTTGATTGGATGCCATTGATTTTATCTAAGGGAAGTTATAAAATATTATTAATCACCTTCAGTTGCCACTTTGGCCGCTATAATCATCATTTCTATGTTAGCTTTATTAGTTTGCTGATGTTATCTTTAATTAGGTTGGAAATTTTATTAGTTTTTTCGTACGTACCACATACACACATCATTAACCTATATTTTAACTGGCAATATCTTGGAACTATGAAACGCTTGGAATCTACTCATAATTATTTTAAACAAACTGAAGAATTAGAACTTTTGAATTTTATTTACTAATACTAATTTTTATAAAGCCTTCAGGATATTTTACACCAGATGTAATTATTATCTGCCAACACAACGGGTTAGGCGAAAGAGAATAGGCTTTTACAACGTAAGCACAAATTCCATTAAAACATTAATATTCTTGTAGCTCCAGTACCGCAATGGTTAGATGCAACAGAAAAATATTTTTAGTTTAAAAATATTATGACAAAAATGGCATTAGAATTTTAATTTTTTTAAATAGGCTGGTTAATAACTAATAGAGCTCTGACCAATAAGAAAAGAGGCGGAAAAGTTGACAAAACATTCGCGGCGGAAGAAAATATGTATAAATCGCATAATGATTTTTCGCTTCAGAGCGAGAAATATTTCGCGCACGTTGTCAAGTAAACAAAATCAATGTGGTATTTTGCATACGGATATTAATGAAAAAATTTCATCATCTTTTTGACAGCTATAGAAAATAGTTATTTATGTATTAAGGGCATAATCTATTAGATTATGGCATGAGAGAATGTTTAAAGCCCGACGAAGGAGGGCTTTTAATTTCTCGAGGGCCATTATCTTGATTATGCCCGTGGTACATACAACGTTTTATTTTATTTTGCTTCATGGAAAGGATAATTGCAAGCAATTGCACATTTCATTTTGAAAAAATGTAATAGTTATAATTATTTATTAAAATTGTTAGAACTCTATAGAAACGTTTTCTTTGTATCTTAGCAACTTTATACGCCTTCGGGCTAAAAAAGCCAAATTACGCCCGCAATTGAGTGCCAATAAAGACGATTATCATGTCAAAATAAAATAAATAACTATTATGTACCAAGGGCGATAAGGTGATGATAATGCCAGGAGGGCGACGATGTTCCAACCCGAATGCCTGAAGAGCCCGAGGGATGGAAGTCGCCCGATGTGCATTATCATCTAGTAACGCTCGTGGTGCATATAAGGTTTTATTCTTCACGACAATATGTCCAAGTAGAAAATTAGTTTTAATTTATAATTGTTGGCGTTGCCAAGGACGTTGTTTATATTTATATACCTAGGAATTTTTGTTTGTCGAATGGTACAACTTTTACTAAATTTGCAAAAGTCAAACATATATGAAATTTTAAATTAAATTTTTGTTGTTGTTGCTTGTTCTTCCTTTTAAAGTCTTCAGCCCATAGGCTGATTTGTCACAGCTAACCATTCTTGGCGCTTGATTGCTTTTCTTTTGAGCCCTTCATAAGTGTTACACTCCGCATCTTTCATAATTTGCTTGATATACTGGAGACACGGCCTTCCTCGAGCATTTCTTCCTTCTATTTCCCCTTCTATTATGGTCTTCATTAATTCATCTCGTCTAAGTATGTGCCCTACCAGCTGATCTCGCCTCTTCTTTATGTGCTTCCACAGTCGTCCTTTTTCTTCAGCCCTTCGAAAAACTTCGTCATTGGTTGTTCTATCGATCCAGTTAATTCTCATCATTCTTCTGTAGCACCATAGTTCGAATGCTTCGAACCTTCTCTTTTCAGCTTTTCCCACAGTCCATGCTTCACATCCATATAATGCCACGCTCCAGATATGTTTTTATAAATGGTTTTTTGGCTTGTTATTGAGATATTGTTTGCTGTTAGTAAGTTTTTCTGGTCAAAGAAGGCTTTTTTTGCCAGTTATATTCTACATTTTATGTTTTGTATGATTCGCCCATCGCGGGTTATTATATTGCCTAGGTAGGGGAACTTAGCTACTTTTTCTATAATTGTATTTCCTATTCTTATACTTATATTTCCTTCGTAATTCTTTCCGCAGACCATTATGTTGGTTGTTACCAACGGCAAAACAAAAAATTTCTAATAGCACATGTCATCTAAAGAATAAATTATTAATTTTATCTAACAAATTTCTACGGGAGTCGACACAAAAGAATTCGTGGGTCATGTGCCCAGAAACTACGTTGCAAATACTCGTTATTTGTTCTGTTGGATCACACATGTACGCAAACGTATCGTTTCTGGCTTAATGACTCAATTAATTTACCTACAGTACATACCAATAAGGAAAATTGAACTGAAGTTCAAATTTATTTTCTATTTATTTTATTTTGTTTTTAGTAACTATAATTGCAAAAATACGTACAAAAATGTTTTTGCGAAGAAGGTAATATAATAATAAAGATAATTCGGTAAGCTAGTGTGGTGGTCCGGGTTATAAGAAATTCACCTTTCACATTGCACAAAAATTTTTTTCAATAAAAAACACCTTTTTTTATTTATCAATTATTAATCATATTTCAGTTTTGGTAAAATCAGAAGACGATTGGAAGATTGTAGTTTAACTATTGCCATGTTTTGAATTAAAATTTCCCAATGTATGCTGATTTTATTTAGAAGTGGGCACATTTTTATGCAGAAATTGGGCTACGTATTCAATAGTTTTCAAAAATTATATTTTTCAGTACAAATTTAAAATGTAATATATCTCCTTCTTTCTCTGTAATAATACATTAAAACTGAATTAATATGCATTTTTGTTTATAAAATTGACTAATAAATAACACGTTCTAAATAGTTTTCACAATTTTATTTATTTTAGTGTTCTAAGTATCACAAGGTTGAGCTAAATAACTTGGATTTTCTAATAAAATTAGTTGTGCGCCCCAAGTTATACCACATTCTAGTCTAACTTGGAATACAAAAATATCTGTTTTTTGTAACTGTAATCTTTATAGCCCTGTCACTTTAATTCATATATTATACAGTTGTATACCTGTAATATACAGTAGCGAAGCTCTCCTTATATGTAGTTCTAAGTATCTAATTTAAAAAGAAGGAGCTGAGAAATGTTCCAAGTATCCCCACATTAGCGTATATCGTCATACAAATTGATTTGGCGTATTACAACAAGGTATTAACTGTCAATTGTCAAATGATATTAACATTATCTAGTTCCAATTCATAACTTTAAAATCCAATAGAAATAAAGAAGAAAAATTCAACCTGGGCAGTAGATGAAGGGTTATCGGCTGTTTTGATCAAAGAACTATAGATATATTTTGAAAACTTATGAATCTTCTTGTACTGCACAAGGAAAATATTATTTACTAACCCAAAATGAAAGGTAGGTATTATATTAATATAGATAGTGAACGTACATATTAAAAATAATCTTAAAATTAACATTGCGTTGAATAGTGTCATTCCAATACTTTCTATGCCAAAATATACACTCATTAGAACGCAAGACTGAAATATTTAGATACATGCTTTAGCTATTATTTGTTACCTTGATTGGTCGTCGATGCAACAATTGTGTTAAAAAGGATATTTTTAACAAACATTTCAGCATTTATATATATGTTGTAAAACGTTTGAAGACAGACACCAATGATGCATGCAATAGTAAAGTATCTTTTGTTGTTAAGTTTTATGTATTTATATACTGTGTATATGTAGTTCTACAGAGCTTGGTGGCCCAGCGCAAGATTTATCGACTTGCAAGATCATAAACATTTTATTGCAAAAGCTCATTTCTAGGTGCGGTTATATTAGTAAACAACAAGTACTTATTACTCTATTTTGGATGCCAATTATTTTACATAGCTGTACATCTTTGTCTTGTGTAAATTATGCTTGTCCGATAATAATATCAATCATATAAAGAATATATAAATTTATCTTTCTTTTAATTGTAAATCTGTACTTATTTACTGAAGTTATCATTGTGCATTTAATGTCGCAACACCTAACTTTTTCAAGATGTCAACCACCTAATAATTGGTTTTGCTATTCTTACATTCCACAACTGCCAATAACCACATATAGATATATAAATCAATATTGGTTCAACAATGTAATTTATTTTGTTTGAATTTCTTTCCTAATGGAAATTTATCACCAACTTTATCATGTAAGTGTATTTAAGATTATTAGGGCAGAATAGGTATAAGTGCTTTACGTGGTTGAAAAAGAAAACTGTCAGTATATTTTTATGAAATATGATGTTAAAGTAGCACTGAAGTTTTAATTAAAAGAATAAAAACATGACGAAATAACGAAAGCCTCTTAGTGTAGACTTTTAAATGTAAATAGAACACGAAAGTTAACAAAACTGTTAAAAAGTTCAAACTGACAAGAAACATTGTTGTGGGGGTTTTGCATGCTTCTTTCTATATTTTGTTAGAGTAAAACTCGGAGAAAAGCTTAATAAATTCTGGTGAACTTGAAATTTGTTAAGTTGGTATTTAGACTTAAACGGATATTCATTGTGCTTGAATGAAACACTTGCCATGAATCGTCTCATTTTGCAACGTAGTCGTACTGCAAAACAAGCTATAAATTGCGAACCATGTTATTTGTTTTTCATTTATCTCTATTATCATGCATTTAAATCTATTTTGAAAATAGATACTTATCTAAACCAATCATTACCAACTGTAATTTTTCAAGACCGATTAATCATGATCGACCAAATATTTTTTTGTTATACGCCGCGCATCACAGTTTAAAAACTACATAGACGTCATATGACCTTCGCGGGTATATTTAATGCTAATGGTTTAATAAATTTGGTTACTTATTAGTTAAATTTAAACAGAACTCCTTTTGAAAGTGTATAAAATGCAAAATTATTTGATCCTGTGTATTTCTTACATCGTGTCCACTGTAACAACTTATAATGCAAAAAACAGAAACGAGAGCTTGCTGGTAGTTAATTTTGAAAGGAATGTTTTTCAAAAACTATACATAGCTGTAATGTTTCTAAAACACGAAAATAGTAAACAAGCCGACAGTTGTAAGTAACCGACAGATTAACGTACGCGTTGGATATTCTGTAACCTGTTGTTATACTGTTGTGATTCAGTTTGAATGTTATTATTTTTTACAGAACAAAAAAATTCCCGAGGAAATTTCGTATATAATAAGCTTGATGTGCTTGGCCAATTTAATATTATATTGAATTTCTAAAAAAAACTTATCGCGTGCAATTTTAGTCTATAGAATGGAAACTTCCCTCAAGGGAATGACTAAAGTTCACGCAATTCCTAGTAACAATAGCTTAAGATTTCACACTCTTAAAAATAGCAGAAATAAACGGCAACCCAAAAAATAATATTCGGAGATGCGAGTACGTGACAACACACACACAATTCAACGGATTTGAAAACTTCTTTCTGCTTTTTAGTGACTTGTAAAGTTTTATAGAAAGTGTTCGTGGTTGTATGCATCTAATTGTTAAAATGCTTAAATTATTTAAATTTTTATTTTTAGTTTGTTTATTCTGATTTTTGGTACCAATTGACAATAAAAATTATTTCTATTTTTTTACCATATCAATAAGTGTTTTAAATCTTTTAAGGCTTTATTGTAGTAATACATCATTATTTCAGAAATAGCAAATTGTTTTTTCAAATTTATATTAGACAAAATTGTCGATTTATATTTAGTTTTAAATAGTGAAAATCAATGGCAGTTACAGTGTAGCAATGCATTATAACGACAAAGCAGTTATGGGACATGCGAACATTTAGCGCTTAATAACGCCAAAATATCATTTTATAGTTACGAATGTTACAGTCTCAGTAGCAGTTCAAGAAATACACATACACTAGGAATGACGATAATTCTATAGATAATCCGCTAACAATAAATGTAAGCGGTTAACTTTTATTGCATAGCTAGCTTACCAGCATACCTTACACCAGTGATGTGCCGTATAATTTACATCAATTCTTTATGCATTTTATTACGCGTCAACAATTATTTCTTTACATGATTTATTCTTTACGTCAAAAATGTAAATAATGTAAAGAAAGTAAAATGCATATAAAAACGTAGAATTTGAGTTTTTAAATTTTTTTATTAGAATTAGAACTTTTAATGTTTTATCCAACACCTCTATATAAATACCATGGTCATTTTAAATAAGGAAAGTGATCGTTTACTCTTATGTTACATTATAACCTACGTTGCCCCTAGCAACGTGGGTTATTTTTAAGAAACTCACTCCTTCAAAGATAACAACCAATCACCAGCTTACGTTACTTAATATTATTAAAATCCAGTCATCGTGCTAAAGTATTAAATTTATTACCGTCAAAACTACAGACTAACATTAAATTGCAAATTCGATGTTTAAACTTAAATAAAGAGGCGTTGGATAAAATTTTGTATGGCACGCGTGAGTTAAGGATATTATCCACTCACAAAAATTAACCCTCTCGGGCCTACCGGCCCTCGAGGGTAAATTTTTCGTTCGTGGATAATATCTTACTTAACTCACTTGTACCATAAATAACTATTATTCTTTTTACACATTCAATAAAAGCTACATACATATTTATTTTAATTAAAGAAAACTCAAATCCCGCATACAGATCAGTATTTTGTTTTCTACCAACCATATTGATCTATACCTGTTATAGGTAAACAACATATAAACCATTGATTCATTCACATCACAAGTTATAAATTACAATAACTAATAACACATGAAACTAACAAGCGTTCAAAAAAATCTGTGGTCAAGTTGGCTGGTGTTTGCATTTGTCAGCGTTACCGTATGTCGTGACTAGAGCCACAGCTGGAGCTCTAATGTCTAATGTCAAACGTCCTTTTACCTATATTCATTTATTAATTAGTTCGTAGCTTTCTGACATTTGTAAATAGGGTTATGTTTCAATTGTAGCATATAAGCTGCGCCCTATGTTTGAAATTTTTCCATAGGCCACTTGACCACAGTTTTTTTTCGAACACCCGTTAGATTGATTGATGTAAAAACATAACCTAGAATTTTTAGTTTTTTACATTCTTTACTGATTATTTACATTCTCTACTGATTATGTACAGTGTTTACATTATTTACTTATTATTTACGCCAAATGTAAAGAATGAATTCTTTACGGGTAAAGGCACATCACTGCCTTACACGTATTCCCATTTTAGAGAGATACCAAGTAAAAGGTCGGTTGGTAATTGTTTGTAACTTTATATTAACAAAATGTTAATAGAACAGCACTAGTAGATATCACTGCTTAATAAAACTATATGTGTCGTCAATAAATGGAAAACATATGTCAGAAGGATTAACCCGCTTAGAGATAGCGTTTCTGAGATATTCGACAAACCTTATTTACATTATTATTTACATCTCTGAAAAGTATACTTATGTCTACAGCTACTTTACTAAACGCTTCCAAGATATCAGTTAAGAACTATTTCTACAATCTCTTGTACTACTAATGAACTCAGACACATAATTGCGAAGTAAAATTATTTGAAAATTTCTTCAGATAGTAAGCACAAAGAGGACCAACCAGTTTTAATAGTCACTGCACAAATTTTTGGATGATAGATAACTTAAAATTATCACTTTTGTTTTAATTTGTTGGACTAAGATTCAATTAAACATTAATATACCAAATAGCTGAGGTTTAGCTTCACCTTCTAAAGTTAAAGTGAAGCTCGACCAACCAGTTTGCCAATAACTGTTAATACGTAAAAGAAGCAGCTCTTTGCCAAATTTGCACTTACTGTGGACATTTATCATAGACTATTTGGTACCTTTTTACAGCACCTTTTTACTTGCACATGCAATTATAAAGATTAGACTTTTGACGCTTCTCGTCATTTAGTTGGTGCAACGAATCTGATAAATGATAATTAATTCAATTAATTACTATTATCACTGTTGGAACAATAACGAAGTAAGTGCTAGTTTTTAAGATGTGTGAACCAAATGGCAGCTATAAAGCACCTGCAAATCCCTGCGTAGCAAGAGGGTCATAATATCAGGCGGATAGCATCAGCTTTGTAAAGGGAGAAGGGGACCAAACTTGTGGCCACTATTGTTTGAACCTATAAATTAAGCAAAATAGGAACATTTAAAGCAGCATTTCTTAATGATTAAAGCGTGCTTTTAGCGTTATAGCTATGCTTTTGTGTTATTTTATATAGCATTAGGGATTTACGCATTTTCTCTCCGTTTAGTTGCCATCGGAAGTAACTTCCTGTTCGATCGTAAAGCAACTTGTTTAAAAGAACGTTTCAGTGGCATCGCCGCAAAATTGATTTTCCCTTTAAGTTGTGAAATGGGAATTGCATTTGTGCAGTTCTATAATTAATGTTTGGTGATAATTTAAAATTCTTTATTGGTACTGTAAAGGATATATCACTAGTTCCTTTGGAGGTTAGGAACACGTTCTTGAAGGTTCGTAGTTTTTAACTTTTTTTTACGTTCAGTCTCTTATACTGTAATTCTTTTTGACAGGATTCGTTATTTAATCACCGTTAAGCTGCATTTAAAAGCGGTATAACTATTTCACAAGGTTACCTTCCATCTAAGGTACTTATTCAATGTTTACTAGGTGCATTCTGGTAATTGATTTTATTTTGTTTGTTACAGACCTTTTCATTTTCTTTTTATTTTACCTTAACGTCATACACTCTTCATTGTATATTTGGGTTGTTAAAAGACCACTACGCTGAGCTTCTTGCTCACGTACAGTTACTTGGTTACTGGTTGTCTCCTTGGATCACGCTACGTTCAACTTGGCTAGTGGCGTTCTTCTTCAGATTGAAAGAACACACGCCTATATCGTGAGTCACTTATATTGTAGCAAATATTTATAACAACAATAACGTTTGGCAATTCTTTATAGTAAATAAAACATTACTGTATATTATAATTTTCTGTGTTAAATGATTTTTCCCTAGTGTGCGCGTAGCACTAGGTATTTATAACTTATGTGCTTATAAACTACTATTACATATACACCGTGTGCAAGATAAGAATGCACAGCATGGGGATCTTGAAATCGGTAAAAGATACAGGTTGGCTTAAATTAGGAAAAAGTTGCACTATTTAGAGTATGTTTACATGCCGATCGCAGAAATCCATAATTGTTTATCGTTTTCGAAATTTTCCAACAAATGCAATTTTTCGGATTTTCGATTTTTCCAATTTTTGTATTTATTTTAAAAGATATTAAAAAAATAATGACACTTTGTCGTTGTCACTTTTTAAGCTCTACAAAATGGCGTCTTCAAATTTTTTATCCGATGTTTCATCTTCGAGAAATCATCATCAACTTAATTTTTTTATATTGCCACAAAAGTAGAAACACCTTGTATACGGTAGCACTTTTTATTACATATTCAACGATGTATCACACATTATGTTTCTAAAGCCAAAAAACAGAGAAAAATGAATTTTAATATTTTTTTAGATTCTTAATCTAGTAGGCATTTGAAAAAGAATTCAAAGATTATTGCAAGTGTTCAAATAAGTTGTGTTAATGTGTACTGTGAAGTTGTCTCAGCCGGACTGGTAAGCCTAAAGTAAGTATGACAATTTCTATGCCCAAGATATGTAGGCCATATGTAGTCCCTAATAGCATGTAATCAGTAAAAAGCATGATAGACGAACAGATGGACGGACATGACTAGGTATAGGATTTCTATGCATTTGCATGTTTTTTCTGCTTATAGCAAACATATGCAGAGTTATATTTCTACATGTTTAAGCCACATATGAATCACATATGTCAATTTGAAAGTGCATATAAATGCATATTTAGGTGTTTTTTATAAATGCATGCATATTTTAGCATTTTTGAACGAGTGTGCATATTTTACCACTTTTTGAGCGTTTTACATGCTTTAATTATGAAATTTCTAATATTTTTTAAATAATTTTAGCATTTTAGACAACCAACCAAGGGCGGCTTAGTTGAGTCTAGGGGAAACCCATAATTTAAGCTTATTGTTAAATACTAGGCTTTAAAATATTTTACTGCCTTAACCATCTGTGTACTTGTTAATATTTTCTAAGAAAGAAAAAGTTTCAACTAAAATTTAAATACTTACATCCTGCGGTATTGTGATAAATAGGTATTAGGAAATTCCAAAGACCCTTTGACAACTTCCTGTTCATAGAAAAAATTGCCTGTACTTTTGTTTACTAATCTTGTAATCTTTCAATTAAGACAGTTCAGAAATTTCAAACTGCATTTCAGTTTGAAATTTTAGAGTGTAAAGATGGGTAAAGAAAAAGGGTCTGTGTCTGTTACACTTCGAAGTTATGTTAAGGAATTCAGTGTTCTTACAACTGACGATTAGGTGTTGTATTGTACAGTGTGCGACGATAAGTGACTGCAACGAAACGCTTTCAAGTTACACAACATCTCAACACGGTTCGACATCAAAAGTGTGTTGCCTTGAAATCAAAAAAACAAACATTGTTACCGGGGTACCTTAATAATTCGCGCGGTGAGTCCAGCAAATCGATCGAATTTAATAAAAAACTATGTAGTGCATTAGTGGCTGCAGATATCCCGTTAAGTAAAATTAATCACTCAACATTTCGTAATTTTCTGGTAGAAATTTCAAAAATGCCAATACCCGACAAGTCTACACTCAGGAAAAATTATTTACCTCGTTTATACGAAGAGACCATAAAATCAATTAGAAAACATGTAGCGAATAACTACATATGGGTTTCCATTGACGAATCTACTGACACTACTGGAAGGTGCGTAGAAACTTCATTTCCTTCGTTTTGTTAGTAAAACTTAACTAATTAAAGACAGCAGAGCAATTTACGGATGTTTTATTTTCTATTTTGTTACGTATTTAATCACAACAATATTTGTGCTTGATTAAAATATAATTTTATTAAATAACTGTTTTGCGCTAATTGTTTGTAACCGACTAATTATGTAGTTCGATAAAATAAAACTCAAATTTTTGTTTTCAGATACGTGGCTAACGTTATAATTGGCGTTTTAAATTCGGACAACAATCCCAAATCCTATCTATTAGCAATGGACGTTTTCAAGAGCACCAATCATTGTTCTGCAGCAAAATTGTTTAATGATTCGACTCCTGTTCGTCACCGACGCGGCACCGTACATGATTAAGGCTGGAGCAGGCTTACAAGTTCTGTACGAAAAAATGATCCACTTAACTTGTCTTGCCCATGCAATGCATAGAGTTGCGGAAAAAGTGTGGGAAATATATCCTAACGTAAACTCTATAATTTCAGATGTAAAAAAATTGTTTGTAAAGCTCCATATCGCATACAAATATTTAGGGAAACTGCTCAAGAAGTGCCTCTCCCACCTGAGCCTGTAATAACAAGATGGGGTACTTGGCTTTCTGCAGCAGAATTTTATGCATCTTATTTTGATATTATATATTATTAAAGCATTTGTAAATAAACTTAATAAACACGATGCACTATGCATACAAAGCGCACAGGATGCTTTTAATACTAAGGAGGTGAATTATTGTTTGTTTTGACAAATTTTGTGCGTTTAGCTAAAGTAATTCAGAAATTAGAAAGTCAGGGAAAATTCATAAGATGAATCTCTTGAGCATGTAAAATTGTTAGGTGTTTCTTTGAATAAAGTAAAAGCGCCAAAGGGTTTGACTATAAAACAAAAATTTAAATCCGTTATAGACAAAAATCCTGGTTTTCACTTAATTAAAAGCATAAACGATGCATTATCTGGCCAAGACATTTTAGACGAGCTAAAACATTATTCGCTTGTAGAATTAAACAATTTTAAGTATGCCCCAATTAAGTCTTGCGATGTGGAATGGAGTTTCTCAAAATATAAAACAATATTTAGGGATAATAGGCATATGTTTACTTTTGAAAATTTAAAAATGTACGTCATTGTGAACTATAACGCTCTATATTTAGAAAATATAATTAATTAAATTATTGCATAGGATGTCTAATTAAAATAATTTCTGTAAATAAAATGTAAATAACGCTAAACAGGTGTTTTTTTAATAATGAAAGTGCATATATTTATTAAAAATTTCTAATAAACGCATATTTCATGATTTTTAAGTGAATATTTAAGTGCATATTTCACGTTTTTATAGTGCATAAGTGCATGCATATTTCAGTATTTTTAAGTGCATACAAATCCTATACCTAGACATGACAGTGAGTGCTATAGGCTTTTTTCTATAGTATAAAACAAGTGGAAATTCTATAGGATTCTCTTTCTAAAATAACTCTAACAACACTCTAATTCTTACGAATTTATCAATTTGTAATTAATTAACTTATTTGTATGTTCTTAATTTCTAAAAATTTTTTAATAATTTAAATAATTTAAAATTTATTTAAAATTTGTAATTGATTTATTAATGAATCTTCTTTAGGTCATTATTTCTCCTACGTGACATTTTAGGTAAAGGATGACATTTTCATCAGAAACTTTTAATTACATGAATAGGAAACTAGTTCGTTTATTCACTACAGCAGATTCTACTTTTTAACATACAACGAATGAGTATGCTAATTATCTTTGACTTACATGGGTCTAAAATCTGATTGAAGTAAATTAATTACTACTTAATTTATTTTATCCAACACCTCTATATAAATACCATGTTTACATACTATGGTCATTTTAAATAAGAAAAGTGATTGTTTACTCTTATGTTACATTATAACCTACGTTGCCCCTAGTAACGTGGGTTATTTTTAAAAAACTCACTCCTTCAAAGATAACAACCAATCACCGACTTACGTTACTTAATATTATTAAAATCCAGTCATCGTGCTAGAGTATTAAATTTATTACCGTTAAAACTACAGACTAACTATACATTGCAAATTCGATGTTTAAACTTAAAGAAAGAGGTGTTGGATAAAATTTTGTATGGCACGCGTGAGTTAAGGATATTATCCACTTAGAAAAATTAAATTTTTCGTTCGTGGATAATATCTTACTTAACTTACGTGTACTATAAATAACTATTATTACAAATTAATTACTATATACGAAGTAACGGTAAGTTACGGTAAACATAAAGTTACGTAAAAGTTACGTAATTTACACTTTTACATTTGAAATAATTTCAGTGAAATGTTAACTTGGTTATTTTACTGCATTTTTTATTACGTTTTATTTGAGATTGTGAATGAAATAGTCTAGTTTTGACAATAGCTAAAGACCTGCGAGGATAATAAAACATTCGGAGGTTACTACTGACTAGATGTAAATTTACGTTCAAAATATAATGTAGGGAATTCTCAAGGGTCTCCTGAATAAACGACAAATGTTGTGGTAAGTAATTTAGCTTTCCATACATGTTTAGGTAGGCAACATTAAGATATAGACAATAGTCCTTCGTGCATTAAAGTTTCGTGTCGAAACCAACAAATCGATGGTTAGGGATTAATTATAAATTACTTTTATCAGTTTACAAACGGTTTTATGCGTAAAACCAATAAATAAGACACAATAAGTAGTATAGCAGTTTCTTTTTATTTTTTTTAATAAAAAAAGGAAATATTTTAGAATTACAAAGAATATGAACTTGAACTGCACTTAAGCTCACCATGTTCATGATTTTGGGTAGATCGTGTGTACAGATTAAATGTATTACTTGACCATGGCCAATTAATTGGAATGGATATCGGTTAACAAGCATTTGCATTAGGGTTTTGGAGCAGCGTTCCAATTACACTTGTCAGATTTCAGTAGATTAAATTTACTCCTATTTAATGTTGGGCTAATAAGGATAATAATAAGGAAAAAGTTGTGGTAATCTACGAATCTTTTATACAAGATTAATTACTATTAAGTTTATCAGACTAAAGTTGTTTATTTTTCATTTCGAAAAACCCCACACGAAATAATTCAGTAGGTCAAAAATTATTATTGATGTGGTAGGCCAGTGAACTCTCTGAAACATGCAATTTGTCCACCGTACACTAGAAAGTTTAATTTTTTATATTTAGATTTAACTTTAAAATCAGTTATACGAATAAAGAATTAATACTAAACAGTACGTTAGTGGATAATATCTTGCATTTCTTGTTATAGCTTTTTAGTAGATATGTTATATACCTATCAAATCTTGTGAAAATAATAAGTAGGTACTCAAAATACTTTTGGATAGCTTATCTTAAATACCAAATACAAAATATCTCGCCAAAAGAATGTGCATTTAATATACAAGATATAAAATATGTACTTACAATTTAAACACTACGCCATTTTTAATATTTGTTATTCAAAAATTGGTTTTTATTTCCTTTTAGAAATACTAACAAAGATTTTAAACATTTTATCAGACAAACTTCCGTTTCTGGGAGAATTACATCATATAATTAGAACTACTGTGTTATATAGTAGCCGCGTTAAAAAGAATAGTCATTTCTGTTAAAAAACATTAAATCTATATGTTTAAATCACAAGGTCCATTATTGCTCCAGTTCGTTTAAGAATTCTACTGGGCCGATTTACGTGATTTTTTTTATATTGAAGCTTTCGCTGTGTATATTAGTAGTATTTCTTAAAGTTTTATATTTTTAAATAAATAAATCTAAGACATTTATTTGGATACGCCGAGAACGACTATCTGCTTGCAGCGCGCTTTCAGTCCCCAGCGTTGTTAACTTTTAGAACTATTACGAACGATTATAAAAGTTTGCTGTAACAAATCCGCATAGTTGAAAAAAGGAAAGCAGACAAATTGTACACATATTAGGCGATGTACTGATGGCAATTACTTATTTATTATTATTTCTGTTTCATTTATTATTGGGACAAAACAAATCACCGTGAAATGCGTTTGCAAATTGTTGCAAAAGTTGTAAATGACTGGGACGATTTTTATAAAGATTTAATTATTGGCGATGAAACTTATCGTGTTCCCATTAACACCGCTTTAAATTAAGAAAAACCTCATGTTCTTCGATAGTGAATACACCGGCCATATTGAACTTACGTATAGGTCAATTATTATTTACTAATCTATATGGTATTTAATACACGGCTCATTCTTGTTCCACTTCATCTACGAGTTCTAAAGACCGATTTGCTTTATTCTTTTTTTATATTACAGTTTTGACGTGTAGATTAGTCAACCCTATTTTTTATTTTCGTTTAATTTTTATATTTTTAAAACCATTCTTTTTTGTAGTCTCTGGAGTTTTAGTATTTTTCAGTATTTATATTTTTAATTTAAAAGCATTTGTAATCGATGTATGCCAATATGTCCAAGGCAGATTGTTCACTTACAACGTTTGCTTCGTCACGTTTTGGAACAAAATATCCTCCGTATACCTGCTTACTATGCCACCACAACACTCAGTCATTTCATAGTACGTGGAGCATATTCACGAAATGCGATATCTCTGTCTGTCTCTGAGTGTGTCAATTTTTTCGCAATTTAGGGTAGGTAAGTCTGACGAAGAGTTAAATTGGGGTGGTAAGCCGAAAAAAGAGTAAGACGGATGTAGTTAAGGGAGGAAAGGAGAGTAAGTGGGGGTTGGTGGGGGGGGGGGTTTGTTAAATAACGAGTTTGATAAGCGAATGGTAAGCATAGTATTTTCAACTGTTTTCGTTCGATTGTGTTTATTTAATAAATATTAATATTAAATAATCACGCTTGAAAACTCGAAGGATTATAGTTATACAACGAACGTTGTGTATAAGGAAATCCTTCAATAAATAGCGTTTTGACGCAGTTTCCCTAGTTTGTATTGAAAATGCAAACTACAACATACCTATTTAAAAGCCTAATAAATATTTAAAATACAAAATATTTTGTGAAAATCTAACCACTTATTTGAAATACAGAATACTAAATATATATTAAAGATACGTATTTAAAATACATATTTCAAATACATAACTATAATATGAAAGTATTTTTCCGTTTAGTTACTAACAATATAAAGTAATTTTGTTAGTCGGTACGTATTATATTTAGCTCAAATTGATACCAATTTTACTTCTAGGAAAGGACTGCTGCTTTAAGTCGTAAATCAATAAATAAGTCTAATGTATTAGTAATTCATTTAATTGCTTGACTTGAGAAAAGATAATATATTCATGAAAACGACAATATTACCATAGCTGTTAATTGAAATATTGAATCCTCAGATTATTTTAAATAATTAGATCAAAAACTGGAATAATTAAAAATAGGAAAACTTTAATAAATAATTCTTTTCTTTTCATTCAGTTATTAGGTATTTATCTATTTTAGATTTATACGGGGTAAATTAAAACAAATTCCCTTTTACACACAGTACAAGTTTATTGAAACAAACAAATTCCCTTCAACGCACAATAATTACAAGTTTATTCTAACAACTCTCATACAAGAATGCCTCGCCTATTCACATGTTACAGTTTTCTAAAATCCTAATATCATAAATCTTAATATAATGTTCCACAAAAACTAAAATTAATTCTCGAAGAATTTGGGGGTAGCAGTGACCCGTGATGTCGGTGATCCGTGGCGTCGCTCACACGGCCAATCCTGACCTCGTAATTCGTTCTCGAATTCGACGGGCAAAGCAAAACGTGGAAACCTGTAACAAATATAAACAACAGACAACGCATCCAACAGCTCAAGGTACACAAATTACTGCAAGGCGTTCTTTGTGTCCTTTCTTATAAAACATCAATGCACACAGTGAAGCGTCCTGCAGGCCAACAATATAAATCATGAATAACGTACTGCGAAGCGTTATGCCTTCCAACAGTATAAACCTTGAATAACATACTTCGAAGCGTTATGCATTTCAACAGTATAAAATTTTGTGATATTTGCCCGAAAGCCCAAGGCCCAAACATCAACTCTATCTGCTAGAAAGCACAAAGGCCCAAGCATCAACATCGCCAGAAAGCCCAAAGGCCCAAGCATCAACATTGCCAGAAAGCCCAAAGGCCCAAGCATCAACCTTGCGTCGTACAAGTGTCATATCTGCCAGAACGCACAAGGCCCAAGCATGAACACTATCTGCCAGAAAGCACAAAGGCCCAAGCAGCAACATCGCCAGAAAGCCCAAAGGCCCAGGCATCAGCATTTCATATCTGCCAGAAAGCACAAGGCCCAAGCATCAACACTATCTGCCAGAAAGCACAAAGGCCCAAGCAGCAACATAGCCAGAAAGCCCAAAGGCCCAAGCATCAACATTGCCAGAAAGCCCAAAGGCCCAAGCATCAACCTTGCGTCGTACAAGTGTCATATCTGCCAGAAAGCACAAGGCCCAAGCAGCAACATCGCCAGAAAGCCCAAAGGCGCAGGCATCAACATTTCATATCTGCCAGAAAGCACAAGGCCCAAGCAGCAACACTATTTGCCAGAAAGCACAAAGGCCCAAGCTGCAACCTTGTGTCGTATAAGTGTCATATCTGCCAGAAAGCACAAGGCCCAAGCATGACACTATCTGCCAGAAAGCACAAAGGCCCAAGCAGCAACATCGCCAGAAAGCCCAAAGGCCCAGGCATCAGCATTTCATATCTGCCAGAAAGCACAAGGCCCAAGCATCAACACTATCTGCCAGAAAGCACAAAGGCCCAAGCAGCAACATCGCCAGAAAGCCCAAAGGCCCAGGCATCAACATTAACTATCTGTACAAAATAACATACTGCGAAAAAGCGTCGCTCATAATTAATTCGGACAAAACACAATTAAGTTGGACAAAAGCGTCGCTCACACTGCTTTGCTGTTTCATACGTTCGTACGCTAGTTCTCGATCTTTCTCTAAACAACTAGATGTGAGATTGGAAAGAGAGTCTGTAAGAGTAGCGATATCCGGAATGCTATCATCGCGACCAATAAATTAATAAATGGACAAAAATCCCGTTTGTTTTGTTGTATTAAAAATTGTAGTTTGAGAAGTGCGTTCGGCCATTCTGACTTAAAGTTCAGTTAGTAACGTTGTTTTTTGAGCTGTCTGAAATTGGTTTATCACAAATAAATCATTTTATTTGGCCTAGGATATTGAAATAAATTCCATCAATTGTAAAATTTGTGTGCAAATTCGGACAGCAGCGGTGTACGTGGCCCGATTGGTTACATTTAAAACATATTTTTGAGATATGAACGAATATTTTCTTTTTTGTTGCATGCGTGTATCAAATGAAGTTACTTTCGATGTTGCATAACGACCTAATCACGTTAGTAGCTAGCTCACTTACAGACTTTTTACATGAACATTAACAATATAAGAATAGTACCAATATTAATTGAAGCAATTGCTCTTCTGATAAATTAAAATGTAATGCTTTAATAAGTGAAATCGTATTTCTAGCGTACTCACAGTATGAATCGATAGTATTACTCATAAATAAACTTGCCTTATCTAAATTTTTTCGCTGAGGTTTTTCTTCGATGGGTACAGGTTTGAAATGCGGCCTTAAAACTTTCCCATGTTTGTTGCGTTGGTGTCCATGTTAAAAACCATTCGTTTCCCAATAAGCCACCGGCACCTCGTATTAACAACTCGTAGTCGAAACAGCTAAACATATACAAGAGTTCCATTTTTCGCACCATTTTACTGCTCCATTATTATCAGTTTGCTGATTAAAGGTTGGTATGTTGATTGTAGACGATGTCGCATTGGTTCCGGACGATTGGTCCTTACGTTATTTTAAATGTTGGTATGTTGATGGTAGACGATGTCACATTAAGTCTGGACGATTGATCCTTAAGTTCTTTTAATATATCACTTAACACTTGCACTAATTGCGTCATATTATTGTCGTGGTACTTTTAGTGGTAGAATCCCACTCCTGATTTTAGATTTATACGGGGTAAATTAAAACAAATTCCCTTTTACACACAATACAAGTTTATTGAAACAAAGAAATTCCCTTCAACGCACAATACAAATTTATTCTAACAACTCTCATAAAAGAATGCCTCGTCTGCCCCTTTCTATTCACATGTTACAGTTTTCTAAAATCCTAATATCATAAATCTTAATATAAGGTTCCACAGAAACTAAAACTAATTCTAGAAGAATTTGGGGGTAGCAGTGACCTGCGATGTCGGTGATCCGTGGCGTCGCTCACATCTACACATCCAAAGCAACTAAATTATATTTAGGAGTCAGATTCTAGAGACTTTAGCTATATATAATTTATTATAAACCCACCTCGCTACTGTAAGAGAGCATTTCAGCAGATTTGTTCATATTAGAAATAACCTATTGGTCGTCTCACTTTGGGACTACAGCGTGTGTTCTTATGGACAACAGGGTTGCCAAACCTCTTGCAAGCAACTTTTAAAAACACTTTCTAAATATTGTAGTTGCAACTGCATAAACGTTTATAATCCTTATTGTTCGAGCAAGTTATATTTGCAGGTGTCACTTCTTTCGACAGCGGTAGTAAAACAAAATTTCAAAACTTAGTGTTTATATGAAGTTAACACCAGTACTACTACAAAACTAATAATTTTGGGTATAATTAAAAGTCAAACGTTTTATCTCGAGTTTTTTAATTCTAGGTAAATAAAAAAGTATAACACAAGTTATAGTTATTTGGTTTTTATTAAATAAAGAAACATTAAAAGTATAATATATTATTGTATACTATCAAAGTACACTTTTTTAATTGTGCAGCTTTTATATAAAACAGTAATAGATTGAAAACATAAATAAGTAATAAGAGTATAAAAGAATATAAATAAAATAGTATAGTACCACGAAGTAAAAGTAGAAAAATCAGAAGGGTTTATTGTTTACTAAAATTCTTTAAATTTGCTGCTAATCCAAAATTTCTGTTTTTGCAAGTTTCTTTTTAAACAAGTTGAACAAATGAATGATTTTATCATGATGAATCATTTTACTGTTAAAATTTCGTTTGGGACTGGACTTCCTTTATTTACCTGTGAATTAAAAGATTAGAAAAATCATATATAGGTAACCAGCCGTTTATTTTTATTTTGAAAGAATTTGAAGATGAAACAATTAAATAAAAAAGTATAAGTAATAAAATATCGAATATTTAGATACATGTACGATGTAAGAATCCCAAGTAATGTTTAATAAAATAACAAATACATGTTAATAAGGCATTCTTTTAAATTCACCTTTTGTATGGTTACGATTACACTTTTTCTGTTACTGTTTTCAAAGATTTAGAGCTTCTGGAATCTTAATCCATATTTCTATAGATTCATACAGTGAAATAGTTGGCAACAACGAAGCACAAACTCCCATAAGAAATACATTCGCTATCATTCCTTTGCTGTAGTCCCAATGTGAGACGACCAATAGGTACTTACTTATTTGTTAAGAAAACGTCAATAGTTTGCCTGTCAACGTGTTTACATATAATAAGACATTTTACAATGGTTCTCTGTAATAATATAAAGTATAATTAAATTAAAATTAATATAATCTATTTCATTACAGCAAGCCAGACGCGCTAAAAAAGAATTCATTTTGCTCCAAGAGTAAATTGGTACAATAATTGCTCTTACCGTTCAGTCTGTAATATAGATCGAACATTGTTAGCTATTTCTAAAGCTTTTTCAGTATTACATCTACATTAGCAGTCAAAATAAAGCGACTCCATTTCCATTTAGTATTCTTTTTTAATTGGATGGCACGTCAACGTCTTTTAATAAATTATTTTTGAAATTAGTTCAACAAATCTTTAGCTGGAAAATGCGTAGAAATCCAGAAAAGGGGTGTTTTTCTTAATTAAAACCAATCAGATCACATTCTTAAATGCTATGAAGTTTATAAGTAACTAGAACATTTTATTTCACTTTGCGTAAATTTAGTTTTTTTTTTGTTGATGTAGAATTAAATTCAATTATACCAATCTATATCTAAGATTCAGTTTGATTGTATAGCAACCGGACCCGAGTGTCGCCCTCGTATGCCAACGGTATTCAAATACCGTTGAAATTCGTGCCAATATTAGGGCGTGTAACCATTTCTGCACTTTTCAAATTTGGCGCCACATGTTGTGATATAAAATGGCTGCCTTGGCCAGACTCTAATTGAAGGGTCTCTAGTTTTCGATAAAAAGTCTCTAGTTTTAGATTATTTATAGGATCCCCTTCAATAGACGTTTATAATTATTTCACGAATATGGAAATATTAAAGTATACACCAAGTTTTATTTAAATTGGTACATTTAATAATTAAATGAGCTATTTGTTTGCCCATAATCTATAGGATGAAGATTTTTTCTCTTCTAAAGTCTAAATTAAATACTGATACGATATTGTAGTGACAGAATATGATATTAAGGAGGTTCTTATTTGGATCATGTTGGAACTTTGCTTTTGCCCATTTGATTAAAAAAGAACTAAAAACTTTAAGACCAATACAACCAATACGAACTTCCTAAGTCGCTCAGATATAATTACATATAGATACTGAGATACATATCAAACATTCAAAGATAAATTGGTATTCTGTTCAGACCTCTCAAACAAAACAGAAAGCACCACTTGTTTCAGAGATGACTTTTTTCTTGTTTAGAACAGAAGGCATGTATCCTCGTCGGACATTCACTAGTCCCTCACGTACGAATCTTTCCGCAAGCTACATATTAGCTGGCTTTCCGAACACAATTATTTTACGGAAACATTTCCCTACCGTTATAACTTACCGGATTTCTATATTATTCCTTAATCTTTATAAATATTGTCGGATTAAGTCTTTACGAACAATTATAATCAATAAAATTACTTTTCTGTTAACATGATGATTATCGATACTAACGAGCGTTCAAAAAAGTAGCTGGATCAGGTTACCTTAGAATTATTACCTCAGACTTGGAACAAGAATTTTTTCAAACAATTATCCAAACAAAGATCTGTATAATTAACGAGTTTTGTTTTTTTAAGGTTTTAAAAACGCCAATGCGCAATTAAACACGATTTTTTGTTGTGGCTTTCATCATTTGTACTTTGTATTCAGATTCGTATTTTACGTTATAAATGTCAAAGTTGAAACGACCTTTGTTATATCTTATTTATGAACGATGCTTTATATGTAATATTGTAAATTACAGCTGTGGGGTGCAGAACGATTGCGTATACTCGTATTTGAGATTTATTATACGTTATGTACAAATATACCAGACGATTCATAGGACTATCACAAATTATAACTAAACCGACACGTATAACACATAACATTGCTACTTTAATTGATCTTATCTTGGTTAGCAATATTGAATTGATTGATTCGTCTGGGGTAGAACATGTAATTAGCATAGCTTGCCATGAACTTGTATTTTGCCTTATCAGATTTAGCTGTAATAACAATTTTACTAAATTTTTTACTTGTAGGGATTTTAAGAATCTTAATTATGAACAACTTAATAATTTACTACGTTCAATTCCCTGGCAAAATATTTATGATTTGCATAACATTAATAAGAATTATACTCGGGCCGGTCAACACAGATAGTAATAAAAACGCTCACAAAAGAGCGGGCGATTTAAAAACTACTTTGCTATTGGGCGAATTGAAACAGCGCGCGAAACTGTGGAGTCCGTTTCACACGGCAAAGTGACAGATAACGTCACTGTGATGCAGATCAGCATCATCAAATAATTATTTGATTAGTTTTTGAACATTTCATATACTATTAAATATTTTAAAATTGATAATACATAATTTAATTGATAATTTAATCAAAAATATTCATTAGAAGTAGTTTATTATTAAAATCTTATGTCTTTTGAGGGTATGTTCATGTAGAATACAAAAATGTTTCAGTGTCAGTTGGGTTTTTAGCAGTAGCCAATCTGATGAAGTGGCTACGCCCCCTTACTTTTATTACTATCTCTGTTGAGCGGCCAGAGTATAGTTACTTTACTGAAAGTCTTTTAGCAGTTTTTGATTTAGTGGCTCCTATAACTACAGTAAGAATTAAGAAAGAACCAGCACCATGGCTAACTGATAATAACTTAAAATTAATGATATCCATTCGTAATAGAGCTCTTCAGCAGTATAAACGTACTCGGATAATGGGTGATAGGGACTATTACAAACAAATGAGAAATTTAACCAACACTTGCATACGTAGAGAAAAGAAAATATATTTTAGTAACTTGATAAATCGAAATAATAATAAGCAAATATGGAAAGAATTGAAGCAACTTAACATAAGTAAAACTTCTAGGAATTTCTATTTGCCTCAGTCTGTATGTAACGTTGAAGACTTTAACACGTTTTTCCTTGACAGTATCCCACAAATATACCAACAATATGATACTCTCTTTCGCAACTACAATAATAACATCAAAGAAACTGTCACATCCTTATTAACTTTACAGCATGTTGACGAAATGGAAGTATTGAAGGCCACATCTTCAATCAAATCTGGTGCTGTAGGTCATGGTGGAATTGGCATACGCATCCTTATATTATCATATTATCAATCATTACTTAACCCATTCAGTGTTTTCCTCAGCTTAGAAGAGATTACACATTATTCCAGTACCAAAGAAACGTACACCAGCTGAGTTTAAAGATTTGCGGCCTATTAGTATCCTTCCTGTTAAAAAAATAACCAAAAAATACTAGAGAAGCAGTTAAGACTACATATTGATAACATTTTATTTTACCGGATGTTCAATCTGGTTTCAGATCTAAACATAGCTAATATATACGGCTCTTTTAAAAGTAACTGATGACATTTCGAAAGTTACCAATGATGGTAAGATTACAGTATTAGTATTATTAGATTATTCAAAAGCTTTCGATACGTTAAATCATAATCTTTTACTTACAACTCTACATTATATAGGTCTGTCAACATCATCTATTAATTTATTTAAAAATTAATCGTCAACAAGCTGTGTAAAGTATATGAAAAACATATCTTCTTTTAAAACTATTACATCCGGTGTACCGCAAGGGTCAGTATTAGGTCCTAGTTTATATATTATCTACACCTCTTCCTTTCCATCTGTGTTGCAAAATTGTCAATGTCATTTATATGCAGATGATACCCAAATATACTGTTCTCTAATCAACAATGATTTGCAACATATTCACAACATATCTAAGCAACACTACTTGACTATTAATGGTGCTAAATCAGCTGCCATAATGTTTGGAAGGCCTAATATGATGGATGTTGCTTCACAATCAGTATACATTAGAATAGATGGAGAAAAATAGATGGGGAATTTGGTTTCTCAAACAGTGAAGAGTTTAAGACTTCTCATTGATCAATCACTGCGCTTCAGTGAGTATGTAAATAAATGTCTTAGTATTGGATATGGAAAACTAAAGATTATTTTTAGTAATCGGCACATATTTTCTCAAAATGTCAAGAAAAAGCTTTGTAATACTTTTGTTTTGTCATCTTTAAATTATTGCGATGTAGTTTATGGGCCTTGTCTTTTGCAGAAGGACTCAAGGAAAATACAAGTACTTCAAAATGCATGTTTACGACTAATATTTGGTATTAGAGAATATGAACCAATAGCTTATCTACATTATGAAATTGGATATCGTACAGATGTTCATAATTTGAATTTAAGGCACAGAGGTTTGCTGACAACTCACAGGCGTAAAACGGAGATGTTTAAACGGTATTTTTCTTATAATATTGCCTGATCCATGGTTATTATTCAGTTTTCAAACGTGCACAAACTGTCATTGTAATAAAAGAAAACGAGCTAACATCTCATGAGCTAATAAAATATACCGGGTGTAATTAAGGAAGGACGCTGCATCGTTAATACAACGAAACACAATCTTCATTGAACAAAGTGATTCTGTTTTTAAATTGAAACAATTATAGACAAATTCGAATCTATTTTCTTCCTAAGCAAAGAACATACTTAAAACGTTCTATGATTGTTGGATATTTAATTTAGTTTCAAAATAATTTTAAATGAACTTTTGAATAAAACTTACTTCTCTAAAATTTTAATATGAAGGTATAAATTATTCATAAAAGTTATATAGTACAAGAGAATACGTATGTGAAATGATAAGTGTCTCAGAGTATTCGTGTATGTTTCATGAAAATGAAATATGAGTACAATGCACAATCTACATTGCACGAATACACGATTGGTTTTATTTATTGATACTAGGCAGCTCCACAAAGTTTTAGAAAATCGTAGACGAGAGTATTTTAAACTAAAATGCATCAACGTAACTAATTTAAGCAGAATTTGTACGCTAATGGAAATGCGAAAATGCAATTATAAAATCGGTTCACTTCACCGTATACTGTACCTTTATAAGAGCAGGATGGAATGCTTAATGATATGAAAGTGATATGATTTATTTAAAAATTATTTATTTAATAGTAAAAAACACAGCAAGCTTTACTAACATATTATTAAATCCGCACCTTATTCGTTATGTTTACATTCTTGCAAACACACTGTTTTGTGTAAAATCTTGAATATTATGCCAAAAACTTTCCATGTCCATAAATATAAATTTTACATTTATTTATCTCGCAGCTTTAAAATGCCTGTAAATTGTAATCATAAAATTGGATTCTGTAATATAGATTCCCTTTAATGCTAAATTCGTGCCAATTGAAATAAAAATATAAAACGTGAAATGTAATCAAATACAGTGCTAAAAAATACATCTTGCATTTTATTAGGTATTTAGGTATCAGGATTGAGGAACTGTATTTGCAAAATGTGATTGCATTAAATTAAGAGAAGAAAAGAGAAATCTTATGAAAATTGTGTATTGGTAAACCATGAGAAATCGTGTCAAAAGAGCAGTGCTTTTTGAGTCGGTCTAAACATAAGCCTGTGGACTACTATTGGTAGTCTTGCAAAGAAATTGTCCGAATAAAAAAAAGCAAGATTTGTAACTGTTGAAATTCCAGGTACAAAATTATGTATATCATTGTCATTACCATAGAAGTAGCTGAAGAAACTTATACACTCGAATTTGCTAGAAATTATACCTACGAACACCATAGCTCCCAATGAACAATTTTTGTTTTATTGATGATGTGTAGCAGTTTACATCAGTAACTTATACAACTTGAAGTCCTACTATTTATTGTAGCAAACAGGTATAGAACATTAATATCAGTGAAAGGGCTTAAATGAAGAGTACTATAACAGTTTTCGAAACCATTATTTTGGTAATTTTATAGAACCGAAGGTTCTAATATTGAAGTTACCAGAACGTTTTGGTTACCTCTATAACACATTTACAACAATGTTATAACGCTTTTCGTAATAACTCATTTAGTAACTGCTTAATGCTTAGTAAACGGTTTAGTTTCGGTTACTCCTATAAAAAAATGACTGAAAAGTTGATATTACCTAATATTATATGTGTATATTATCTCTCTCGTGCTTTTAGAGCGTGATGGTGTTATGCTTTATCGTTCTCTTTTGTGAATAATAGATACTGTTGATATCTGAACTTCGTTAAAAATTCTTTAACAATAGTCAAATTAAATTATAATGATTTTGCTCTCCCAAATTTCTTATGCAAACATTATTTGCATTGTGAAATCAGATGTTTTAGATATCAAAAAGAAAAGAAATGTTGTTTACTTTGTTGAAGAGAAATTTTGATTAATTAAACCGGCAGTATTAAGTAAATATTAAAATGATGTTTCTTTAAATAAAAGTTTGTGAAAACCTTTTTATCATCACAAGTTTTCCCAAAATGGTCACAATTATAGCTTTCTAAAATGGCAGATTTGGTTACAAAAATGGCGCCTGGATCATTCTTATGAAACTCTTATAGTATTTGAGTATCGTTAAAAGTGTCATCGTGACTGTTATATATCGTATATTATAGTTGCATAAAGGTATAAAGATCACAATTATAAATGACAAGCGTTATAAGAGCATTACCAGAAACCAATAGCCTATAACGGTGTTTGTTGTCACAAAAGATTTATGGAAGAGATCTAATTAGTGACTATCAAGATATTTATATAACCTTAAATGATAAAGTGTTATAAAGTGGTAACAGTAACGTTTATACAACTATTGTTGTAAGAGCTTAAGTAATAAGAACTATTGCATGACAGACTTTAGTGTACCAGACAGGAGCTGTAAAAAGGCAACTCTGTAGTTCACACATATTTTCAAGGAGTCTAGATTATATTTGTTTAGAAAAATAGAAACAAAAATTGTTATCCAATTCTTAGTTAGAATAGAGCAACATCTGTCACTGTTAATTCTTTCAAGGGGTATTAGATCATAGATACCTGTTCAGATTTTACCGGATCAGTGTTCTGCTGAGTATACAATTTTCTAAGCTTAAAGCATTATTAATAACTAGGGAAACCTCGTCAAGACATGATGATCAAAAGCATTGAAGGATTTCCCTATATACAACATTCGATGTGTGATTACAATCCTTCGGATTTTCGTGAGTGATTATTTAAATAAACGCAACCAAACATAACTTGTTGATCTTGTTTAAAACATTCTTGAAAACGTCTATTAGTACATATTTCATATTAGTACAAAAACATGACATAAACATAGTGTTGGCCAATTTCCTGCGTTTTATATACAAACAATATGAAACTGCTCTGAATAAGCAATTGCCATCAGCTATATTCCTCTGTTGTCCATTGTTCTCAACTATGCGGGTTTTGTCTACGCAACCTAACAATTTCTTAAACATTAACCGCTTATTATTGATGGAAGTGGACGGCTGCATCACCCTTTTATATTTATAAGCGCGAGTAGTTACGAAACTCAACACCGTAGAAAGTGAGACGACGCCCCAAGTGAATGTCCGATTCGTCAGTCTCAAATTAAACATTTTAGAGTTTTTCAAATTAAAAGTATAAACATTAAAAAATATAAAAATTAAGTAGTGTTGACTAATCTACACAGCGAAAGCTTTAATATAAAAAAAGAATTGCTTAGATCAGCCCGGTGAAGCTCTCAAACGAACTGGAACAAAAATAAGCCTTGTGTTTTAAATATATAGATTATTCACTAATTTATCTGTGTCTAATTAATTTGCACAAACTATATATTTTATATTCTAATATTACAAATCAAGAAGTGATATAGCAGTCTATACAACTTATTTATGCAACTTAAGGTGTTATTATTGATTAGAAGTCTTTTAAAACGTTAATAGATATTGAGGACATTCTGGAAACCACTATAACTGTTTTATAAAAATTTATCGACACCTAAAGTTCCAAAAATGTTCATTGGGTAAGCGCACTGACAATGGTGCGTTCCACTACATATTTCGTTGGATATTGAAAGAGCTCAATGATAAGGACCAATGTAAACAAATAGATTTTCATCATATATAGTGTAATAAAATTATACTTTAAATTGAAAATTGTAAATTCAAATGCCAGCTTGAATAGAATAGTAGCTAGCGTATTTACTTCACAATCAAAGGTCGTAGGTTCGATCTCTGAATTCGAGCTGGTAATTTTTCAAAATTCAAAGCATGCCTTTTAACTCATTATCAATCCAATGTTGTCGATATCTCATCCAATTTTCATCTTCTCTATTTCCAAATGTTTCTAGATTTTATAAAAACAGTATTTTTATAAGCAGGAAGGCGTGCACAGAATCTCTGGTTGTTGGTGTAGATCGTGTAGGTGTTAACCGTCATCGATCGACGTCTCTCGCCAAGCGTCGGGACGCTGACCTGCGCACCATCGACCTAATTTAGATTACCCAATGTAACATTAGACGTTGCACTAACAGTTTACTAGGATTGCAATAAACGCAACAACTAATAGACACTGACATGCGACAAATAGGAGTAGTACGTTAAGAAAATAAATTGGAAACAATTGAAACTACAGTTTTTACCAATGCTGCTTCGTAAACTGATATCTAACTGCTTTATAGATTAAACTTGGTATAGTAGCTTGCAATTTCAATCTGTAAACGCTGCGTAATTGTTGATAAATGCATTTAACAGCTTTTTAAAATATTTTTTACTGTCGCTGAGGTGAAATGAATAAGACTTCAGAAACTATTTGCATCTAAGATGGAAACTTTCCCAATATTTTTCAAGCTTTATTTGTACAAACTCTACATCAAATAGATTAATAGAATACTGAATTGAGTCACTGCGTCTGAAAAACTAAATGAAATATATTATTAAAAACTGAAAATGTAAAATTTAGTATTAAAAAATCCTTTGTTATAAAAACAAAACAAGTTTTCCACATTTCCAGTGTAATAATCTGCAAACGAGAAAACTCCAGCGAAGCGTAGAAGCGGAGGTTCAGCTCGTGGACAAGGTCAGTTCAAGGTTAATATATCGTCAATGATAAAGAGAATCCTAAAAAGTACGAGAGTCGGGATTTCGTATAAAAACTAATAATTTAAATAAAAAAAGCATTAAAATTATTATTACATTATTTTATATTGTTTAATATCAAGAGAAGGTATTGATTAATTTATAAATGTTGCCCTTTCAACATCCTAAATGACTGAACAGTAGTACTTGCCTAGCAAAATACGTATTAAAATAAATATGTAATATTTTTATATCTAGATTAGATCTAGATTTTACATTTTATATAAAACTTTCCTTTATAAATACATGAAAGTTTAAAAAGTGTATTGTTCATCGTACAGCCGATTTAAATTTCTAAAAAAATTTCATAGTGCGTTATATATCGTATATCTAGGAAAAAAAAATAAGAAAAACAACATTATATCCAATAACAACTGATTACATTCCGTCAACTTTTTTTTCGATAAAGTTTATTGCTAGAAATGATTTTTTTGGATGGAAATTTCCAATTCAACTTTACAAGTCACACACACTACAAAATCAAAAATTTACTAGGAAGTATTTTACCTTTTGGGACAAAAATTTCCAGACAATTGGCGAAGTTAATTTTTCTAAAAGTATTAGAAAATAATAAACTGTGAGTTTGATGACATGAACAGAATTACAAAAAAAAACTATCCCTTTAATTCATAGTTACATTTTTGTAGTCATTTCAATTAAAATAAGGAGATTAATCTGAAATAAATTATAGCTTTCAGAAAAGACAACAATTGGCAAGCATATTATTGCGAGTAAGAGCGTCAACTATTTCCAAATCAAGCAATACATACACTAGCTACTACATTTTCAATTAATCATAGCATATTGATGATTTGACAAGAAAATAAAAACACTGTATAAGTATATATTAAGTAGATTAGTAAAACAATTGGATAGGCTATCTAACGTTTCATTGAAATATAACAATCATTAGGCGGCCCGGGACGACTCCCGGTGCCGGCAGATCTGGTTAAGGTTTTCTGCAGTTTTCCTTAGCTGTGACACAAATGTGGGATTTGCGCTGTTCCAACTGTAAGTCGGCTGCAGCCGCACATAGGGCCTACGTAATAATAATAATAATAATCGCCTCCTCCCTCCCGCACAAGCTTATAGCTTCTGGGGCCTGGTTTCCAGGTGATGGGTTGTAGCAATTATTATTATTATTATTATTCACGAAGTAAAACACTTGAAATTTCGAAATCACTTTTAGCCGCATTTTCTAAATATTAAGTATGGTTTAATAAAATTTAAGGGTAATTTTATGTCAAGTAATCCAATTTCTTCCAGGTTTTGCAAATCACCTCTTTCAAATTTGCACAACTGTTATACCTCTAAAGATAAGTAAAATTCTAAACTATTATACGAGTGTGGTTTGATACGTCAGTGACTTTTTGAATAAAAGATATTTATTTCGGCAAATAAGCGTTTTATTTCTCAGCATAGTCTCCGTTTTGCTCGATACATTTAGTCCAGCGTTTTTCCAATTTTTTTATTCCTTCCAAATAATAGGTTTTCTCAAGGCCCTCAAAATAGGCGTTTGTTTCAATGATAACCTCTTCATTCGACCCAAATCTCTTTAGCGCCAAGTCATTTTTTCAGGTTTGGAAACAGGAAATAGTCACAGGGGGCTAAATCTGGAGAATATGCTGGATGGGGCTGCAGTTCGTAGCCCAATTTGTGGATTTTTGCCATGGTGACTACACACGTGTGCACCCGTGCATTGTCTTGATGGAACAGCACTTTTTTCTTCACCAAATGCGGTCGTTTCTGCTTCAAATCAATATCGAATCTGTCCAAAAGCTCTGAATAATATTCGCCCGTGATCGTTTTACCCTTTTTAAGGTAATCGATGTGAATGACACCGCGTGCATCCTAAAAAACTGTGGCCATGACCTTGTTGGTCACTTGTGCTGGTACGACCACAACGGAACTCAGTAAACCACTTCTTAACCATTGAAATTGATGGTTCAGAGTTTCCATAGTATTTATCAAGCCTTTCCTTGGTTTCGGTAATGTTTCTTTACGCAGAAAATAATGCTTAATCAGCACACGAAATTCACTTTATTCCATTTTCGTTAAAATTCACGAGGTTGTTTGCTTTCAACGGCTGTCAAACACAAACTAAATAGCGCAGCCTTCTCAAAATTTTACAGTAGTCTATTTATAGATGGCAGTTGACGGGAGCAGTAGTTGCATTTAAACTTACTGCGCGGGAAATTCAAAAAGTCACTGACTTATCAAATCACCCTCGTATTTTTACTCAAGCACTTCTTGAGTTACACCCTTCTAAAGTGTACATAAATAACGGATTTTGACTTTTGGTAAAAATAGAATACTGGAGTGAAACAAAAACTGTTTTAAAAAACATCTTTTGTGCTTTAAAATGATGGACTACTTTTATGAAAAAGCTTTTATATTCGGGCCCTGAAATTGTTAACCTTGAATTTTTAAAACAATTAAAACATTTAAATTTTGACAAAAATTTGCATATTCCTTAAAAATGTATGCCAAATTTAAACTTATTCTAATGGGATCGTTAGTAATAATTTTTTAGAAATTTTAAAACGATAACTCGCTTATCCAGCATATGCATTGATGTACAATCTATAGCAGATTAAATGACTGGAGTAGGCAACACATTTAACAAATCAGGTAAAAGAAACGACGTACGCTTTTGTGCATATAGTTTATTTTTTCCATTGTTTACAAACCACTAAGCAGATATAACCGGTTTTAAAGGTAATTTCAAGCGAGCTTCTAATTTTACTGGAGTACAAAAAATTGTTACACGGCCGATTTACTTCTACTGTCGTTTCGTCTATTTTATGAAATAAATATCTTAAGCTTCTTTTCGACATTAACTACTTATTATAAAATCTATTATTTACAGCCAATCTGATTTGTTTGTTTACAAAGCTTAATTATTTTCTAAACACTAAAAAACTGAATTTTTAGTAATAATCAGTTTTCATTGTAAAATAAAAATAAGCAACATTCACAATTATAAAAAGTAAAACAGAATAATGTATCATTTATGATTTACAAAGATGAAACCAAATAGATTAACATAAAAATAATATTAAATAAAATTGGTGAATTTTATATCAGTATTTTATATAAAAACCATTTGATTTATTTGAAGTTTGAGGTTTTCTCTGAAGAATATGCAAGTAAAAGTAAGTTATTCTGTAGTTTTGAATAAAATAAGTAACAATACATTTACAAGTATGTTTTCAAAATAAATTTTAAAACTTTTATCTTGGCCTGGTAGCATCTAATTCGGTCTCTTTCGTACACAGTATAAGGAGTATTTCGATTCTTAAAGTAGTAGTGCCCTTACTGGGTCAAAACATTTGTTACAAATTGTACATATCACCGTGTGCATACTCCTCCTTTGACCAATTGGGTTCAAATTAGTGCCAAAATATTTCAAAACATCCGAGGCTTCCCCTGTCTCTAGTTTTTCCTACTTATGGGGGTCGCCTTGAAATCTTAGGAAAAAGATAGTGGAAGTCAAGATGGACAAAAAAGGTTCAATGATTTTTTGACCTGGGTTCAAAGGTTTGACAGGAAATTCTTACTCATAACAAGTATTTACTTTTAACAAAAAAGTTCTAATTTTCCCAATATTGAAAAATATTGATGTTAAAATATTGAACATTGTTATTTTGTTAAAATAATTTAGTAATAGTCCCATAGTGATCCCAAGTTGAAATTAGGCACACATATTTAAAATATTATGCAAATCTATGTCAGCCTAGATGCAATTTTTTCAATTTTTTTAATCCTATATTTTTTTGAGGAATTCAAGGTGAAAGTCTTTAGGGCCGAACGTAAAAAGCTTTCTCATCTTAAATGTATCATTTTTAAGCCCAAAAAATGAACGTTAAAGCAGTTTTGGTTTCATTCCTTTATCTTATTTTTATCAAAAGTTATAAAAGGAAATGTAAACGCTAACATGGTCAAAATCCGTTTCAAAATTTCTCATTCTTGTACATTTTAGAACTCAAGAAATGCTTGAGGAAAAATATAATATTTTAGAATTTTACTTACCTTTAGGAGTACTTATAACAGTTGTGAAAATTTTGACAAAATATATATTTCATATAAGCTTTTCCTTGGATCTCCATTTTCGTAACCAAATATAATATCAGCAAATACAGCAAAATTTCGAGAAAACATATGAATCGGACATAAATAATGAGGTTTTTGTAATTAAATTTAATATTTAAAAAAAATGATGTAAAAATGTACTCTTATTAGTTAAAAAGTATTATTGTATAGTATTTATTTAAATGATTAAAAAGCTTTTCCTGCCGCATGTTTACAGAACACTTTTTCCACGTCTCTGAGCGCGTTGTAATTCATTTAATTTAAAAAAACTGAAATTATTCTAGCCATTTGATTAGCTTGTATAAACCAATGTGAACGGTGTAACCGTTAAATTAATATTGCAGATATAAATTTCATACTCAACATGTTACGGATGGAAATTAGTCTATTATTCGTTAGGGGAGAGTGAGCCACAATGGGTCATGTTCCACAATGAGTTTAGGGGTTATTCTTTAGTGGTTATTTTTAGACGAACTAATAGATATTTTAAAAAAGGCTTTATTGGGTATATTCTTGTACATGAAGCCTTCTCGTTTCGTGCGTTATTTACCTGCACATTCTTACTTGATCTTATCTAAATATCAAGTACAAGAAAAAAAATTTTAAATACATTAAATCCATAGTGTTTTTCTTTGTACAGAAATATGGAAAGCGGCAAATATTTATCCTTTTTAAAGAATTTCGTTTTAGAGAGACTACCTACTTTGTTATCTACCGCTATGAAACAAGAATACATAATATACAGGATTTAAAGAAATATTAATACAGGAAAACCTTAGTTCCCTTAAGTATCGATGGGGACGTTTTGTAATTTTCGTAACTCTTAAAGCTGTTTGGGTGTTAACAAATATTTGTATATAATTATGTATTATAATTTTCTATTCTTAATATCTAATAAATGTCTTATTTGTATGTACTTATCCCATTTTATTTCCCCTTTATTAACTAGGATCTGAAAGTAGCTAAAATATTTAATTTAAAAATTCATATAATTGATATAATCATACGTTTTATGAAAACTTTAGATTTTTGTATTTAGTGTGAAAAAATAGATAAATTATTCAGCAGAAAATCAATAATTTGTATTTAGAAATCTTAGTTTAAAAAGTATCCAAAATCACAAGTTAAATACCAGATGCACAAAACGAGAAGACATTAGTACCGACTTCGATTGTCCATCTGGATTACGCACGAAACGAGAAGGTTTTGCAGCTTAGCACGAAACGCTACGCACAAAACGCTCAGAAATCTTTTATTGAGTTTATTTGGAAGTTGCAAGAAAAATTTGAGTTTTTATAGCTGTTCTGTTAATTGTTTTAATGTTTAATATACAGATATTATTGTCAATTGACTACTTTTAATTCCATCCATTCAAAAGTTAAAAAGTTTTTTGTTAAATTTAAAAAAATCAGAAATTGAAACTCTCCCCTATACACATATGACATATTAGTAATACCATGCCCTTGTCTTCAGTTAGACTTAACAAGGATTTACTTCTTCTTGTTCCTTTCAAATTCTGATTAAAAAATTCCTAAAAACTGCTTTCTAGTCAGTCTCTCAGCATCATTTTTATTTCTCATTTATACAGAAAGTAACATAACGGCAATCCGCACTGTTTTAGAGAACTAGTTGCCATAGGCCTGGAAATCCATGAATACGCAGTAAAATGAAAACTGTATTATTAAGTGGAAATAATTCTTTACTTCTTACTTTTATTGCTTTATTCACATTTACTTAAAACTCGAAAATCGACAGGAGCAATTGTAGAAAGCAATCTGGAAAAAAATGTCTAACTACATAGTTATAAACTATAAAGTTATTGTATATAGTTGCTGATTATAATTTACACTCGCAGGGGTCACTAAATGGCGGACCGCGGTTTGTGTGGTGCTTAACGAAACAGTCAAAATCATAAACTCTTCTCATTTGTACCTGGAAATCAAAGCAAACAAACATCGAAAGTAGGTATGGTGCTGTCATCGTAATCTTACTTTTTATTCGCTCTCCACTCGGCAGCTTGCGTCATTGAAACAATAGTAGTCAATTTTTGCAAAAAACATGCCTAAGTTCTTATTTTTTACTATCTAAAGATAGAGACTTGAAATCTTTTGTAATGCCTTCAGTATTGGACCAATATAAAATGTTATATGTTCAAAATGAGGGCACGCCCCCTCGGGGGGTTGAAACCCCCATTTTGTACCCCTAATTTAATAACGCAACCAAATTGAGCGAGATTTATGTTGGGAGGATTCTTGGAGTCGCTGATTATGAATCCAATGAGAAAATTGAAAAATTCAAAATGGCAGTCCTAAGATAACGGCATTTGAGATTGAGAATGCGATTTACGCAGTTTCTATTGATTTTAGAGGAAAACCCCAAAGAGTCAAAAAGTGAATATACTACTTTGGTTACCTTATTATATAACCCCATCGCTCTGCCCTAGTAGTAGGGTCAATTTTTGCATTAAGGTCTTATTTTGTACTATCTAAATATAGAGACTTGAAATCTTTTGTAATGCCAGTACTGGACCTTATGTTTAAAATGGGGACACGCCCCTTCGGGGGGTTGAAACCCCTATTTTACACTCCCAATTTAATAACTCGGGAAGTTTTCCATCAACTTGAGCGAAATTTATATTGGGGGAGTTTTCGGGGTTTCTGATTATGAATTCAATGAGAAAATAAAGAAACACAAAATGGCGGGCTCAAAATGGCGGTCTTTGAGATTGGAAATGCGATTTACAACGTTTCTATTGATTTTAGAGAAAAATGCAAAGAGCCAGAAAGTGTTTAGAATGTTATTCTGCATAGAAATACGTAATTCCGGTTACCTTATTATGCAACCTCTTCACTGAGAAGCCAACTAGGGGAGAGTGAAGGGGGTTACATAATAAGGTAACCAAAATAGTGTATTCCTATGCAAGATCACATTCTAAACACTTTTTGACTCTCAATTTTTCTCTAAAATCAATAAAAACGGCGTAAATCGCATTTCCAATCTCAAAAACCGCCATTTTGGGTCCGACATTTTGTATTTCTTAATTTTCTCATTGAGTTCATAATCAGAACCCCAAAAGTCTCCCAACATAAATTTGCCTTAAGTGGATGGAAAACTTCCCGAGTTATTAAATTGGGAGTGTAAACTGGGGGTTTCAACCCCCCGAGGGAGCGTGCCTCCATTTTAAACCTATTACATTTTATATTGGTCCAGTACTGAAGGCATTACAAATCCTTTGCAAAATTACATTTTAAGCACTTTTTGACTCTTTGAGTTTTTCTCTAAAATCAATAGAAACGGCGTAAATCGCATTCTCAATCTCAAATGCCGTTATTTTAGGACCACCATTTTGGGTCCGCCATTTTGAGTTTTTCAATTTTCTCATTGGATTCATAATCAGAACCCCAAAAGTCTCCCAACATAAATTTGCCTTAAGTTGATGGAAAACTTCCCGAGTTATTAAATTGGGAGTGTAAACTGGGGGTTTCAACCCCCCGAGGGAGCGTGCCTCCATTTTAAACCTATTACATTTTATATTGGTCCAGTACTGAAGGCATTACAAAAAATTTCAAGTCTCTATCTTTAGATAGTAAAAAATAAGACCTTAATGCAAAAATTGACTCTACTACTAGGGCAGAGCGAAGGGGTTCATAATAAGGTAATCAAAATAGTGTATTCCTTTGCAAAATTACATTTTAAGCACTTTTTGACTGTTTGAGTGTTTCTCTAAAATCAATAGAAACGGCGTAAATCGCATTCTCAATCTCAAATGCCGTTATTTTAGGACCACCATTTTGGGTCCGCCATTTTGAGTTTTTTAATTTTCTCATTGGATTCATAATAAGCGACTCCAAGAACCCTCCTAATATAAATTTCGCTCAATTTGACTGCGTTATAAAATTATAAAAGGGGTACAAAATGGGGGTTTCAACCCCCGAGGGGGCGTGCCCCCATTTTAAACATATAACATTTTATATTGGTCCAGTACTGATGGCATTACAAAAGATTTCAAGTCTCTATCTTTAGATAGTAAAAAATAAGAACTTAATGCAAAAATTGACTCTACTACAAGATAATACCAACGAACGACGCGACGGCGCGGCTGTCGCTCAGACTTTTACGTAAGCTCAGTCTCCACTAGCGAGTGATTGAGCCGTGAGACGCACATTTGATTTGTTTGCTGTTACGATGGATTCGAAGAAAGAAAGGCTGAAAATAGACAGTTTTTACCGGAATAGACAAATTTATATTGCTCTAATCGTGTTGGGGCAGTACCTGTGTGTTTGATTTGTCAACAAACGGTGGCTATAATTAAAAACTCGAATATAAAACTCAAGAGACCAAACATCAATCATTTGACGAAAACTATCCAGTTGGTAGTAACCTTCGTAAATCGAAATTTTATCCTCAGTTACTGTAGACTAGTATACTCTGACTTATACAGGAATCATGCGACGTTATAGACGTCGCACAGTTGATTATTTTTGTAGGTTACTTGGACAAAACCAAAGAAAACTTTTTGAAGAATTGTTGACTATTTTGCCGTTATCTGGCAACACTAATGGAGAAGATATGTTTGAGGTGGTAATGCAGTATTTTGAAAAAGGTTGGTTGAACTTGAAAGAACTGCGATGGTTAGAAGCAGGAACGAGTTAGTTCAGCGATTCTGCACCGAATCAATAAAGATTTGATTTCCTATCACTGCATCATACACCATACTGTGCTTTGCTGCAAATTTATCGAATAGTGAATTTATCTACGTGCTAAATCATCACTGAAGCATCGTGAATTGAAATCATTTTTTGACGAAATTAATCCCCAATACGACGATTTGCTACTGCACAACAATATAAAGTGGCTAAACAAAAGCCGCGTTTTATAAAAGTTTTGAAGATATTTCTTTCAAATAATGATTAGTGATACGTTTCTTCAAAAGCCTTTTCTAATTTCCTAAGCGAAACAGAAAATATGTTATCATCGTTTTTTAGTAGGCGTTTTTAAACATGTTAGTGACCTGAACCTTAAACTTCAAGGGAAATGAAAGCTTGTGTTGGTAACTTCTGTCAGAAGTAAGCAGTCTTTTAAATTGATCTCTTAACTTGATCTTGATAATGAACGCTTGCACTTTTCTAATTTGAATAGTGATCAGTAACAACGAGATCGACGTCGGTCAATACAAGACTTTCATAAAAGCTTTTAAATCGGAATTTGAGAATAAATTTACAGACTTTAAAAAATTGAGAATGTTACAGAAATCTTAAGGAACATATACTCTCTGCAGCCTAATGGTGAGTGGATCAGTTTAGCTGCAAGAATTTTTAGAAGTAATAAAGCTGCTTTACAGATTGAGATGATCGATTTCCAAGAGAATAGTGTTTTAAAAAATAAAATACGAAGGTTCCTTGCCAAGAATTCTCGATAAAATTTGTCTGTCATAATATGTACCCAGCAATTTAGCTTTAAAACTTTGTACAATGTTCGGCTCAACATGAGGCAGCGTTCTCAAAGATGAACTTTATTAAAAACAAATTTTTATTTCGACTCACTGATAACCATCTTCAGGACTTAATGGCAATAAGTCGCACTAATTTAGCTCCTGACTCAGATAGCTAACTCAAAGCAAAAGTGTAATTTTTGTCACTAATTTTTAAATAATATTGAGTTGCGTTTGTCAATTACTGAATAATAACATGTTTATGGTACTAGTGGGTTAAGTAAGATTTTATTCTCGAATGAAAAATTGCCCCATACGGGCCCGGTTGGATTAATTTTTTTTAGTGGATAATATCCTGAACTCACGTGTGTCGTACAACGTTTTATCCAAAACCTCTTTATTCAAGTTCAAATATTGAATTTACAATGTATAATTTAGTCTGTATTTTTTGACGGTAACAAATTAGATACTCTAGCCGGATGACTAGAGTTTAATAATATCAAGTAACGTAAGTTAGTGATTGGTTGTTATCTTTAAAAGAGTGAGTTCTTCAAAAATAACCCACGTTGCTAGGGGTAACGTGGGTTATAGTGTAACAAAATAATAAATAATCACTTTCCTTTTTTAAAATGACCACAGTAAACGTGATATTTATAAAGAGGTGTTGCATAAAAATCTAATTTAATTTGTTTTAGTTTTATTTATCATTTCACAATTTAATTAAACTTTAAAAATCGAAACCTTGTTTGCCAGTCATCGTCTACCTACCGGACCACGGGAGCCTTGCAAATTTTTAAAACGGACCTCCAATAAAACTAATTGATGGCCCTTGATTCAGTATACTAAAACCGTAGTTTTGGTAACACCCAAACCGATAAAACAATGCAGAATTCTAAATTTTAGTAAACTACAGTTTCCATTTTTCTCGTATATACTGATACAGGAGATTTATTGCGTTGTGTTCTTTACAACTAATGATAAATGATTATCGATTTGAAGCAACTTTCACAAATGGAGCTTTTCCTTGGGGAAGCAAACGTTTTGTGTGAAAGCTGTTAATAAAATATAAAACAAATTTTCTAAAATGGCCTTGAGAATCAGAAAATATTTTGTTGGTATTCACTACTGTAAGATCCTCTACTCTTAGTTTTTCAATTCGGTTGAGAAAGCAACATATGAAAACGATCGGTTTTCACCTTCTTATTATTTATTCAAGCGCGGTATTACATACATTTTATTTACATCCTACACATTTTACACTACATAAATATCTTCTTAAATAGGTAATATTAACTAAAAAGGTAACCATTCGTGCTAAAAATAAATTACAATTAATACTGCTTATCTCAATTGAGTATTGATTTATATACATAAAGCTATTGAACTTCAGTTAACGCTAATAACAGAAAAAATTAGCGACTTCTCATATCACTATTTCGTATCAGTCACCAGTCTCAGTCACCTTTGTATGTGTTGATAGTTTCAACTGAATGATGACGATGATGATCTATTAATATCTAATAAATAATATCTACGAAAAAACGTATTTCCAATGTTCTAATTAAATTTGTATTTTATTTATTGAAGAGTAAATAATCGCTGACACACCAAAGAGAATATAAATAGCTAGGTAGAGAAAAAATATATCGCTAAAATTACTTCAGTTATTGCTTTGTTTGACTTCCTTCCTATTTATAAAGCAGTTTGTAAAAATATTGGGATGTACGAAATTCCCACAACTATTAGTAGGAATCTCTCCTACTTATTTATTTGGTTGTGATCAATCAGCTTATGGTATTTATTTACCAGAATTGTTAAATTAGATCTCTACTATTTCTAAGGCATCTAAGGGGAGACATTTAGATTGTTATAAAGAGAAAAAAACAATTTTTATATATTTTTACATAGTAACAAATATAATTGTTAATTACGCATTTTTAGCACTTTTAGTAATCATGGCCTACTAAAATAAACAACACCGTTAAATTAATATAGTTCAGTGAAAGCATATATGTAAAATAATAAAGTCACAATACGACGCCGACGTGCTAGAAGAAAAATGTAAGAGAAATGCCCATTTTTCTTAAAGAGAAACATAATATGTGTACATAAAATATTTGATGTCCTTTTATCTCTTACATACACTAGCTAAAGTTATACTATAATAACGTAACGTTTTTTTCCCTGCACCTTAACTACATATATGCCTTGAAATTTATATTTTGGCAGATTTTCAAAAAAAATCTAATAAGATAAATTTTAGTTTTTGAGTTGTTTAAAAACAGCACTTGTTTTGAGTTTAATCCATGTTATCAAATCATCGTTTTGAATTTACAATTAGATTAATCCTAGAACACAGATGTTGCGATATCAAAATTGTAACAATTTATACGGGCTTGGTTTGAACTTAATTTGGTGTAAAAATATAAAAAGGTATTCGTTCTTGGGGGCGTCAGGCAGCTGCATTTCAGAAAATTTCTATAACCGCAGATAATTAGTCCAACTTAATGCATAAATTCGTGGTACCCATTTAAATCAAATTAACACTTGTGTAAACAAAATCTGTGTCCCACGGGATGACATTTTTGTTTTTAGTCACGTACCCACCCCAATACTGTTTAAAATCTAGTTTGCAGCAACAAAATTGAGTTTAACAGAACGTGTAATTTAGTTTTTGATAAGCTTGTTCGAATTTTGGGTTTAATAGTTTTGTGTAGTTTTTATGAGATATTAAGAGAGAAATCTCGTCTAAACTATTCATTAGTAGTTATTGACGTTAAGAATACTGTGTGGTTGGTCGAAACAAGGACAGGGACATGGTCAAATAGCGTAATCTGGACCCACGCGGAGAAGAATGAAAGCTGTTACCAATTTGCCGTTTTATCTGGTTTTATGGTTTAAACCGTTTATTTGTAAAACTAAATGTCCCGATAAGTAGCCGTAGGATCGCCGTTTTAATAATTTTAATTAACTTGAAGAAAGGAATCCATGTTCGAGTTAAACACCCTTGAGAACGTGTCTTGATTAGGTTACCATCTATTAAAGTAAAAGTGTTTTTATGGGAACTTTGACAGCCAATGACCACACCTAAAAATAATATTTTTAAATAATTACCGGATTTATAAATAAAAATTGTCGTTGCCAAGAGGCAGCCATCGTTTTAAAGAAAAAGTTTAAGGTCCAGGAGGTAGCTGTAAGTGCCAACAATTTTGATGTGAATAAGTGATGTTTGTGATTAGTACACTTTTGTTTATAGTGAGTTTAAGCCTTTACCTGTGAGTGCTAAGGTAGATTGAAGCAGTACTAAGTTACTAGTATAAAAGGATTACTGACACACACATTGTCAATAAGTTATTTGTAACTTTTCTGACAACAAAAACATACATACATAATCCATTCCCCTTTTACCGCATTTTGCAGTGTCGGGGTTCCACACAAACTCTTATGGGAGTGCAACGGAGGTAATGGAGCTATTGTAGCAAGTACATTACGCTCCCCCATACTTTTTCACTCATACAACTTTCATACCTTATCCTAAGGAGCTCAAACCCGATTGTACTAAATTTTCAAAATTTAGTCGCAACCGAGGTTTGAACCCCTGTCCCTCTGAACGAGAGGTAGGATCTCTACCACTCGACCACGGAGGGCCTTAAATTTATATAAATATATATATATATATATATATATATATATATATATATATATATATATATATATATATATGTTTTTGTTGTCAGAAAAGTTACAAATAACTTTTTGTTAAGTATTGCACAAGCTGACAACACTGTGGATTGCCAATACTTGAAAGCAATGGTGAGGTTGTTGTGCAAAGCACAATTTAATTATTACTATGGTGTCGGTTTTTGTCGTTATTTATTTATATTAAAAGTCTAGTCACATTTTAATTGTTTATTGCTTTTAATATAATAAAAGGGGACTTATTACAATATTTATTAAAAGAACTTACTCTCTAACAACACTTAATGAAGTAATTATTTAATTACTGGCTCAAGTCTGTTAAAGTCTACTACACCATCTATTGCTATACACACAAAAGTCTTCTATTTATTTAAACATTTATTTTAAACACCACTTTCTGCTATAGTATTTATTTACAATGGTTCGCAGTCGTTTCAACGCAAAATTTTGCAATCGACTGACTCCATTGCGCCTACGAAGTGTTTATTATAATGCAACACAAGAATCTTCTAGACCACTCGGGTACCTTCACGCATATTCTCAGCGTCTGTAGGAGATTATGGTTTTCACAAAACGCCATAAAAAAAGTCTAACGGGGTTAAATCAGCAGAGCGAGGTGGCCACGCTACTAGACCTCCACGACCGATCCACCGCCCTGGGAAATGAACATTTAACCACTCCCTCACATTCAATGCAAAATGAGGAGGAGCTCCATCTAATTGCTACCACAAATCCTGTTGTGCTATATTAGGAGGCAAATGATCCAAAAGTCCAAGAAAATGTTCTTCTAAGAAGTTAAGAAAATCTTCTCCTCTCACTCTATTTGGAAGCATGACTGACCCCAATATGCTGTTGCTTACAATACCCATCCACACATTTAATGAAAATCTGTATTGATGGCCCCTGGCACAGAGTACCCGTGGATTGTAATGATGTAAATTATGTAAATTTACAACGTTATCCCGTGTAAAACAGCATTCATCAGTCCATATGATATTTCTAGGAAAATATGGATTTACATTAAGTTGGTTCGGCAGCCACTGACAAAATTCTATTCTTCGAGGGAAATCACCAAGTTGTAGTGTCAACACCTTAGTGCAATGAAAAGGATGCATCCCCTCATCTAATAGCACTTTATCCACTAAACTATGATGGGTGTCAAGCATGTTTCCAACGGTTCTTGTGCTAATTTGAGGATTTTCATGAACTAATTCTATCACTTCAGCTTCAAATTCCGCTGTTCTCCTGGTCCGTGGACGACCAGCATCAATTCTGACCGGAATGAAGCTACCAGTTATGCTAACATGGTTTTCTAAGTTAAGGATTACTTTATGATCAGGGTTTTTCTATTTGGGAATCTAACTGCATAAGCTCTTGCAGCAGCACGAGCGGTTATGTTTTGATGTCCATAAATCAGATGCATGTCAGCATATTCTTGCAAAGTATACTCCATACTAGCAAGTTTTATTTTGAAACACAAAATTAAATTCAAAATGTCAGGTCTGACACTTAATCGTATTGATTTTAGTGGCATTCATAGGTATCTTTATTTTTACGTTATTATACTTAAATTGCTGTGGTGTCAACTTTACTTTAGGAAATTCCTTAAAAAATATAGGCAGAAGGTTTGTCCATTTTTTACGTTAAATCGAAGGTAAAGGTTGATGGATTGTATCGATTCTTACTTTTTGAATTAAAGTGATCATGTTTAACATAAGTTTGCTAGTTTTTACTTAGTAATGAAATAGTAACTGCTTCAACTTTAACTGTTAATATTTATGTTGCTATTAAAGTTAGGTAAGTTTTGACAACGATTTACCAGTCACACCGACGTCCTCTCTTACCGGTTTGCTGTTGTCCCTGCAATTTTGAGACACCCTGTATACATGTTGATTTCATTTAAGGAATTTAATGCAAATGTATTTAGAATGGGATCCCAAATTAAGTTAATATGTAAAAATCTTTCTAAAATAACTTCTGTATATGTTTGTTGTATATGTAGTGTATGCTTGTTACAATTGATCTACAAGTGTGGTATTTTTGTTTATTGAGAATTTTAGTGTGTTACAAAACTTGATTGAGGCTAATGTAACATCCATCCATATATAATACGAGCCCCGTCTCTTTAATGTTCGCGCACTTCTATTTCTGTTAAACGGCGCCCCGCAATTTTTCACTCTGAATTTTCTTGGTTTTTCGAAGTAGCTATTTCTTGTTGCTAGAGTAAAGTACTGACCTCCTATATTATAAGTGATGTTGTTTTATTGTTAGATTTCGTTGTGTATTTATCTTTTATATTTTAAAACAAAGTATACCCGACAATTTTTTTCTCAAAATTTCCTTTGGTCTTCAAGGTGGCAGTTCCTTATTGTTAGAATAAGGTATTGCTTCTGCATCTACTTCATGGCACGTTTTATAAAATTTTACTGATGCGGTGATCCCTCTTACCGCCTCTTTGTGTTCGCAGAGTGATCAGAGTTGAAGGGGCGGCGTGAGGAAACCATTCGATAGAATTTCATGAAACTTAACATAGTATAAGTGCAAAGACAGTACTTCACTCTAACAACAAGAAACAGCTCATGCGTATATCAAAGAAAAAATGCGAGGCGTTCTTTAAATAACAAAGATAGAGTGTGCGAACTTCAATGAAACAGGGCTCGTATAACGAGCTTGAGGTTTATATTCTACAGAGTTATTCTAGCTAGCGCCACTACGCGGTGCAAATTCTTAGTTTAAGCGAAGAAAAAAAATGACATAAAAACAGCTTTCTTTTGCTATGAAAACAATTTCAAGGTTCGTACCCACATTATTATTATATTCAGGGCCGGCGTAAGCTTTTGCGGGGCCGGGTTCAAAATGCACTTGGCCTAAATACATTATTTATTATAAACACATTATTATATATTACAATAGGATCATCGAGTATCATATAGTTATTTACGAAAATGAGAAGTCACGTATAAGCACATTTTTTAAGCAGAAGCGACGAAGGAACGACTAATTCATTTGCGCGAATTCGTTGAAAATGACTTCACGCATCGAGTTTTGCACAAATATTTTGAAACGAACTTGAACAACAATGAAAAAACCTAATTAACCAAAATCTGTAATACTGTTTCGAATTCAAAGTAAACATGAAACCAAGTAGGTAGTAGCATTCACTTGTTACCAATAGATGGCGCACGCACATTTTTCAGTGTATAGCTCCTTTATTTTCAAATAGTAGCGACAACGATTGATCTCATCGCTGGAGCAAAAGTATGTTGGTGACGTTGAAAGTTTGATATTTTGTATTACACCAAATCTTAGGTTTAATAATCATCATGCACAAAAATATTCACAATTTAGCATGAATTTGATAACGGACATTCATGTTATGTAAAAACGATCATATTAATGTAATGTACAACTACAAAATTGTAGTTTTTAAACACATTTTTGTTAAAATCATGAAACAATATGCATGTGGTGCTTTTGTCTTTATTAAAGTTTGTGTCTGGTTTGCTCCACGATGTCGCTACTATTTGAAATGGAAGGGCTATATTTTAGTGGAATTATTATCGATTACTAATCTTTTGTCATTTCTAATACCCAAATAGTTTCTAAATTAAGTTTTAGATATAATTAAAGAATCCCCACCTTTTTTACCAAACTGGTCATCATAAAATCATTGACCGAAGATTTTATGAGAATTCTGAATATGTAAATCATTCTTGGGGCGAACGCATTAAATTTGGGGATCAAAAAGTAAAAAATGCTTCATTTCCATAGAATTGAATAATATTAAGTTTTTATGATTGCCAAATTAGATAGATTAGGGAAGGTTAGGTTAGGTTTAGGTTAGGTTAGGTATAGGTTAGATTTCGGTTAGGTTAGGGTAGGCTTAGGATCATTTGCTCCAAAAAATGCTAATTCCAAATATGTAAATCATTTTTTGAGCGAGCACCCCAAATGCTCCAAACTTGGGAATCAAAGGTAAAAAATGTTTCATTTCCATGGAAATGAATAATAATTATATTAAGTTTCTATAATTGCTAAATTGTGTAATTTAGGTTTAGATTAGATAGATTTAGTTTAGGTTAAGTTAGGTTTAGATTAGGTTAGGTTAGCCTTAGATTAGGTGAGGTTAGGTTAGCTGAAGTTGAAAAAACTCAAATTTGCTTTTGCATAGCGTTTTGGTAGGCAGTGGCGTTTTTATGAAAGTTAGGTTGGTAGCAACCAATTTTGGAGGTCTAGAGGAGTTTGCTCCAAAAAAATGCTAATTCCGAATATGTAAATCATTTTTGGAGCGAGTGCCCTAAAAGCTCCAAATTTGGGAATTAAAAGTAAACAAATGCATAATCTCCATGAAAATGAATAATAATGGTGGTAGCAACCAATTTTGGAGGCTTAGGGGCGTTTCCCCAAAAATGAGTTACATATTCGTAATCAGCATAAAATTTCCGTTAAAATGATACCAATTTGGTTTAAAAATGTTTAGTGGAGGAATTTTCTAATTGTTTCTAATTTTGTGATGATTAAGTCAAATTATTTTTAAAGAGCCTAAAAGGGCCAGTACTTTTTGCATCTTACTAAGGCACGAGTGCGCAAACACTACGTTTGCGTTTAACTGTTACATTCGCAAAATATCATTTTCAAAGTGGTGAGGTTAAAAATTGTTTCTTTCGGCTTTTTTGTTGCAGTTTTTAATTACATCATCGAGATTTACGTAGGTTGAATGGTAGAAATTTGTTTTGTGACACGGAAACATCGGTGTGACTACAGCAGCAGAGAAAGTGCGCGTATTTGTAAGTTGCAACGCGGTGGCGCCTTATAATGCGCGGGACCGTTAAAAACGCGGGGCCGGGTTCCTGGGAACGCGTTGAACCCGCCTCGCGCCGGCCCTGATTATATTAATTCAGTGAATTTAATTTTTAAAGGTTCGAAGAACCGGCAGTGCTTGTTAAGTCAATATTAATAAGACAAAAAAACATGATAAAATTAGCACAAGACTAACAAAAGCTTTATTTTTTGTACTTCTAGAAAATTTGTAAATATCAAATACTGCTTATGTATATGAGAAGAATAAGACATGCTTTGAATTTCTATTCACCATAAACGAATTCGTGTTGTTTTCGGATTGGGGGTAATAATAAAACAGGTAGGTGGCGAAGATTAAAGTTACCAATTTTTATAAAATTTTAGTATGTTAATCATTGTCAAAAATAAAAAACCCCTATCGTTTTGTTGGGCTGAAAATTTTTTTCCAATCTCTGCAGTTTATTTTTCCTGAATAGCGTGCAAGCGGCCTGTTGATCCAATAGGAAAAAGAGGTTCAACTGTCGGGCGTGAAGGGCGTTCTGCAGTGTTATGGTGCTGGGACCATGAGGTAACTTAAATTAAACATTTAACTCATTGAATTCAAAGTTAACTTCTCTGATCATAAATTACCGAAACAAAACTGATGACCTTCTTGAAATTATGGATACTAACAATCTTGGCTTCTTTAGCTGCATTAATAAACCCAACTACTTCAACAAGATGATGAGTCGTTCTACAAATTTACATATAAATACTAGGTTCTTTCGTCATACCCCCTTAAAAAGAACTTGCAACTGCCTTAGAGAAACAATCTAAAGTAAAACTCAAGAAAATCTATGACCTTGCAACCAAAATGCAATCAATGGTGGTCAAACATCAGACACAAAAACTGTGGAACGAATTTTGCGTGAACGTCTATTGAACATCGTTTCTTTTTAGAAGTGGGGGGGGGGGGGCTATATGAAAGGGCCACTGCATAACGTCCTTATGACAGTTGAACCTTCTTTTCCTATTAGATCAACAGCTCGCTTGCATGCTATTCAGGAAAAAATACTGCAAAGATTAGACAAACATTTGTGAATAAAGTGCTACATATCTGAGTGATATATTTGTATATATTATGCCTACATATACGTATGTTAATAAACGCCTAATACACAATTTATTATATTTCGTTGTAATTCCAAGTTTTTCAATCAACCAGTAAGATAATGCAATTGGTAATTACGGAAAAGATAGTTCAAGTATATTAGAACCAGGAACTTAGACAGAATCGGAACTAAAACCTGAAAACCTCAAGAAAACCCAATAATTTTGTGTTGTATCGGAATTGGAATCTGAACCATTATCTTTTCAAAGCAAATACCGGAATCAGAACCGGAACAAAAAAAAATACCGGTTCTATTCGTTTTTTTTCGGTTCTCTGCCACTATTTTCTAAGAATTGAACATTTAAAGACTGTGCCTTCTCAATTACTTTTGAATTATTTTTAAATGCCCTATAAAGTATTGACATCATATGATCACACATTAACATCACAATTTCGTTACTGTATTTTTATTAAAGTGTGTATCCGTGCGCGTATACGTATGTAATCACCTTTATTATGAGTGGTTGGACACTGCTGACCCTTAAATATACAGTAAAACTCTGCCTATACAAATTTTAGTTTATTGCATTACGATGACGTTGTGTGTCCATCCCATTAAAAGGCCCAACCAGGTACTTTGACATAATCGGGACCGGAACCTAAAAACCGATATTTGTGTCGTACCGGAAACGGAATCAGAATCCCTAACCCCTATATTGTTCTCACCCTGTACCGGAATCGGAACCGTACCGAAATTACATTTGGGACCCTGATTAGAACACAATATTAAAATTTCAGATTTTTCAAAAGTGGCTGGAAAATAAAAAGATTTGCAATCCACAAGAACACATCAGTTGTGCACGTATACAGTATTAATCGATAATAAAAAATAGAAGACACATTCAGGTGGTATTTTTATTAGTGACTTATAGTCTTACTATTTGATGAACAAAGAAATTTTTTATTTAATAATAATTTGTTTATAAATTTTAGCTAAGGAATGTAGACAAGTAAATATAGCACTACACTGC
>OV816024.1:124404669-124477483 GCA_929113105.1 Agrypnus murinus | reverse complement strand
CCTCTGTTTTTTTTCACGGAAATGTATTCTTAACTTCATTCTACATACGGTAGTATGTCTTACTTAACTATCTAACGTGCAATTAGGGGTTGAAAAAAATATTTTTTATAAATTGAATTCATTTTAAACTTAAAGGCAAATGCTCAAAATGCCCTCCTGCGGACTCTATACGGGCTTTAGAGTGCCTCAGTAGTTTCCTTGTAGACACGGTTCTAATCACATTTTTTGAATAAAGTGAATATGTAGTGTACCATTTATAAAAAATATTTTCTTCAACCCGTAAATGCACGTTAGATAATTAAGTAAGGCATACTACCGTACGCAGTATGAAGTGAAGAATACATTTTCGTGAAAAAAAAACAGAGGGTGCAATTTGAAGAATTAATCAAGTTGGCATGATCTCTTAAACGTTGCTATGCAACCAGCGGTTAAGGAGGTTTTCTGAAGGTCCATTTTGAGTCATTCACAACAGTTTTTGGTTGATTTCTTTATCTTTTCAAATAAGGGAGATATTGCGTGTAAACAGCATTGTGGGACACCCTGTATATAAAACGAAATAACCATCGTCAAACTTCGGAAAATCGATATAAGATACCATTTTTCCTGTATTTTATTTCCTTTTCTTGCCCATAGAACAACTCGACCCTTGTCGAAAACTCTAATTAAAAACTTTTTTAACTTTTTCAACCCATTAAACAATTTAATGCCGACGTTACATCTATGATAGAATTATTTACGATTCGATTTTACACTTATTACGACACAGTTTGAATTTAGAATGTGAAACAAGTCGAAATTTGTATGTAACACCATTTTAATTCTGCCAAAATCGCGCATCTCTTCGAGAATAAGTAGAATTCCACTGCAGAGCGATGTCAACGAGAAAGTGACAAGTTGACCTGTAATTTGACGCATCACGTTTCAATAGTCATACACTAACAACGTGAAATACACTCAAACCTACTCACAGTGCGTTGTTTAAATGGGAAATCTGGTCAAAAATAAAAAGTGTGTCTTTTTGTACAGAATCTGTGGCATTTCTCACATTAATTGGTAGATTACGCTTAGATTTATACAGTAACATTTTTTCAGTAAATATTTTTGCAAAATTAGATAAAGAAATTAAAATCAAACCAATTTGTAACAAAAAAGATCATGATGTAATAAATACTACAACTTGATGTCAAAGCATGAAATTATACGTAAAACTAAAATTTAATTTAGAACCAGTTGTACAATCACTAGTTCTTTTTCTGCGAGTGCTGGGCTCTGTTGCGTTTTATCGTTTCCCTCCTAAACTTGCGTTGTGCGTATCCAGTGATCTCAAGTATCGGAGACCTAGAGCTTAAGGTACGCCTCGAACCACCCTAAGTACATAGGATTTTTGGATTGGATTTTTTATTAATTTTAGGAAGATTTTCTGGGCAAAGTATACCTCGGTGGTTTACCATTACTTTCCGAGGGAGAAGTAATCGCTACTCCGAAAAATTGTTGATTCTGGGCAATGATTGATCCTCTAATCTTTCCCAGAAGTATTATCAACCAACTTCAGAGGTAAAAAAGCTATTACAAAAAAAATTATTAGTGTTTTTGGTATCAGAAAATTTTTGTTTAAAAATCTTGTACCATGAACTGCTGTCGAATCCCTATTTACATAACTTTTATTAAGACTTTCAAAGCAATTTTCTACACCGAAAGGATCAAGAATGTAGGTGATAATATTTGATACTCCGTCGAAGTGTTCGCTAAAGATCTTTGTTATTCATTTTTGATGGAATGCCTGTAGATATTCTATAAAGATCAGAATTGCAAACGTTAGCAGTTATAAATTAGTTATTTGGATAGAATAATAGTCAATTTAGTGTTGACAACAAAAATCTCATATACGGTTTTACCTTTTTTGAGATATCTTTTGCTAAAGTTGACGAGTAATTTTTATATTTGAAAATTTGTGTGGGACATTTTAAATGTGAATATCTTAATTCAAAATAAAAAAACTAAAGTAAAAGTATTACTGTCAACAGAATGTACCTTTGACAATAATTTTCACAAAAAATAAAATTGCAATCAAAATTAGTTTTACCACAATCGACCGATATGCGTAACTGACAACTGCACTGTTGAATATTACGCTTAATATATTTTATTTATACCAATGTTTTAAATAGATTTTAGTCTAGTTAGGACATAATAAAAAAAATATTTATAGAAATTGCCGTGCAATTTAAAGTCTCCTAATGACTTCTAAATGATTATTCAGATCTAATTAAATAATTTAATTTTTGAATTTTGTCCATAGCACAACGCACTGTGCTACGGCGCGAAATTCAAACCGTCCTCATTCATTTTGGATCACACTATACTGTTGTCAGTGAAGTTTTTCTTACAGTGTTAGACGTTTTTACGGTTTTTCCTGTATTTAAATAAGGAGTATTCTATATGAAAAGTGATAAATAATAAAAAGAAAAAAATTAATCTTTTGTTAACTTTTATCAGCGGTAATTTTAATTTTCTACGTTTTTTGCGTAGTTTCACCACATAATTTTGTATAAATGCAAATGTGATATACGCAGGGAAATGTTGAAATTGTGAAGTACGAGACGCCACTGTGCGTTAAGGCATAAAAATTTAATTTAAATGTATTCTCTGCACAGTTTTTAATACTTTTTTATATACGCTTATATAGGTTTTTATGACAAGAACTCCAGGAAAAAGCTTTCAAGAAGATGAATTTCTCATTTGTTATGTTGTGGTTTTCTGCACAGACGAAAGACAAACATGAAAAATAAGTTACTATTTCAAAGAAGATGCATTTAAAACAATAAAGACTTGGTATAAAGTGTATATATCGAAGGATATAGATCTCAATGTTGTAAAACTAACGTACTACGATACCTCTTTAAAATTAGTGGTCTCTTTCTATATGGTTTAATTGCTTTCACTGCCTAAATAAGAGGATGAGCTAGATAGGAGAGGAAATTTAAAGATTCTTCATAAATACATCTCTGTCTAACAGCTGCCTGATAAGTATAAGGAACACTGTAGTAATATCTAGTAGTCGGTACCATTTCAAGAAGCCAGTTCAAGAAAAATAACCAATGCATTTCGCATGATAGTTTGTGTGTCGTTTTCGTGGCGACACTTGTTCCAATGTAAAAATCCATTTAAATGTAGATTAGTATTTCAGAAAGTTTAAATTATTTGAAAACATGTAACCGTAAAAATCTAATCGTAACCATACAAAAGAAGAATTCTAACGGAATGTCTTCCTACATAGTATAGTTATGCATTTAAGTATTTTACTAAATTATAAATATACTTTCTTAAAGTTGACAATATGTTTAAATTGTTCATTGACTTGGGTAGTTCAAAAACACCTGCATTTATCTAAGTTGTAGATTGGGTAACAGTAAAACACATTCATATTTACAAATATTTTAAAACATGCAATAAAAGACATATCTGCCCTGCGTACTTTTTGTACATATGTTAAGATTAGACGAACTAAATTAAATCATTTAGGGTAAGTCGCTAAAAGAGCGATTATTGCCCAGTACTCTCTTCTTGCAAATCTCACGTGAGTTTGTTTTGCAATCGAGTTCGCTTTTGAAGTGCTTGCCGCTTTTACAATTTTTGAAATTTATCTTTATTTGGTTGTGCTATTACGTACAGGTACAAGGAAAAGACATAAATGATCTTTAGAGTAACAACTGTTTGGTTTGAATGAAAAATGTTTAGGAATTTTTTTTAGTTTCTTTTAAAGTTAGTAATTTGATTTTATGTAGGTAGGGACGCCACCATTTTGTTTTTGGGATGATTATAAAATAAAAATGTTAAGAAAGTAGCAATGTTTGTTTTTACCTGTAACAGTATTTTCCTTCAATGTAAATTTAATTTATTTGTTCCCTTTTATGTTGTATAAGTTGTGTATATTCATTAATCTGAAACCTAAATCTATCAATTGAAAACTTTATATAAACTAAACAAAGATATTTTGGATTCAAAGATCCAATGATAATCGAATCAACAAAGAGTTATTTTAACATGTCATTGTAAATTAGAATTTTATTTAATTTTAATTGGAAATATTGCTAGAAAATAATGATTATTGATGTTTGTACAATAATTATGGTTACAGCTTTAGTGTTAGCTGGACATGTTATACGAGCTTTAAAAGCAACTACTGTTTTTATGTGTTTTACAGTCAGTACATAATGATTTTGGTTAATTCAAAAATCTACTGTAAATAACGTACTTTGGACCCCAAAAGTCTAATGGCAAGTACCGCTGGTCTGGAAGAATGGTTGATTTCCCTAGGTACATGTTTATTATACCTGAGAGCGTGCAGTCTTCACGGTGCTAATAAACCATATGCGTATAGGTCGTATAGAAGTCCCTCAACATTATATTGGTACACATGTTTGATTTATTGTATTTTGTATGTGATATATTTATTGTTCTGTGCCTATGCTCTGATATTTTTGTTTTAGGTATTTAGATATGTGCTCTTGTAACTGACGTGAAAACTAACGTCCTACAAAATGACGTTTACTGATGATTCTGATTTTATATGTATGCTTTATATATGCATATATATAAAGTATACAAATGCATATACAAGTTTGGTCACAAAGTATCTGTTGCTATATATCAAATATTATATAAATACCGTTCAGTGGTTTTTGTGTATTCATTTTAAGCTGGCACCTCTACGGTTGTATTAATTTCACTTGCTTTTGATGATTTATGTCAATGAGAGGTTCATGTTTTTAACTGTTTATAAATACATTATATAAAAACACAACTTTATCAACTTTATAAATTCAGCTATTAATATGTATTGTTCAGTTCTTCAAAAGCTCATTGTATTCGAACTAGATAACAATTTGATTAATGATTGAACTGGAAACCGTGGCTTATTTACCCTTGGTTAGCATTTTCAACGAAGTTTTTACAAAACTAACCATTTGTTTTCTGTCAAGGGTAAATCTGTCACTCCTATGCTAAAAATTTATAGTAAATTAATAAAATACTACAATAATATTTAACTGTTCTTCTATTCTGTTTATCTCTCTTCTTCCGTCTTTGTTAGGTAAATCAAACGTTATCGGTTTTGTCATATATTGTAAAAAAAAGTAATCACAACGTTGGATCAAGTTTGTTCTTTTTGTGATATATTTTGAATCATAAAATTTGTCATTTGTAAGATTGGTAGTGTACCAACTTTTTTTTGTTAAATATTTAAAATCACGTATAAATGTAACCTAGAGATACTACAATCTCCTATATCATAATAGCCAGTTCCGATGTCCGCTGTCCGATTTCCGATGTCCACCGAAAAATATCTTAAAAACTAGAAGACTTAGGAACCTGAAATTTTACAGGCAGGTGGACCTTACCCCAAAGGGATGCATAGTATATTTTGAATCCGAAAAAACCCGAGGGGGTCGCAAGAGGGCATTTCTTAAAATTATGGCTTGATTATGGCTATATATCTCTTGAATGGCGTAAGCTACAAATTTCAAATTTTCACAGATTATACTTGAAGCAATTCTGAAAATAAAAAAATACAAAGATTACCGGCATTTTATCCAGGGGCGGAGTAAGGCAACATTCCATGGGGAGAAGAGTTTTTCGCAAAAATAACTATTATAAATATTATAATAGTTATAATAACTATTATTAAAAATAACTATTATAATCTATTGTGAGTAATCTGTAAGAGATACGTATATGCCATCACGAACTTTTTTGTAGATCTTTTTGAGGGCTACAATTCGTTCGCTTGTAGTTTGGCTTTATCTGTTACCATTTTCGCAGCGTAATGCGTTTTGTCCCTGTTAAAGCCAATTTTCTTAAGTATGTATTTCATACTTTGCTTATTACTGGACTCTCCTAAAATCTTCTATATAGAAACCTTTGCTAAGAAATAAGCTATCAAATGGTGAAAACGACATCAAGATCTATTTAGTAGTTCTCGAGATTCACCGGTTTTGACAAAAACGGTCTTACAAAAACTACAAAGTTAATGGGGGCACGCATGATTGCCATCGACTGGCGCGTTTTTACTGTGGTGCCTCCACACGCCGTTGATTTACCAACGAATATATAAAGTACAAAATATATTAATAATAAATTACATAGGTATATAATTAAAATAACTATATTATGTATTCTCTTTGAATACGCCTACCATTCGTTTAAAGTTATTTAAAAAAAGGGCAACTTATGAGTTTTTATAGCATATATTTGAGCAAAAAAAGTGTGGGACTTATTAGAAATTACCAAGAAAGGCATGGCTAATTATGAATCAAACGTGATTATATTAAATTATAATTACATGTTATGATCCGATTGACATTATTATTAAGGAAAATAAAAACTCCACTGCAGTAGCACATCCTGAGCTACGGGATCCCAAAAAAATAACTTTTATAAATAGATCTGTTTTCTTACTTCATGGATAGCTGACATGATCAGAAGGGGACCGTTGATTTTTCAACGGGTATTATGCTAGCATTAAATAATATTAACTATGTACAAGTACATATATAATTTCTGATATAAAAATGATGATTTCCTTTACTTCAATATGTGAGTCTCAATAATTCTAATCTTTCTAAAACAACATATGCAGACGAATACAAAACTAAGCTTAAACTTGTTAAAGTTAACATAAACAAATCCTTGAATTTGTTTGATTGTTTGTTGAAAATAGATTAAACTTATTTTTCTAACATTGTCTATCTTTCAACACCAAACCATTAATTTTGAACTGTATAGTCAATTATAATTATTTAATATAGTATTAAATTAATTAGTACAAGATGGTTTATATCAAAAGCAAACTCATTAGAAGATAAACTAGAATAGGCAATATAATTTTAACTCTAGTTTCCCTACCAGGCCCACTAGACACTTGGGCTTCTCTGATTCATGATATATTTAAGTATATACGTGTGTGGTTTGGTCCAACTATATAGTTGGTTTAGCTTCACTAAGATCCAGGCAGGGGCACTTACCCCTTCTTGTCTCCCCCCAACAACACCCATGATCACACAGCATTCTTTGGTTGTTGTCCCTAATATAGCTAAATCACATGGCTTTTAATTAAATTGGAAGAAAGATGTTTTTAAAAAGTGTTAACTTTATTAAAAACAGGAAAGACGGAATCCAGTATACAAAATAAACAGTTGATTATCGTTAATTACAATAATATATTTTTTATTTTTTAATTACACAATATACACCTGTATAATTGTTGAAGTCCGGTCTTTTCTAATATAAAGAAAAGAAAAAGGCTGCCCGTGACTAATTTTATTGATACCATGTGTTCCTAACCCATGAATTTGTTTGGACCAAAAAATAATTTAAAAAGTCAGTTTGATTTTTAATTCTTTTCTTTTTCTTTCATTCATAAACTTTTATAACTTCAACTAAAAATTATCGTTATTACTTAAAAATAATTTTGGAATCAATGTTAATAATTCCCTTCCTCACTGGTGAAAATGTACATTTATTCGATTTATCTTGGAAAGAAAAATATCGTATCTATTTTTATCATTTGTTCACAATTAACCTATTTTGTTTACATTTATTCCTAAATATCTTCAAACGGAAGCTGAGAACTACTCAGATTTTTTATATAATCCTCTGGTTACAACCTTCTAATGTGTATAATCAAATTATTAACAACCTTTTTAGTTATTTAAACCAAAGGACTTTGAAGTAACTTTATACTTTATTATAGTACCATTTTATTGACTCTATCCCAGCAAAATCTTATAGTTTTAAACTGTTTTTTGTCAATTTTTTTTGCTGAATGAACAATTTTCAATAATTTCAATATATCAACTTGAATCGAGTGCGTTGTGTTATACATATCATCTCTATAAATGATCAAACCTCATCAAATTGAAAATTTAATTACGTGATGACAAATACGTTTTCCAATAGTTTTGGAAGCTTAGTTTTAGAATGAAAAAATCGTGGTTCACAAATTTGTCTGTTTTTTTTGTCCAATAACATATAAAAGGACCTCGAAAAGAAACAGTTTCAGTCGATCAATGTTAAAGGTTCAATTTATGTCGGCTCCGGATTTAAAATCTGAAAAATAAAGTTGGGTAAGGTGCCCATATAAATTTGTAAACAATCAAATGTCAAACATTGAAGAAAATGATACATAACTTTTTGGTTTATGGAATGGAGAAGAATTAACTTCACTTTCTTAAACAATCACAGGGAATTGTGATTTAATTTATTTTATATTAATTAATGAAGAAATATTTTTTTCTGTCATTGATCTAAGATTCGATTTTATGAAAACAGTTGAGTGAAGGTTTGTGTAAGTGCGTTTTTACCGATTGTATTTCCAGCGGGAAAATTTTACACAAGTGTAGCGCCATATATAGGATTATTTTACTACAAAAGTAAGTAATTTTAGAATTTGTTTTCTGATCAGAAACCTGAAGTAAACATTTTTTATTAAAATTTTGTTGTCAACTATAAGAAGTTCAATTGAGAACACAGTATCAATTAAGAAACACTATGTGTTATTGGTTTTTATTTAAGTCTTTTTAAATTTGTTTCATGTTGGTTTGTTAAAATGAAACTTGTTATAATACTCATGTCATGTTATTAACAAAATAATAATTCATTTAAACCAGGGGTTCCCAAAGTTTTGCCTAGGTGGGCCAAATTGTAAATTCCAGAATATTTGGCAGGCCAAAATAGGTTTTATGGGAAAACACGTTCAAATGGATAAAAACTTAGACACCAGGGAAAGATTTATACTAATTTTATAATATAATCGTTCTTTATTTATGACAATGATTACTTTTTATTACAAACTGTTTATTAATACATTTCAAAAATAATTAAACAAAAATAACAAATTTCAAATAAAAAAAGAAACAAATAATAAATTCATCAATCTGAAGCGTGTGATTTGTGCAGTTATTTTCTTTTAATAATACCATTGAGCCTTGGTTCTAAGTCGGTTGAATGTATTCTTAAGACCGCTTGTAAATGTTCATCAGTTAATTTTGATCTCAATTTGGACTTACTAATACTCATGATTGGGAAGTTTTTCGTATATAATTTAACAAGTAGTCTAATTTGTCCAGACAAAGTTTGTCATTTCAGAAATTCGTCGACTCATGTAGTTTTCGTTGCAAAAGCTACGAATGTTTTAAATGACAAATTTTGCAAGAAAAAATTAGACCACAAAATGAATTCAGCTTGACAATTCATCGAGCAAATTTTTATTTATTTTGACACAAAGTTTTTCACTGAGAAAAAACCATTAGTGATTTTTTCACTATAAACTAATTTTATTGGTCCCAATTTGAAAAATTCTGTAATTTAATTGATTAAAAATTTTCGAGTTGGATTGTCTTAGATAAAATCTACTTATTTTTTTTTAATGTAAATTATCTCTACGAATTCAAGATCGCGGATGATCTAACATCGTGGACCGCATTTCTAGGGTTTGCGGGCCGATTTGGACCGCGGGCCGCACTTTGGGAACCCCTGATTCAAACAAATTAAAGAGAGGTTCTCTCAATTTAATTAATGTGTTTAAATTCATTTTATTTTCACCATACTTTGATTTATAAAAATAAAATTTGTGTACAATTTCAATATTTATTTATTATTTATGTGGTATACAAGTATCCATACATTTTTTAGTAAAGAGCTTGAATCTATTTCTCGTCCAGAAGCAGAATTTCAGATGTGGTTTGTAATTTCCAGGTATAAAGATTGGTAAAGATAATTTTGGTATTTATGTTAGTCTCATGTTCAACCAAGTTTAGACTGAACTAGCCTACTGGCAAAAGGAAAAGCTATTGGGGTATTGTATTTTATTTTTATTAAAGCTAGTCGGATCAATTAATTTTAGTTTTTTGGCCCTTCAACGTAAAAGGGTTTTCTAATTTATTTTTATTTAGCTTACATCATCTCATAATTATTGTTCACCCTGTAAGGTAGGGTTTTCTTATAAAATCTTACTTTCATTCTATTATTAAATATCACCTCAATATGTTGGAAGATGCTTTATTTTTCCATGCGATTGTATTTAGAATCCGCTATATGTTCTTTAAATCTAGTCAAAATCGATCTCTTTGTCTTCCCAATATAAATTATATTACAATAATTGTGTTTGATATGATATATTCTTTATATCAGTTTTAATTTTTGGATTGCCTGACAGATTCTTTAATGAGTTATGTGATATGTAACATACGTTTTTAAACACGCTTCTTACCTTAAGTGATTGGGTGAAAAAGCAGTTTAATAAACTCCTTTGGTTCGTTTTCTATTAATAATAACGTACCAATAATGTGCCGGAATTTTGGACGAGCAACCAATATATATAATTCTTTTATAAAACTTAATTCTTTGTTAAACCGATCTTTGTTTAATGGGAATTTAATTAATCGGTTTACAATTAATGTTAATCTGTCAACAAATTAATTAAATTCCAACTAAATAAAGATATTAAACATTTGGCAGTCAAGAAGAGTAGTTCATTTTCTCAACATTCAGTAAATGAAATGTGAATTACTGTAAACTCCCCAATTTTATTAGTTCCCTTATTTGGCATTCGTGCTAACCGCTTAGTATTTAGAATCGCTATCGAAAGTGCTATTTTTCTGGAAAGTGCATTTTATGGGTTTTATTTAATAGATACAGATGTCGATTAAAGCTGATTTTTTTCGAGATTTTGCTGATTTATTGACTCTTTTATAGCTAAGCGCCTGCTGTTAAATCAAACATCAAGCAGAATCCGTTAACAGAACCTTTAACTTCAATATGACTTTTCGGGTCCAAGTTTGTTGATATTTTTAAATATAACTGATTCAGAATCTGCTAGCGGACAGAAATTTTATTTGTTCTACTGCATCTAAAACTCATTAAACTCTATTGGTTCTTCCCATTGTCGAAATTTTATTAAAGGAATAATTTATTTTTTTATAATTTGACTGCAGAGGTAAAATTACCTATGTTTATCTTTTACACAGAATGTAATTTTTTACTTGTGCTGAGGAAATCTATATTTACTTAAGGGTACTAAGATTTTAAATTATAAATAAGAAAAATCTGAAACACATGCTGACTGTAAATAGGCGCCATTGAAATAAATGAATTCATTCTTAAAAATGAGGTGACTACTACAGAACACTTGTATCAATTTTCTCTTGCTGTTTCAGTCAAGAAACGATTTGCTTCAAAAATGCTTTCCTTACATTCTGTCTTGTATTATATGCTTGGAAATGTAAATTGTTCTGTTGGTAGTAACCTTGGGTAATTTTCAAATCTACCCTTTTTAATATTGCATCACGTTCTATCTAGAATGGCAAAATAAATTTGTTTTTAAAAATTAATTTAGGCAGCACGTCTTTTTTTTAATTGAAAGTAAGGCTTTCTCTTTTTGATATTACACAATTAAAATTTACTATTTTATCTGGTTGTCGTTTAGATTATTACGTCATTCAGTATATTAACCATTTATGACGTTAATTTGCAGGTATGAATTATTCTTTAATATATTTTTAAAGATATATGATATAGAAACGTATCAAGTTCATTGCTCCATGAAATTACATCTTCGTGTATGTGTGTGTGATAGTGCCACTTATGCACCCTCCGGTCTTTAACTCACATCTCCTTTTATCACAAATGACTCGTTTAACACCACAGACATGAAGATTAGGCAAACAGCAGCCTCTGAAGTGCACTTTTATAGTAGAATTGTTATCAAACACTTTCTCTTTATACCAACCGAATTCAAATAGCTGTTTGTATGAGCACTTCGATATATTCACAAGTGTAGATGCGGCGCCATCTTTCCTTTAAGCTCCAAAGTATAAAGTTTATCGAACTGAACAGACTTCGTAATTGCTGAAATTTTCAGAAATCCATTGCACATGTTTTCAACTACTGTTTTTAATTTTAAAAATACCAGAATTATAGAATTGCAATTTAATGTAATTCGGTAGTAAACTTTTAAAGCGGTTATTCAAATAACACATATAAAGATTTATTGAATGGTAAAGGAAAATATTATTTTTATGTCTTGAGGCAATACATAGAAATTGCCAAAAATTTTGGGTCATAAAAAATACTAAGAGTTTGCTTGTCATCGCCTGTTATGGTGCAACTATAAAATAAAACTTTATAGTTAGTCCTTAAGATCAATTTTATCGTTTTTACGCGGATGATGTACAGTTTCATAGCCAATTCTTATTTTTAAATGCTTCAAATATTTTACCATTAGCAATAAAATGTGTTTGATACATCACTGAATGTTTAAATAGTTGTCATGTACTTTTAGGTGTTTTTAGCATTTTCAGAGCTTCATGCAATAAAATAAAGTACATTATGTTAACATTGAGTCGTCTATTTTCAAAACCCGCCCTTTCCAATCTATCTGATTTTTCAGGAACAAGAAAAAACAGTTAATTTTGGAATAATGTACTATTGATTTCATAATGATCTAGGGCAACAAGGCTAATGTGATGTTATTTTTTATTATTGTATCCTATACATTTACACTGAAAACAAAAGAATAAAATAGCATCATATTAACCTTGCTAAGCTAGATCAAGAGCAAAAGAAAGAACTAGGACAATTTAAGAAAATAATTAAGGCAAAAGGAAAACTTGTAACGATGAAGTATAACTATTTAATCGTAAACGGAGAAAGATATACACTAGAACAACTAAAATCAGTAGGAATGCAGAACTTAAATAATGAAGAACAAACGCCAACATATGAAATAAACAATGATGGGTCGCCACTTTTAAAAGAATGGAAGATTTGTAATCCACGAGGCACAACAAGAAAATACGGTGCCTAAGAAAAAGGGCCGAACACTAAGCCAAAGATCTCCGGTAAATGCGCAGGAAGAAACAATACGGGATAAATTGTTAAAAATAACTAAAACAGGTTACTCTTCAAAAAACTAATCGAAATAAAAATGGGGCAGGAATCGTTGACGAACTGGGCTATGAAAATGGTAAAAGATGATGGAACTAGAAGTAAACCAAAACAATTAATTCTCAGTCAATACAAAAGATAAAATGCTCATAGCATGCTGGAACGTTAGAACAATGCACGCAAGCGGTAAAACTTTTCAAATTCTACAACAAATGATTAAATATAGGTTGGACATCTTAGCGAAGTACGTTGGTTGGGGTGTGGTGAAGTGCAAGTATAGAATGGGGATAACAATTTTATATTCAGGAAAAAATGAAAATAATGCTACTCATGAACAAGGAGTTGCCTTCATGTTAAGCAAAGTAGCTAAAAAAGCATTAATTCAATGGGAAGCATGCTTCGAAAGAATAATTACTGCAAGATTCTGAGACAAATTTTTCAACATATCAATTATTAATATATACTAGGTGCCAACTGCTTACCCTAATGGGTAAGCTTTAGTAACTTGTTGCTTTTGTTGAAATACGAAAAAAGAATTCAAGCTCGGATCCTCACCTCTCTCTCTTACATCGCGTAGTTCAATAGGGTTTGGGTCATCCAGCGCTAGGTAGCGCTGGCTGTCTCCACAGAAAAATGTACAGATACACATGAATGAATGAATGAAAACACAATGCATGTACAATAAAAGTTTGAGATGCACCAACCGACACCACGAATCTCAATGTAAAAGAAGTTTTCTATGATGAACTACAAGCAACACGCGATAAACTACGTTATAAATTTAAAAAGGATACTATTTTGTTAATGGGGGACATAAATGCCAAAATTGGGAACAAAAATGAAGGAAGGGAGGATATAATGGGGAAAGAAGGTATTGACAATATAAATAAAAATGGGAAATTATTCCTGGATTTCTGTAACATAAATAATCTAGTTATCGGGGGTAGTATCTTTTCACACTAACATATACATAAGGTTACATGGATTGGACCGGGAGAAAATGCTCAAAATCAAATTGATCACATAACGATTGATAAAAGACACAGAAACTGTTTGCTGGATGTTAGAGCGATGCAAGGTGCGGATATAGGCTCTGACAACTCTTTGGTGAGAGCAAAAATAAAAATTAAAATCAGAACAAACTATCAAACTAAAAATAAAAGAATAAAATTTAATACACAATTATTGGAAGATGAAGAAATTGCAGAATCTTATAGTAAAAAAATTAGAAGATAAGTTTAGTCAGGAAATAGCTTTTGACAACTTAGACATACACGAAATGTGGGGAAGATACAAAGAAATATTAAGTAGTTCGGCTATAGAAACAATCGGTATAAAGAGAAGAAATGACAAACCGTGGCTGACCATAAAGACAAAGAAATTAATAAAAGAGAGAAACAAATTAAAACAGAAAATCCTAACAGCAATTACAACAGATAGAAAAGCACAATTAGAACAAAAATACAGGGAAGTTAACAAACAGATAAATAAAAGTGCAAAAGATGATAAAAAAAAAACAAGTAGAAGCTTTATTAATGGAAGCGGAAGCTGCGGCTAGGAAATATGATATGAAAACCCTTTACAACTCTACAAAAAATGTGGCTAAAAGTAAAACAGTAATATCTAGCAATATTAAAAGTAAAAATGGCATAATACTTAAATCACAAAATGAGATTATAGATAGATGGATGGAATATTTTAAGGAAATCTATACTAAAACTAGAATAAATAGAAATAATTCCAGTATAATAAGAGAGGGAACAACAAGAGAAGAAATGAACATAAATACAAGTAGGATTGAACTAGCAATAAGACAATTGAAATCCAATAAAGCAGCAGGACTAGATAATATATCAGGAGAATTGCTAAAAACAGATATGAAAACAAATGTGACAATCTTACATCATCTTATAAACAAAATCTGGGAGGAAGAAGTGATTCCAGATGAATGGTCAATAGGGCTTATTATCAAAATACCCAAAAAGGGTGATAGAACAAACTGCGAAAATTGGAGAGCCATAACCATCCTCAACACAACAAGTAAGATTTTAGCAAGAATCATTAGAAAGACTAAATGATGAAACTTTGGCTATACTGAGAGAAAATCAAGCAGGTTTTACTCCGCGTAAAGCTTGCATAGACCATATAACTGCTTTAAAAATTATAATTGATGAAAGTAACGAATGGCAGAAAGACTTATTCCTAGGCTTTGTGGATTTCACGAAAGCTTTTAATAAGATAGATAGAAATACGATGTGGGAAATTTTAAAAGATTACGGAATACCCGAGAAATTTATTAGAATGATAAAAATTCTGTATGAAAACTATCGGGCTTGTATAAACCACAATGGCCAAACATCAGAATGCATCAAGATAGAAACAGGGGTCAGACAAGGTTGTATTCTATCCCCCCTACTATTTTTAATAGTAGTTGACTGGATAATGGTTCATGCAATGGATAATAGGAATGACCTTACGTGAAGATTCGACAAAAAGCTGGAAGATTTAGAGTACGCGGACGACGTCTGTCTCATAACAGAGAAAAGGGAACACCTACAATTAAATTAAATCGACTTAGTAAAATTGCAAGTAAAATTGGGCTTGAAATAAACGTTAAAAAGACATACTTTAAATACAGTTAGTAAAAACAATTGTAAAAATAATGACAAGTCATCTATATTATTAAATGGTGAAAGGGTGCAGAACGTCCAAAGCTTTAACTATCTTGGAAGCATATTAGAGGAAAAAGGAGGTTGTCAAGAAGATATTAAGCTGAGAATCGGTAATGCACAAACCTCCTTCAAAATGTTACATAAGATATGGCCATCAAATGAGTTATCCAGAAATACCAAAATCCGAATTTTCAATTCAAATATAATCAGTGTACTACTTTACGGAGCGGAATCATGGGCACTCACTAAACAGCAAATTAAAGAATTACAATCTTTCATAAATAAGTGCTTAAGAAGAATTTTGAGAATATATTGGCCAAACGTTATTTCCAATATAGATTTATGGAACTCTATGGGTCAAGAACCGATTCACCTAACCATAATGAGACGCAGATGGAACTGGATTGGACACACCTTGAGAAAGCCAAGCTCCGATATAACAAGGCAAGATCTAGAGTATAACATAAAAGGAAGAAGGAAGCAAGGCAGACCCAGTCTGACATGGAAAAGAAATGTTTTGAAAGAATGCGGAAGTGTAAACATAACATGGAGCCAAATAAAACAAAAAGCTTTAAATAAAACTGAATGGAAAACATTTGTCGAAAATTTGTGTGTGAATGGCGGAGCAGACGTAGAAGTTTAATAGTTTCTTAAAACTTCAATTGTTAAAACTTTCAAGTGCTAAAGTGTTGAAGCAGAAAGGTGTAATAGTGTATTAGTGCAAGACTGACATCCTTGTACTAACTCTTTTGACTGTCTTGAAACGCCTGTATGGGCGCCCTATAGTTCTCCGGAACTTACAGGATCGATGATGATGATGAAGCTAGATCATTATGAAACCAATAGTATAATGATCAACTGCAATAATTTATTTTCGTATGATGTTGCTCAAAGGTACAATATTTGAAGTTATCCCAGCTTAGCTTTAGGAAACAGAAATATTTAAGATTCTAATTTGGAGATGGCGGATTTTGAAACTCAGTGAGTGGATTTAGCAGGTTTTGATCCTAACTAATCCTAAATTAGAATTTAATAAAAATGAATAATAACATAATTTGCGTGAACTTTTGAGTGAACCCTTTATTATATCTTTTTTACCAAGAAAATGCAATAATAAACGTATGTTTAAAAAAAATTAATGTAATATTAAAAGACGTCTGCCCTGCAAGCCCATTATACTCGTCAACGGGTAGACATTACAAATCGCTTTCTTCTTCAACATTTCCAGCATTACTCTTTTATTTATTTTCCAAATCTTTGTAAAAGCTGTGTATTAAACTCTCTATAGTTTTCGCCATAATGAACAGCTAGTAGACTTGCGACACTAGACACTTTCTTTTGCTTAACGGGCACTCCGTTTAATCATTGTTAAATTTTGTTTAGTTTTTATTTTTCTTTGTAACAAATTTCGGTGTTTGGTTTGGAAGCCATGGTAGCTCAGTACGTATATGGCACTTGACTACCAATCTTGAAGTCCTGGTTTCGAATGTCAGGGATAATACTTTGGAATTTTTAAAAATATCTAAGGCTTCCAGGTCGACTCAGCAATATAACTGGCTCTATCTGATTACCTGACGTAACAAGTCAGCCGCAAATTGTCTAATCATACTCTTTTCGGTAATATCGGAATTATTCAACCTATGACACAGAGCACTTGCTATCTCATTAGATCCTTATCCTTATCCCTCGTTAGATACCTATTGACTCATTCCAACAGTAAATGTGGAAGTTTTTTTTAGTTAATTAAGCTTTGGAAATGCCAGTGACAAACGTTAAATTAGAAAAATTGTGCCGGCTGCTAAAATAAGCTTTTTGATCTGGTACCTTGGGCTACAGCATATTCTTCTGGCAGTCAAAAGATATACTCAGAAATTGTCATATTTTGCTAATAAAAGTTAATAAAAAACTTTAACTTTGAGTCTATTCACTTTCTTTCTGGTTATAAAAATTTAGTTTCTTTTTATCGGAGTCGGTTTCCCTTTCTAACTCTTCAGAAAGTTGGATGCAAGTAGAGTAGGCGCCAGTTTTGGGACTACCAAAACCAATATTATATTTCGCATTAAACTCAAATCTAAAGAAAGATTCTTTTACTTGTAAATGTTCTATCACGCTGTTGTTATACATTTTCTACATTATCTAAATGTTTAAATCAGCTGGTAGGTATAGTCTCTCAACCGACTTCGATCTGCAGTAGTGCGATTCTAAAGCTTGAAGACTTTCAATTTTTTGGCTTTTTCTATCTCCTCCTCTCGCTTCCTGAGCAACAGCTCTATCCTACGCAAAATGTCGCTTTAGAACTCCTTGGATACTGTCTTTCTTCTTCAATCCCAAAATGTTTAAGACTGTAGGTCTACAAACAGGAATCATATCACCATGTGTTGTCCTTAGGGTCATTCCATGCGAAATCGATCACTAAAATGAGCTAAAATACGCTAAAATGAGAAAATCAATTATGAGGTAGCAATCAACTAAAGAACATAACTTTCATTCATCAATTTGTTATATTACGCAGAACTTCGGAAATATTCAAACTCAAAAAAATTATCAAAACTGCTTGCACGTTTTTAAAGAAATAAATATCTAATATGGATATTGATATGACATTGACTAGATTGATTTTTAGTTGACCAGTCATGGTCAACTAAAAGTCAATGTAGTAGTCACGACTGCATACAGGTGTCGTATTAATTATTTTTTTAAATTCTTTAACCATTTTTGAAACAAATTACACAGCCCCACAAAAAGAATGTTCTGTTCTGGGATCGAGACTATGATATTCGGATGCAGTTTTCGGCGCTGAAACCGAATCCGACCTCAGAACAGCAAATATACCCTCAGAATCTTGCGCTAAAGCCAAAAACAACCCCCAAATGGAGTAAAACACTCCTGACATACGATAACAATAAATACATGCAAAAAATAGTTGAAAACCGCAAATGTTTTGTATTTGGAAATAAATCTCTGGTATATGGCCAAGAACCCTCCTCTCTGAGGGGGTTAAACCACCCCAAAATAGGTCAAAGCCATCCCTTAGATTAAAATACAATAAATACATGCAAGAAATGATTGAAAACCGCAAACGTTTTGCAGTTGGAAATAGACTTCTGGTATATGGCCAAGAACCTTCCTCCCTGAGGAGGTTAAACCACCCCAAAATGAGTCAAAACCACCCTTTAGATCAAAATACAGTAAATACATGCAAAAGGGGATCCAAAACCGCAAATGTTTTGTTTTTGGAAATAGACCTCTGGTATATGACCAACACCCCCTTGAAAGGGTAAAATCACCTTACAGTGGCGTAGCCACTGGGGGGAATATGGGTGATATATCCCCCCCCAAGGGTCAAAAACTTAAAAAAAGTAGATGAAATATTTGACGAACTGACAAAAAACCAAAGCTCCTAGATTTTGTTTTTTGTTGAATAAAGACTAGTATTCTAAAAATATTGTTTTTCATTTAGTATTCTTTAATATTTGCACTTTTTTCCATACAATCTATAAAAAACCTAAATAAACAGTTACTATAGGTATACGTTGAGAGCCAAGCATGCGGATTTTCTTTTATTATTGTATATCTCTCCCGATGGGCCAACTCTGGCTACTCCACTGTCACCCCAAGATGGGGTATAACCACCCCTTACATCAGAATTACAATAAATAAGCGCACGAAAAAAATACATGCAAATAAATACATGCTAAAAAATAAATTCAATAAAACCCCGATAATCCTCTATTCTCTCGATTTATGATATCTCTTCCTTTTATTTTTAAACGATCAGCGTACTGGCTGCCTCTTATGTACTTCATCTATTTATTGTAACCCTGATGTAAGCGGTGGTTATACCCCATTTTGGGGTGGTTTAATGGGGTATCCTTTAAAAAGGAGTGATGTTGGTCCTATACCAGAGGTCTATTTCCAAAAACAAAACATTTGCGGTTTTCAATCGTCTTTTGCATGTATTTATTGTATTTTGATCTAAGGGGTGGTTTTGGCCCATTTTGGGGTGGTTTAACCCCCTCAGGGAGGAGTGTTCTTGGCCATATACCAGAAGTCTATTTCCAAATGCAAAACGTTTGCGGTTTTCAGTCATTTTTTGCATGTATTTATTTTATTTTAATCTAAGGGATGGCTTTGACCTATTTTGGGGTGGTTTAACCCCCTCAGGAAGGAGGGTTGTTAGCCATATACCAACGGTCTATTTCCAAATACAAAACATTTGCGGTTTTCAATCATTTTTTGCATGTATTTATTGTATTTTGATCTAAGGGGTAGTTTCGACCCATTTTGGGTTGGTTTATTTCCAAATACAAAACATTTGCGGTTTTCAACCATTTTTTTGCTTGTTTTATTGTCATCATATGTCAGGGGTGTTTTACTCCATTTGGGGGGTTGTTTTTGGCTCTAGCGCAATATCTTGAGGGTATGTTTGCTTCTCTGAGGTCGGAGTCGGTTTCAGCGTCGAAAACTACATCCGAATACCATAGGCTTCATCCCAGGACAGAACTTTTTTTTTGTGGGGCTGTGTTATTAATAGAAAGGAATAAATATTATAAATATATGCAAAAAACCATTATGTTCAATATTGATATTATACAATGATATAATACAAATCTAGTTGTTAATTTAAGCTTCGCTAGGCTCATAATTGATATTGGAGCTAAACAAACACTAAGTAATACAGACTTGTTCTTAGTAAAATACAAGAATACATTTTATTTAGTAATATATTGCACAATACTGGAGAAGAAATAAGCTAAAACCTAAACACGCTGAAAAACACATTTTTGGGCTAAATACTTGTACCCAGACAATGTAAGAAGACTCCAGAACTTTTTAAACTGTTCTCAGATGTCGAGATCAAAGGCGTTGATCTGCAAGTTTTCTCGACTTTTTTTCTGAAGTACGGAAGTGTTCTATAAAAAAACATTATAAACTCTTGTGTATTTAACACTTTTATAATGTATTGATATCATTTGGAGTTGGTCAATCTTTTGTTTCTGGTAATCACATTTTTCTGCTCAGAGTTTTACTGATAAGTTTAAAAAATATAGACAAGTTGATACCCTTTTTATGATTACCCGAGCTCGCATTGATTCAATAATCTAAGTAAATCAAACATTATGTCAATTTGGTATAGTTACTTAATTAAGTTAGCTACGGATTTTCCGCCGTTGAATGATTTAGCTGATAAAATATTTTTGTGGTTTAACATCATTATGAGACATAATAATAAAAATATAAATTAGAAGATCTTGTTCTACTCAATTTATTTAAGCTCTTACTTTTGTAATAAAGCATTTTTACTCTTATATTATTTGTGCGTATTTGTAGACGTTTTGTCCTTTTTTAGAAGCTTTGGGGTTTGCAAGTCAATTTTATTGGAAAACAGCACGCCACTTTGGTAACAGGTAGCAGATGTGTTTCGTAGTTTATAGTTATTGTTGTCGATGAATTTCAATCATCTCGTCAATAGCCCCGGGCACTAGCCTATGGGAGACCGTGTTGTCAGGTAGTTCACTGATATAGTCAAAACTGTGGATCAGTTACTCTGAACTTGATTCGTTCTACTCAGACTCCTCTGGGTTCATGGGATCGCAGAGCAGAGTTTTTCGCAGAGCAGAGATCTCTTAAAGGGAGCGAAGTACCCGGGTTAGTAAATCCTATACGGCTGAGCCCAAGAGGGCTATCCTGAGGAATAAGTGATTAGTCCACATGATGGACTAAAGGTGAAGGTCCTCCTTTGAGAGACGGACCCTAACCGATAAACACATTAATACCTCCGGCACTAGCCTGGAGAGCTAGTAGAGGGTGTATAGCAACTTCGCTCTCTCCAGCGAGATCTCACTTGCCGTAGTGACGTGCTAATTGATCGTATCTCATCTTGTTGTATAAATGGGGGCGACCATAACAACATAGTATCATATCAACATAAAATCTTGTATGATGTTTAAAGCAATTTCATGATTTATCTTCTGACCACAATTCTAGTTCATCTGTGAACCTTTTTAAACTGAATTTAGACTTAATAGTTAACTAAAATTATTAGTCATTTTGAGTAACATACAAACTTGAAGTTTCGTATTTATCAAGTTTAATAAATTAGATATTATCCAGGTACTGAAAACAATCAGTCTTTATTTACTAAAATGTTTCCTCCTTTTTTTACTTAAAGATAGTATCCTTGAAATATATTCCAAAAGCTCCTTATATCGACCCATCATCGCTCTAATTCCCATCGTAAGCTCATTGATATTCTTAAAAGCTCGTTTAAAATTGTCTGGTAAACACATTTTATTCTAAAATTTCCATTAAATTTAAAGTTTATAAAGCAGCTCTTGAACAAATATTATTATTTTTCGCTTTTAAATGTAATAATGATGAAGGATTTTCTATAGGTGTAATATAAGTTTATAATAAAGTCAATGTTGGCGTTTCTACAAAATCTAATAATTTATAATAAAGATTAAACTCGATTTACGGAAAACCCCATAAAATTTAAATTGCGTTTCTAAAATGCGAACACAAATCCATACAAGATTAATGTGTCTAAATGGAATTCGTGGGGTCGTTAAGTATGCAGATTTATTTGTTTCTTTTAAATTTGTGAATAACAAACCACCATGGTAATTCATGAATCTACAAAATAAATCGGGCATTTTTAAAAACTCTTTCTACAGCAAAATGCGAGTTTTCAAAATTAAGAACTTACGAATGTAATAAATATTTTTAAACAAAATCATCCAATTGGTAAATGTTGAGGGATCTATTACTATGGTCTATGTCTCCTTCTAATATAAAAAAATACACACTCATATTCCTCGGTGGAGACTCAAGTTCGCGACCGTATAACGTATTACTCCACGAGGTTTCTTTTCTTACTGTCATAACAGTAACATATAGGCCGGTGTTAGGTATCGCTACACTGCACTATGACTGGTTATTAGGGTTCCCATTCCTTAGTATAAAGTCTTAAAAAGTATAATTGCTCTAATACTGGTTCCCCTAACCAACCTCATAAATGACTGTATTAAGGAAGCCGTGTATCCAGATATCCTAAAAATATCTAAAGTGATTCCAATTTTAGAGTGGAGTACATTCCGACTGTAATAACTATAGACCAATATCTCTGGTACGTATAATCTCTAAAGTTTTTGAAACCATTCTTCAAAATCAAATTTTAGGTTATTTTGAGAATCTACATCTATTTTACAAAAACCAATATGGTTTTCGCAAAGGCAAGGCTACGGAACATGCCATAATATATTTACTACATAAGATAATAGAGGCACAGGAGAGGGGTGAATATGCTGGAGTCACATTTTGTGACCTCCAAAAAGCCTGTGATTGTGTGTCTCATGAGATATTGATAGATAAATTGAGATATCTTAACTTTAATGCTAATAGTTGTATGTTAGTTGGGTCATATTAAACAGTACATATTTTGTAATAATGCATGTTCTAGTGTAATGAACGTTAGAAGAGGCGTGCTTCAAGGATCTGTGTTGGGAGTTACCATTTTTCTTATATATATATAAATGATTTAAAAAATGGGCTCCCACAGATTGATCTAATATTGTATGCTGACGATACAACATTATTGTCTGCTGATAAAGATCTCATCGTCTTCAAGGAAGAAATGGCAAACTATCAGTCTGAAGCTGAAAACTGGTTTGCAGCAAATAACTTATCCCTAAATAACAGGAAAACAGTGAGTATGCTTTTTACACATAGGTCAACTGATAAGTTTGAGAATCCCAATACTGTTAAATTTTTAGGTATTCATTTGGATCCCGAATTAAACTGGAATCCTCATATCGACTCTGTATCAAGCAGATTAGCAAAAAATACATTTGTAATACGCAATTTGGTAAATCTTGTGCCAGAGGATACTTTATTAATAGCTTATTATGCTTTAATCACATCAGTGGTGTCCTATGGTTTAATAATTTGGGGACATTCTCCAGGGACGCAAAGAGTGTTTAGTCTGTAAAGAAAGATTATTAGGACCATAAAAGGGAAAGGTTTCCGTGATGATGTTTCTAGGGATTTCATTAATTTGAAAATTTTCACGGTGCCATCCTTATACATATACAAATGCCTTCTTTATACATACTAAAACCTACTAGACTGTACCATACAAGGTAATATACATACCTATGATACTAGATTTAGTGAACTAATACGATTGAAATTTTTTAGGCTTACGTCGAATAGAAATGGATTTTAACTACTATGTGCCTAAATTTTTTAACAAACTGCCTGATAAGATCAAGCAATTGTCTTTTAATAAGTTTAAAGTGATTATTAAAAAGATACTTATGGAAAATGCGTTTTACACCATCAATAAATTTCTAGAAATGAACATAATATTTCTATATGATTCTGAAATTGCATGATACTACTTGCTTATACGGGTAATTCTTCAGAAATATTAAATTTACTATCCCTGCTTAATTAATATTATATTATGAATAGCTTTTTGCCTGTTAGTTCACTACAGTGAAGATGTAATAGCAGTCTATTATACCAGGTATATATTACCTATTATACCTATACCAGGTATATATTAACAACTGACCTATTTTTTTAACAATAAAAAGTAAACTTTATTATGTCATATGTCATTCACGTGGCATGTCCCTAGTATGTATTCTCAAAGTAAAAAGCAGTTTTTCTAAGGCATCAGTTAATCATTATTGTTCTAATTAAGGAGAATTGTAAAACGAGTATAGGGCTCTCATCCAGAGTCAATTAATAATTATATAAAATATTAAGCATCGACTACTACACAATCAATAAAATGTTGTACCTGATATTTTTCTCATTTGCGTGGATCTAACTAAGAGAAAAGAACATTAACATTAACAAGAACATTAGTAACAAATTTCAAGTATAGTATCAGTATTTCTACAATATCAGCATTACACATGTATTGCTTGCATATAATTGTAATTTTAATGAAATCAACATGTAGTGTCTTGTTCAGTTGATCTATAAACTTTATATGGTTTATATGGTTTGATGTAAGAGTACATTTATTTCGCGTCATTCACGTGGTTATCATAATTTCTTACTGGTGTTGAATTTTGAAAAGAATTTTTCGTAAGTTAATACACTACTTGTGTTGTTTCATTATAGCTAGTATGAAGCCTCCAAAGAAAATAGTCTAGGCGCTATGTTATATTAATGCTCTAATAGTCATTCGCGTGGCATTTTCATTGTGCCATTTGTGTGGACTTATAATTCCACGTAATACAACTTGTCCACGTAAATGACAACTCCTACATAAATTCATGTTCTTACATTATGAGGTGCAAAGAAAATGTGGAAAAAAAGAAAAGAAGAGAAAAATTAAAAATGATCCAGAAAAGAAACAAATGGAGAAGCTGAAACATGATGACTGTCATATCACGTAAAATAAAAATTACTTATTTTTATTTTACTTGTTACCATTACTAAACCATTTTAAGCATTATCGTGTTAGAAATATTTTTTTATTATAAAATTAAAATTCAGTTTTTTTATTAAATTTAATCTTTTCCGTCATTTGCATGTTATTTGGATCATTTACGTGGATTTTAATACTGTAAAGGTCGAAAAATGTTCAGATTAAGCTCTACTAATCAACAGTATGTGTTATATACAATCAATTAATCATACTATTTCTTAGAAACACAGATTTCAACAATTTTCTTTTCCGAGAATTTTTCACATCCAAATTGTGGATTTCTGGAGAAACAGCCATAGACAGTATAACTGGTATATATTCAATACTTTAAAATTTTATGTATGCGTATCTAGATTTATATTTTTATACTAGACTCTGGATCTATTCTTGATATAGTGATCTTGTTATTGTGTTTTTATCTATTTATTAATTTTTTGTAACTTATACAGTTGTTGTAAAAATTTTTTGTTGTAGTTTTCTCATTCACTGACAATTTCCGATACTGTATAAAAGTCAAAAGGAAAATAAATATTATTATTAATATTATGATTAGTTTGTACAGTACGAGAGTGATACTAGTAAGATTTATACTGGCAGTTCACTCTGGTCACTTCGGTGCCGTGGATTGGACAAACGATTGAACGTGGAGGCAACTCGGCGTTGTATCGGGACTTGGGTTTTCTTAAGAATTACAGTCCTGCTAATCCCAGGAAGATTACCCCAGGGATCACCTTATAACGAATACGACTATTAGCCTCTCATGCTAAGACAACTCCACCTCCTAGTTGGTATTGACCGAGTCTCTACTTTTAGTTATAGTCGGACGGGGCTCTGTCGGGGCTCACCAAGTCTTAATTTTGATAGGGTGGGGTGACTAAATTCTGAGATATCCTAGTCACACACATTTGAGGTTGGACTCAACCGGGCAGTAAAAGTCCGCATGGTGGACTAGGGGTGATAGAACTCCTTCAGAGACGGAACCCGACGGGTAAACACGTAGACAGGGTTGCCAGATGTTATAAAATTAATTTCGCCAACCCAATGCATCATGGGAGCCAAAATGCGCCAAACTTTAAAATCACAAATGAAACAAATTCAAAAATAGACATTTTAATGGCAAAAATACAACAATTCTACAATAAAATTTATAAAAATAAAAATAATTTCTGTAAAATAACTATTCTTTCTAGATACGATTATTCTGTATCGGGAATTGATAGGCATGGGCATGAAATATCGTCCAATATCTCAAATATTTCTTCTTGTTCCCTTACAGTTTCAGGTTCATCAAAGTTATTATCTTAGGCGTACATTGTACTATTAAATTTTTTTAACATATTTGGTGTAACAATAAAAGAATTACAACAAGTTTTATTCACGTAAGAATTAATTCTTAGTCTCATTATAGCTGATAACATTTCAGTTTTTAACCTATTTCTTTTCACTTAACTTAAATACTAAATTAAAATAGAAATAACCGTAATTGATTTTGAACAAGGAATGAATCTGTTTTGGTTTTGATTTAGAATTACTTTCGTTTTGACATCACCGTTTTGATAATGACAAATGACAGTGTTGTAGTTGCTGCCAACTGCCAACTACTACCACCCACAGAACACTAAAACAAAAAAGTACGAACTATAAAACCTGAAACAGAGTAAAGTAACAGAGAACCCTGAAATTTATTACAAATAATATTATTCGATAAATGAAATTCATCAATTAATTTCCAAATTTTTAATACAAGTCGTTAATACGCCAATAAGTCGCCAATATTTCATTAACATACGCCATTTTAAGAGCCAACCGCCACAGAGAAAAATAGCTCGCCATTACTCGTATGAAAATCGCCAGAATGACGTAAAATCGCCACATCTGGCAACCCTGCACGTAGACAGGGACTAGCCTGGAGAGCTAGTAGAGGTTGAATAGGCAACCTCGCTCCCACCAGTGCGTTCTGGTAGCTCTTAAAAAAGTAAGTGAGGCGCTAATTGGGCGTATTTAGCTCGTTGGCCCCTAAGGGTGACGTGGGCATTAAGCTTAACGCAAGTGGGCCACGTTAAATTTGGTATTTGTCATAACAGTAGTTTCGTTAGATATTAAGTTAAAATATTGCCCTTGGTAAAAAGATGATTAATGTGGTAAATTAAAATTATAGAATTACCACCTATCCTCGGCTAGAATTAAGAATGATGCATCCAAAAAGGTGAGGTCTGTGTCAGAACAGTGAGATAACTCTAAACAAAGACTATAAAAGATGCACTATGCTTAATGAATTGCGATGTAATTAGAAAGCGCGTTTTTAACTTTACTTTGAATTTAATGTTTGTTAAGTTTTTATTAAACTATAACGTTGAAATTCACAACCCATTATTTGTTTGATGGTCACTGTTTAAAACCAAGCTTCTCCGTTGTTTGGTTGTCACTGGTTTTCCCTTTCCTTCGGTTTATCGTGAAGTCGCCCCTGCGCGTTTGAGCTTCCTTCTCAATAGTAGAGTGAAGTAACAAAATGGTTGGTTTTTGGTACTAGAAGTTGGATGTACGAGATATTAAGAAATTGATTTTAAATATTAATTCGCTTTAGCGGAATAAATCTCACATTCAACAGAACGATCGCTTGGTTATTTGTGTGCGATCGGTCGTCAAATTGGACGGATTAAGTTCTGGTGCTAACCATTTAGGTAACTTCTCTTCGTTAAAACCTCGTTGCGCTAAAAATCTTACAAATGTCTTTTTATTTTTAGGTAATATTTCCCTAGTAGTCACCTTGAGGGAATTGTTTTGTAAAAGACCTTTCAGTTTATAGAAAGGTAAAAATCTTCAAATATTTAAAATTAATACAATATACAGGGTGATTTTTTTGTAGGTCTTTTTTTTATTTCTTTTGGGTTTTGTTGTTCGTTGTCGTATTTGTGTTCCTGCTCCCTGATCGTGGGTTCCATTTAGGAGGTCCGTACCAACATCTATACAGGTATCGGGACGGAATTAAACAACCAACATAGAAGGGTGAAGTGATAACCCTAAGCAGGGTTTTAAACATACATCCGTGGATCTTCGAAAGGTGGGACGTTTGTGAAAATTTGTATGTATTATATGTCTGTGTTTTAGTTATATATATCTATATTTATTTAATGTATTTACAATTTCGTCATGCATGTTAATTTTAAAAAAGAAACAACAATTTATTCATGCATGTTAATGTTAAGAAACGAGATCTCGACTAGTGGAATTGTAGGGTAGATTTAAGTACAACCAACTGTGATACAGATCACCATTCACCTTTTTTTTTTCTCTATTAAGCATTAAAATTGCATTTAAAGTTAACTTTTAAAATCTGCCAATAGTTTAAATAAAGCCCTACTTAGAAAGTTTACATTTCACTACGTGTGTTTTATTTATTTATTATTCATTTGTTTGTGTGATTTTAATATTGCTTTTCAGTTCATCATTTGTAAGTATATATGTACGGTACGGCCAAAATTGTGGAAGTTGCCCATATTTTAGTAGAAGATCTATTTCTTCGTTTGCCTGATAAGCTTGAAGCTTTAGTAATAAGCATTGTTTTTAAACGAAGTGGCGCTTGTTTTTTTTATCTTTTATATCTTGTATTACCCCGCCCCTCTCCGACTTATTGGGGGCTAGCTGGCAAAACTAAAGCAGTGTTATTTGGATCAAGCTGATACTTCCAGCACAGCTACATTTTGGTAGGTTAAGTATTTCTTTATATAAAAATAGCCTTTGTGTTTCTGTAGGTTATAGTAAATTAGCGCCCATGCGTGAGGCCTTTTGTGGAAATTCCACTTTGTTAAAACCATTTGTTGTTCCTGCATGTTAGGATATTTTTGGGGAATATATTTTGCCTGATAGATTAAGTATTTAGTAATTTAGGATAAAGAACCAACTCCAGGATTGTATTTTGTAATTTGTTGTATTCTTGTTACAAGTTATTTGATTAGTATGGATTATTAATCTTATTATAAATTGGTTATTCGTTTTGTTAGTATTGATTGTTAATTATTTCATTATGGAACGGAAGATCCATATAGATAGGTTAAGTAAATCAGAACTATCTTATGAGTTAGCTATTAGAGGTCTTCCTGACTCTAATGTTGATAGTATGCGAAAGTCTCTTCGACAGTTAATGAAAATGGAACAAGATCAGTCCGTACTTGAGTTACCAGCTCATCCGTTTACTTTTGAAGAAGATTCAGATGCTATTTCTACAGCTATTATTGAACTTAATACGGCTTTGGAGTCATTTGATGATAGTGTGGATTCTAATCCGTATAAAAAATTGCAAAGTCGGTTAAGTCACCTATTAGGTAGGGCTGCGGCCATGAAAGCCAAAGATGAGGCTTCTGCATCAAAGCGGGCCGAGTTCATTCAATCCATTCTTGGATTAATGAGCGATATTCACGATAAAGCTTCAGTACCACAGGTAACTGATGAAGTAGCTATTCAGTTAGGTTTAGGTTTAAGCGTTGGGGAAGCTATTGTTAATTCTCCTGCGGGCAACCCAGCAGCTTCTTCTACCCTTGCTGCTCCTGATCCTCAATGTGGTCAGCCGAAGTCTGTACCAGTCTTTAAATGGGGACTTGATAAATTTGCAGGACATGAATCTAAGATTTCTTTAAATGCTTTTTTGCAACAAGTGGATGAGTTGTCTATTGCTCGGAATGTATCAAAGACCCAGTTATTTGCATCTGCTTTGGATCTTTTTAAAGACCAAGCACTTTTGTTTTATAGGTCTAGAAGAAATGAAGTATCTGATTGGGACTCTTTGGTTAAACTTTTGAAAGAGGAATATCTCCCTTTAGATTATGATGATAAGCTTTTAGAAGAAATTCGTAGGAGGACTCAAGGTCCTAATGAACCGCTAGGGACTTATTTAGTAGCCATGGATAATTTATTTTCCCGATTATCAACAAAATTTTCTGAAGGGATTAAATTAAGATTACTGTTAAAGAACTTAGCTCCATTTTACCAATTTCATTTGTCGTTTAAGGAAATTAATTCTATCTCTGATTTACTACAATTTGGTAGGCAGCTTGAAGCTTCAAGGTTGAGGGCTGACAGTTATGTTCCTCCAACTAGAAGGAAAACCGACTTAGAGCCAGATTTAGCTTTTGTTGAGACTGCTAGTAATTCCAGTAGTGCTGCCTCAGATGTTTCGTCACGGTTGTGTTTTAATTGTAGGAAAACAGGACACATGCGTTCTGCATGTTCTTCTCCCTTGATTAAACGTTGTTTTGGTTGTGGTGAGATGGGGGTCACTAAGACTTCTTGTAAGAAATGTTCTCCTAGGGATAATAATTCGGGAAACGGTTTTAACTCTGCATTAATGGGTGGTGTTAGTACCGAGTCTTCTTTTCAAGCAACCACTGTATTATTAAATTTTATCCTTGCTCATGCCGAAGGAGATGAACGCCCGTATTTGTCTATAAAAGTTTTGGGTCATGATTTGTTAGGTCTTTTAGATTCCGGTGCTTCTCGGACTATAGTTGGTAAACCAGGTTGGTCGTTTTTATGTAGTTTAGGTTTTGGTGCTGGTTTATCTAAGCTTGGAGCGACTGATTGTCGCATAGCAAATGGTCAAACTGTGAAGAGCATTGGTCAAGTTGATGTACCGATCCAACTTCAGGATCGAATGCATATTATTTCTATTTTGGTAGTTCCGGATCTTCCACAGACTTTGATTTTGGGTATTGACTTTTGGAACCTTATGGGTATTGTTCCCAATTTGAGACAAGGCAGTTGGCGATTTGTAAAAGATTCTGACAATTCGTCTGTTGAACTGGAATCTATTGAGGTTATGCCTCTTAGTAATTCTACACTTACTTTTGAACAGAAATTGGAGTTAGAGAAAATTTTGAATGAGTCTAAAGCACTTCCAAGTGAGATGTTAGGTTGTACGTCTAGGGTTGAGCATGTTATTCGTACAAATTCTGAACCGATTAAGCAGAGATATTATCCGGTTAGTCCGTTTATGCAACGTCTTATCGATGAAGAACTCGATCGTATGTTGAGCTTAGGTGTCATTGAACCGTCTTCTAGTGGCTGGTCCAACCCAGTCCTAATGGTCAAAAAGAAAGATGGGACCTACAGATTCTGCATAGATTTTCGTCGTCTTAATCGTGTGACTGAGAAGGATGCTTATCCTATTCCCTATGTTAGTGCTACTTTGGATAAACTTGGAAATGCCAAATTTTTGTCATCGTTGGATGTTAAGTCTGCCTATTGGCAAATTCCTTTATCTGAGGATTCCCGTAAATACACGGCTTTTACAATCCCCAATCGTGGCCTTTTCCAGTTTACTCGTATGCCTTTTGGGTTACATAATGCCCCTGCAACTTGGCAAAGGTTTATTGATAATGTTCTTGGTCCATCTTTGGAATAATATGTTTTGGTGTATCTGGACGATATAGTCATCGTTACAGATAGTTTTGAAAAACATATTGAAATATTAAGAGAAGTTTTTAATCGATTGTCTTTGGCTGGTATCACCTTAAGTTCGGATAAGTGCAAATTTTGTGTTCCTGAGCTACGATACTTAGGTTATGTAGTTAGTCAGAAGGGAATTCATGTGGATCCTGAGAAAGTTCAGGCCATTATGAATATTCAGCCTCCTCGGAATGTGACTGAAGTTAGAAGTCTGATAGGTTTGACTTCATGGTACCGTCGTTTTGTACCACAGTTTTCTGATATCATTCAGCCGTTGACAACCCTTCTTAAGAAAGGTGTCAAATTTTATTGGTCATCTGAGTGTGAATGTAGTTTGCGGTCTTTGAAAGAAGCTTTGGTTAGGGCACCTATTTTACGTTGTCCAGATTTTGAGTTGCCATTTACTGTTCAAACCGATAGTAGTGGTTTTGGTTTAGGTGCTGTCTTGACGCAACAGATTGATGGTGAGGAAAGTGTAATATGTTACCTTAGTCGTTCTCTCACTCGTCAAGAGCGAAATTATTCTACGACTGAGAGGGAATGTTTAGGAGTTTTATGGGCCGTAGAAAAACTTAGACCATATTTAGAAGGCCGTCGTTTCACGGTGATCACCGATCACTATTCTTTGGTGTGGTTACATAATTTAAAAAACCCGACAGGTCGTTTAGCTAGGTGGTCTTTGAGACACCAAGAATATGACTTTCAGGTGGTCCATCGTAAAGGTAAAGACCATTTGGTACCTGATGCGTTATCACGTTCCGTACCGATTCTTGACAGTATTGAGTCAGGTAATGAGCCTGTTATAGTTTCAACCGATAAGTGGTATAATAGTATGGTTGATAGGGTTCGGGCTAAACCTGCTAAGTTTTCTCAATGGCGTATTACTAATGAAGGTTTATATAAATCTATGAAAACCGAAAATGATTCTGATACCGCTTGGAAACTTGTTGTACCGAAAGAAAATAGACTTGCTATTCTTCGTCAGGCACATGATCATCCTACTTCCGGTCATGGTGGAGTATATAAAACATATCATAGATTAACTCCCAAATATTATTGGCCAAAAATGCAAGCCGATGTAGCTCGATATATTAAAACTTGTCAAATTTGTCAAAAATGTAAACCAGATTTAAGACCTCCTGCTGGACTGTTAGTTCCGCAACCAATTGTTGATCGCCCTTGGCAGATGGTCAGTATAGATTTGATTGGTCCTCTCCCGAGGAGTACAAAAGGTTATTCATATGTCTTAGTCATCGTGGACTATTTTAGTAAATTTTGTTTGCTATTTCCTCTTAGGAATAGTTCAGCGAAGATGGTTTGTTCGAGAATTGAAGATGAAGTCTTCTTAGTTTTTGGAGTACCTAGATTGGTGTTGGTAGACAATGGAGTCCAGTTTACTGGTCGTGAGTTTCGCACTCTTTGTAGTAACTATTCAGTAAAAATTCGTTTTAATGCGCATTATCACCCGCAATCAAATCCCACAGAAAGAGCGAACAGAAATGTTAAAACTATGATTCGTTCCTATGTTAAAGAGAATCAGCGTTCTTGGGCAGATGAATTAACAAAGATTGGGTGTGCCCTTAGAACTGGTCGTCACGAAACTACTGGTTATACTCCCTATTTCTTAACTTTTGGTAGGGAACATATTTTAAAAGGCACTGATCATAAAATATCTGATAAAGTTCAAGATCTGCAAGTTGATCGTTCGTCTGCTACTGTTATTCCTGATAAATTGCAGGGAGTTTTTGAGGTAGTGCGTAATAAAATAAAAACTTCCTTTGATCGCAATAAACGTTACTATGATCTACGTAAGCGAGATACTCAATTTGTTATTGGTGACAAAGTTTTAAGGAAAAATTTTGCTCTTTCTGATGCGAGTAAATATTTTTCACATAAACTTGCTCCTCGTTATATTGGTCCTTTTACCATTCACAAAAAGGTGTCTCCTTGGACTTATATTTTAGCTGATGAACTTGGTAGGGAAGCCGGTAAATTTCATGCCAAAGATTTGAAAGAGTATGTTCCGAATCATGTCGGAGATTAGGGTCATTTGGTTGTTTTTTTTTTGGGGAACCATTTGGTGGTTTGGGTTCCACAGAGTTCAGCGATGGTTGGGGCTGTCCTCATTTGGAGCGTTTAGTGATACGCTCAGTTCGACCTAATATCTGTCGACTTGTTAGGGCTTATTAGTTTTTATTTAGATCTTTGTTTTGCAGGTATCTATTTTTGGCTTTTATACCAAGATTCTTGATATAGCAATTTTGACTTTCGTTTTGGCTTAGCCAAACTATTTTTTTTGTATACCGGATTTGACAATTTTTCTTCTCCTTTTTACCTTCTCCTTCTTTCTTATACCGATTTTGACTCCATATTTGCAATAGCACGGCTTGGGCTGGATCCCCAAAACCGTGGTTCTTTTGGGTTTCTTTGGGCTGAACTCCCTTTTTAACCCCCGGTCTCTTCTTCTCTTGTTCTCTGTCTCAAACGGTACGTGTGTGGTGTCCGGATGGTTAGTGTTGCTGAGTAGTGCTTCCGAACCTCGGATGCGGGGGTTTGGCGCTGTTCAGTCTCCACGACGTTGGAACTGGCAGTGCCCCGCATCGTGTGTGAAGTTGTGCTCCTCGGTGGCTCTACCATCTGCCCACTTCACATGTGTCCGGGCGAGCCCTTCTTTTTCACTCTGTTTTCTTTTTCTTCTTTTTTCCTCTATACTACCCTCTCTTGGGTGCGAGCAGAGAGTATGTCGGCGGCTCTCTGTTCAGTTCTTTTTGCTGGCCATGTTCAGTGGTTCGTGCTGGTAGGTTTTGTTGTGAGTCGTTGCCAAGCCTCGGGCACTGGGAGTTGCTCAGTGGTCCCTTCCCGACGTGGAATACCACTGTGCCCAGTACCGTGTGTGAAGCGCGTCTTTGCAGTGAACCCTGCTTGCCCGACCATTGTTCATGCTTCGGGGTGGAACCTTTTGTTCCTCTGTTCTTTCCTTATCTCCACCTCCAATTTGTGTTTGTCCTTTGTTGTTTTTTTTTGGATCACCTTTCGGGTGTTAATTTTTGGTGCCATGCTTTTTTTTGTCATGGTATTTTTCATCCTGGTGGGTTGTTCTTTCAATTTATTTTGGTCAAGTTAGATTTTAGCAAGGCTAGGTTATGCTAAGCCGCGAAAGGGTTTTCGCGACTGGGAGTTGAGGGGGGAATTATAACGTTGAAATTCACAACCCATTATTTGTTTGATGGTCACTGTTTAAAACCAAGCTTCTCCGTTGTTTGGTTGTCACTGGTTTTCCCTTTCCTTCGGTTTATCGTGAAGTCGCCCCTGCGCGTTTGAGCTTCCTTCTCAATAGTAGAGTGAAGTAACAAAATGGTTGGTTTTTGGTACTAGAAGTTGGATGTACGAGATATTAAGAAATTGGTTTAAATATTAATTCGCTTTAGCGGAATAAATCTCACATTCAACAGAACGATCGCTTGGTTATTTGTGTGCGATCGGTCGTCAAATTGGACGGATTAAGTTCTGGTGCTAACCATTTAGGTAACTTCTCTTCGTTAAAACCTCGTTGCGCTAAAAATCTTACAAATGTCTTTTTATTTTTAGGTAATATTTCCCTAGTAGTCACCTTGAGGGAATTGTTTTGTAAAAGACCTTTCAGTTTATAGAAAGGTAAAAATCTTCAAATATTTAAAATTAATACAATATACAGGGTGATTTTTTTGTAGGTCTTTTTTTTCTTTCTTTTGGGTTTTGTTGTTCGTTGTCGTATTTGTGTTCCTGCTCCCTGATCGTGGGTTCCATTTAGGAGGTCCGTACCTACATCTATACAGGTATCGGGACGGAATTAAACAACCAACATAGAAGGGTGAAGTGATAACCCTAAGCAGGGTTTTAAACATACATCCGTGGATCTTCGAATGGTGGGACGTTTGTGAAAATTTGTATGTATTATATGTCTGTGTTTTAGTTATATATATCTATATTTATTTAATGTATTTACAATTTCGTCATGCATGTTAATTTTAAAAAAGAAACAACAATTTATTCATGCATGTTAATGTTAAGAAACGAGATCTCGACTAGTGGAATTGTAGGGTAGATTTAAGTACAACCAACTGTGATACAGATCACCATTCACCTTTTTTTTTCTCTCTATTAAGCATTAAAATTGCATTTAAAGTTAACTTTTAAAATCTGCCAATAGTTTAAATAAAGCCCTACTTAGAGTGTTTACATTTCACTACGTGTGTTTTATTTATTTATTATTCATTTGTTTGTGTGATTTTAATATTGCTTTTCAGTTCATCATTTGTAAGTATATATGTACGGTACGGCCAAAATTGTGGAAGTTGCCCATATTTTAGTAGAAGATCTATTTCTTCGTTTGCCTGATAAGCTTGAAGCTTTAGTAATAAGCATTGTTTTTAAACGAAGTGGCGCTTGTTTTTTTTTATCTTTTATATCTTGTATTACCCCGCCCCTCTCCGACTTATTGGGGGCTAGCTGGCAAAACTAAAGCAGTGTTATTTGGATCAAGCTGATACTTCCAGCACAGCTACATTTTGGTAGGTTAAGTATTTCTTTATATAAAAATAGCCTTTGTGTTTCTGTAGGTTATAAAACACGTTAAAACAGTGGGGAATTATTATTTTTACGAATTATATCCTACATCAGTATTCCTGCCAGCGTTGTCAAAACGGACAACGCAAACCTATTAACCTAATTACCTATTACCTAAATAAGATTGTAAATGCATAAGCCTTTTGTTAAGATGTAAGCCTATGTAATGTGCTGTCGAGTACAATTCTCACATGGGCAAAGACTTTCGGTTTCCTAATAAACTAAGTGTAGTACTGAGGCTCATTCGCTCTGGAGTTATTCAGGTGTTTTAGAAAATGTTTTAGATATACCCCGATATCAAAGAATGAAGTCATATGAGAATTCAAACGCAAAGCCATATTTTACTAAAATACAGTATACGTATTGCGGTGATCTATGAATGAAATAAAATATGTTCCAAATGTATAAACATATAAATTATATACGGTGAATTAAATTAAGAAAATACACCACAGATATTCTTTATTTCTCTTAGCTAGCTCAGGTTTGCTCAGTAAAGCATAAATTATTTTAATTGCGAGACTCTTATTCACTTTTACGCCTGGAAAGAAGGAAAAACTTATGTCGTAAGCTCTAAAACTTCTGAAAACTGGACAACTGCTACTCAACTCTGAATTTAAAAGACAAGAATGCTGGATGTTTGTATTAACATCAATTAAACACATATGAAATTGAGAACACAAAAACTTTATTAAACAAACAAAAATTAAATCAAATAGAGCGTCAAAATAAAATTAAAAATGTTTTTCAAAATAATACAATGTTACGATTAAGAAGTAACTTCTCAGGTTTGCTCAAACGTTATAAATAGTAGTAGAAATCTGACATAGGATAACTACGTTCATTCGTTTAAACAAACCAACATAAATAAAATTTGTTTATAAATAAAGAAAATTTATTCAATGAAAATAAACTCTATGAAAAGAAAATTAAGATTGTTTTATTTACTTTAAATCAAATGAATTCTCAAAGAATCTAATAAACTAAACCAAATAGATTATTATTTTTGAGAATGAGCTTCGTACATTAAATTTATTTATAAACTCGACAAAAATCATTTATTTTATTAACCAACCTGGTATAATATGATATGTTTTCCTTTAATTTAAAATAATCCTTTTAGTGGTAACACTGCGATGAAACCAAACAGCTGACTTCTTTGTTTACAAAATATTATCGATACGTAGATCGATGAAATAATAACTTCACTTAAATTTGTTTGAACAATCACGTTCACTTTATTTATTGTTGCACAATAACTAAATCTTCTTATAATCCTTATGAAAATGTTCAGGTAACACTTCAATTTATTTTTAATAACTTTGTTTATTACAATGACATATTTGTCAAACATATGGTTAACAATTCTAACCTCAATTTATTACAGATATTTTATCTGGAGCCGGGCATAACTTCTGCCTTCAATGTTTTAACGACTGACTTTGTTCGAATTTTCCCCAGCTTATATACGTTCTGCCATAACAATTGAAATCTATGACACATTTTCAAAATAAAATAAAATCAAGCGACGCTCGTGACGTCACTAATCCAGAACAGCTGTTACTGATGAGCACTAATCCTAAATCTGTTATAATAGGATTGTAGCGCTTGAAACGACGATCAAAAAGATATAAGACATGTATGGTGCTAAAATGTATCGTAACGAAGATATTCAAGAAAAACCGTTAGACAATGTACAAACTCATTACGATCTAATTAAAATGTGTAAGCAGCATTGAAGAACGGAAGAGAACTAACAGACTGTTACAGGCTAGCAATAAACATTTCGAAATTATCTAAAGTGTTACAAGAAGCAAAAAACAGTTACTAAAATGGTACCTCACTCTCACCACATACACTTTTAATCATTCTGGACACGCGTCAAAAAAAACAGAAGAAACCCTAAACCCAAATTTAATCGCGGTGCTGTGCAATCGCCACATACCAATTGATTTTGATGAAATTATAAATATGTAAATGAAATGTACATACCTTAAGCTGTAAAATGTCATAATTATTATTCCAAATTGGTCAACTGCACAACAAGCTGTGATCAAATGCATAAACCTCTGAAATTGGTAATATTGTGTTGACGCCGCTGATGAGAAATGATCGCATTATCAAATACTTGCCAGTAAAAAATAAAAAATATATCTTCTTTCATCTAAAAACTAGGGTAACAAGCTATCCATTTACATCAAAATCATGGTGCAGCAACCAATTTTTTTAAATTTGATGATTTCATATGGAATGACCCAGACGTCAAAACCTATGTCAAGATGAATTTTAAGACGCTTACAGAATTTCAGTTCTATACTCCTGGTAACCTGGTACCGGCAGATCTGGTTAAGGTTTTCTGCAGTTTTTTCGGTAGCTGACACAAATGTGGAATTTGCACTGTTCCATCTGTAAGTCGGCTGCAGCAGCACCGTTAGGCCTACGTAATAATAGTAATCGCCCTCTCCCTCCTGTACAAGTTTTATAGCTTCTGGAATCTGGTTCTCAGGCTATAGGTTGTTGCAATTATTATTATTATTATTTATTATTTATTATACTGCAGGTGTTAATCAAAAGCTAGAAAACTCCATCAGGGTCATAGGCTGTGAAAAGTTTGGCAAACAAATCAAGTTTGGTAGGCAATCTGTTCTGATTATTAAGAACTCAAGTGTTTTCTACGAAGGTACAATTTACGGATGCCAAAACTTACCAGAAATAATGTATCTAAGAACAACATTGGTCTTTTATTCAGAATATTTTGGTCATTAATTTTGTTCACAAAGCTAAAGAAAACGTAATTTTTGTAACCAAACATCAATTGTCTACACTATTGCAGATTTCCAAAATTGTAAAATATAACGATCAAAACTTTGACTATGGAAGGTGTGCGAAATCTGATGAAAAAGTTAAATTCAAAATTCTTGTTTTTCTAGACAAATTTTTAAAAGTAAGGTTGTGTAAAACTTGTTGAAGTATTAAATAAATTGCATTTGATTTCATATCTGCTTACAAAGTTGTTTTATTCCATTATTTATGTGCGATCAATTTATATACTTTTGGGTGAAGGATTTATCGTGGCGGAACATCCATCGTACCTAATGGCAAAGATTGCTTTCATCATATGGCCGATTCTACTATCTGGGGGAATTCCACGCCAAGTAGGAATCTTTATCGTTCCAAGAAATGCCAGTCAAGTTACTTAGACTGAACCGAATTAAAATTCTCATTAGAATTCCTAATAAGAATTTAATCCTGACCCTTCAATGGATTTAAACTATAGTCCAGTCAAACTGTACGAAAAACGGGCTTAACTTGGAAAATTGAAGTACTTGAGATTTTTTCTTTCGAGCATGCAGGGGGAGTCTAGAAAAGCTTAACTTGAAGTTTTCGACCTCAAATTCATATGAACTTTTTCCGCCATTTTGAAAAGAAGAGATGAAGCGTTGTTTTGAAATTATCTCTGTAACCGTAGGTCCGACAAAATTTGTATGAAGCATTTTTGTCGGCAATACGGTTATCTACAACTTTTATTTGAAACTTCTCGTAATATAAAAAAAGAAAAAGTTGCGAGGGAAAAACATTAAAAATGGAGGGGGTGGAAATTGTTGCTTAATTTTGTAGATGGTATAACTATTTCATTATTAGTGGAGCAAAAAAATTATTCAGTCGTTTTTTGTAGAGCATTTCCTGACGAACATTTTTTCCTAATGACTTTTTTTATTCCGTTTGTTGGTATAGGTCAAGTCAACGCCCGAAGGGAGGTTAGTGTACGTGAACTGCTTGGAACGCGTCGCCTACTATCACATATTGTGCATTAAATTTAATTTGTATTTGTATATGTCGCAGGCAGATAGTCAAATCCGGCAAATTACTATCTGCCTAGTCATTTACTAAGTGACGGGGCAGATAGTAAAACGAAAATAAATCTCCACGATTTTGCTATATGCCTAGGCGTTTACTAAATGCTGTTGTTTAGAACAGGCCAGAAGCGTTCCTACGGTCGGTCAGCCGGGCGTATGCAGGAGGCCCCGAGAACTGGTGGGGCCCCGCACCGAGCTATTTTATTTTAATCAACAACACAATATATATCTTATGCGTTAATAAAATAGACTGAGAGACCGGCAATTGATGCAAGTTCTTATACACAAAGCTAAAGCCTACTTTTAAAATAAAGCGCACCAACTTTCCAAAATGAAAAGGATTCTAACTAGGAGACTACGGGTGAATGGAGCAGACCACACCGCGTTCACCCATAAAACTAGCTGTCATCTACCCTATCCCTGTAACCTAGATACGGGGCATGGAAACATGACAGGGCAACGGATGATGCAGTCAGGTCAAATGTGTGGCAGAGAAAGTACGGTTAACGAATTCTCGACGGTTACTCATCACCGAGCAGAGGGAGCTCTAGTAACATGAGGACCGGTGTGGGTGGATTTGATTCTCGCCTGGGACATGGTCTCTTATTGGTGCTAAGCTCACCCGCTCTTTGACTGAATCTTAAAGAGGAAAATTGAAGTGAGGTTTATCCCGGTTGGAAGGGGTAAATTCTTGCCTATGGGAAACTGCATGACACCAGGTAACTGTGCTCAGGATTCTATTCGGACCACCCTATGACTCAGACTGCAGACTGAGTACTGTGATCTGAAGAAGCTTTAAAGCCATTACTCTTAAGGAGTGTTGAAGCGAATACATAGCCTCTCACACTCAAGACAACTTCACCTCATGTAGGTACAAACCGGGAGTCTAGGACGTGTAGACTTAAGAACGAAGCTCTGTCGAGGGCTCACCAAGCCTACAATGTGGTAGATCGGGGTGGCAAAACCATTTAAAAACTAAGTCTTGCCACAATTGAGGTTGGATTCGATCTGGCAGTAGCTCCTAACAGCAAGGGACAGCATGTTAGGGGAATAGTCCGAAGCTGGATGAGGTGAAGTCTCCTTGGTCGTATGATACGTCCCTCATACCTTCCTGGAGATGGGCCCGACGGGTGAGCACGTTTATCGCTCCGGTACTAGCCTGGAGAGCTAGTAGAGTATGGATAGTATCTCGCTTCCACCAGTGAGTTACTGGTAGCATTGTGAAGTGTAGGCAATGCGCGCTAATTGAGCGCAATCTCAATTCATGCCTCGGCATGTCTAAAAGGCGGGAAGGAACTCCCTAAAGTTCATAAATTAGTCACGTACATTTACCTAGAAATACAATACTACGGCCTATTGTATAGTTAAAAGGTAATAGGCTATAAGTAGCTGAAGAGAAGGACTAAATGATGCTTTTCGAGAAGCCTTACTTCTCGAGACTTCAAGATAAACAGTAGAGACGCGTCATAGCATTTTGTTAACGAAAGTACCTACTAACAATAAAGTTGGTGCATTGTTCTAAATTTTCTATTACAGCTACCCCGCATTACTAGTTATATTAGTTACACCCTGTATATTTATTTATTTATTCACTTTCTTATTTACTGGGGGCCCCACTCCATATTTGTGCCCGGGGCCTCACAATCCAAAGGACGGCGCTGGAACAGGCAGTTAGTAAATGGCTTAATGTGTTGTCGGAAAATAAGGTAATAACATGCACATTTCTTTGTAGAACATTCTATTTTACATAAGCACTTTAGGAAAATCTTTGACCTTGCCTAAATGACGTTATTTAGAACAGGCAGTTAATAAATAAGTATTCAAGATGTTCCTACAAATAAGCAGGTTTCTTTGCGAGAAGCATCAACTTTTAAGTACTCTCTTTACAATAGGCAAAGCTTCTACAAGCGCTCGTGTAAAAAAATGTTCTGCAAAGAAATGTTCATGTTATTATCTTATTTGTGACAGGACATGAAGTCATTTACTAACTGCCTGCTCTAAACAACGGTATTTAGTAAATGCCTAGGTCTATAGCAAAACCGTGGATATTTATTTTCGTTTTACTATCTGCCCCGTCACTTAGTAAATGACTAGGTAGATAGTAATTTGCCAGGTTTGATTATCTGCCTGCGACATATACAAAATACAAATGAAATTTAATGCACAATATTTGATAGTAGGCGACGCGTTCCAAGCAGTCCACGTACACTAACCTCGCTTCGAGCGTTGACTTGACCTATACCAATAAACGGAATAAAAAATCATTAGGAAAAAATGTTCATCATGAAATGCTCTACAAAACACGATTGAATAATTTTATTGCTCCACTAATAATGAAATAGTTATACCATCTAGAAATTAAGCAACAATTTTCAATGTCTTTCCCTCGCAACTTTTTCATTTTTTATATTACGCGAAAAGCTTTCAAATAAAAGTTGTAGACAATCGTATTTCCGACAAAAATGTTCCATACAAATTTTTTGTTGGACCTACGGTTACAGAGATAATTTCAAAACAACACTTCATCTCTTCTTTTCAAAATGGCAGAAAAAGCTCATATGAATTTGAGGTCGAAAACTTCAAGTTAAGCTTTTCTAGGACCCCCCCCCCCTGCATGCTCGAAAGAAAAAATCTCATGTACTTCTATTTTCCATTTCAAATGTTTAGTTTGACTGGACTACTAACATTAATTACAAAAAGAGACCTCAAAAGCCACACATTGCAACCACAACAGTTCTAAAAATTATGTTTTAAACAGAAACGCAATAATGCTGTTAATGGGGACAATAGTTATTTACATTACAAGCTGCGAAAGTTTACTTTTAGGCGCAAGGTGTTTTTGATTGGCCGAGGCGAAGCGTAAGCGTAGCCGAGGTTAGTTAAAAACACCGAGCACCTGAAAAGGCTTTCGCAGCGTGTAATGTATTAAACTTTTCATTCTCCCCTTGACATTTATTAACCACCCTAAATAAATAAATAAAATGATGATTCAGTAATTTTAATAAAATAACGTTTGTATATACAACAGTATTGTTACCAAGGTAATGTTGACAACAGCCACATTATAATATTATATTTTTAAAACATTGTCAGTTTTACTTCGTTGTCCAGGGACCGAAAGTTTTTCATACCTAGCAACCACCTCGCATGTTTTACTTTCGCTTTCGGTTGCCTTATCAAGATAGAAAGTTACACTTTCGTAAAGGGGAGAATGAAAAATATAATTCAATATTTAAAAATCAAACTAATACAAACACAAATAGAAAAATTACAGTAAACTTTATTTTATTTTAAGCTTTATTTTAATTCTGTCGGCCGGTCAATTCTTCTTTTGACTATTCGTGGTTTTTTCCAAGGCCACATGAAAATGACGAAATACATGTACAATTTTTAATGTGTAGGGCATTAATTTAGTATAATATATAATATAGAATATAAGCAATCTTAAGGTTAGGGATTTGGAGAAGTGGAAAGTAGAAGAAGTTACACACGATCCGACAGGCAAGCTATTTGACCACATAAATTAATTGTGAAATTATGACAGTCTCCAATGACGTTTGCATTCTTGTGCTTGTCAATTGTCAAATAGGTTATTTTGACAGAATGCCAATGTCGTCAACACAAATGTTAGTGATAAACGAAAATGTTCCTACTAAGTACAACGTAATATATACTGAGGTGTAATCATTTCACCGATTTGAAATAGTAATTTACGTTATAAGTCCTGGAAATGGAATTTTACAGTCGAGTAAGATGTTACGGACAAGGCGACGAAAGAGCCGAGTCCGGAATATCGAAACGAGACTGTAAGACCATTTCCAGGACGTATGACGTAATGCGTTTTATTTCATACTGCAATTATTGGAATATTGGTTTAATTTAAAAAAAATTATATAAAATAAATTTCCGAATGCAAAATATGGACATCTATGAAGAACGAGTTTCCATGGTAACTGATTACGTACTAAAACATTGTCCACTTGATTGATTGTATTTGCGTCCGGTAATAGTATATTACATGTTGAGTTGGTAAAGGATATCTTTACAAGCCAAGCGATAATTGTTTGACCGAGACGGTACGTCGAGGTCAAACAATTATCGCGAGGCGTGGAAACTTTACCAACGAAACATGTATACTATTTTATTCACAATAATTAGACTTAAGATAATCAAAATAAAAAGTAATTTTGAATTTTAAAATACATTTTTTATAAACTGTCATAATTTCAATCAAAGCCATCTATCGACCAAAAGAAATTTTAAGTAAGGTTTCATTCTTCGCCCCTAGATGGCGATGTATGCGCTCAGTATTTTAAAATTAGAAATTAATTAATTCCATTGTAATTATTAAATATAAAATACGGAAAAATAAAAATAAAACTAATATTAAATAAAAAATATGTTTTTAGCGATAAATATATTTATAAAAACTCAAATTTAAATCGGATAAAACGTCCTGTTTTAAATTATTCAGAAAAACAAGTTGGCCATAACTTTACATGTCAGTTTTACAGACATGTAAAGGAAATTGTTAACCACTTTGGTGTTGCTATAGCAATACTTTCTTACTTTCGCTTACTATACTATAGCTTTACTATAGCTTACTTTCCAAGGTTTTTACAATATATGAAATGTACATATTGCAATATGATTGTGAATAAAATTTTTTACAGTCACAAGTGTTGTAAAATTTTTTATGCACAGATGCATTATAATTAGACTATTATTGCTAGATTTATCGGAACATAATTGTCTCTTTATGCCCCAAGGGCCTCTTTATGATCCGACGGGCAATAATGAAACGCCAATTAAATGTCAGAGCTGTATTTGTAGAACTTGATTGGTTCTTTATATAATTTGTAAACTTATCACCAATGAAAATAAGCTGAAATTAAGTATTTTAGATAGTAACTATAGTAACGTACTTCGTATATAAGCACATAAGTATACGTACAGCGGCTTGATGTAACCTACGTACTCATTTAATTATGTTTTTTACACAATAAAAGATTTGAGATAAAAACAATCTGTGCATAAAATAGTGTATGCATTTCGGGCATAACTTGCTTTTATGGCCCTACAGCCTTTTCCTAGCCCTCGGCTGACGCCTCGGGCTAGAAATAACGCTTCTGGCCATAAAAGCTTCTTTATGCCCTTAATACATAAATAACTATTACAGGCATACTAGACCGTAAAATCGCATGTTCTGGACTAAAAAGTTTGACGTAAAACTGACAAATGTGACACAGTATGAAATAAATTTCATTAACAATAGTTCGTTGACGTTAAAACAAATATTTTATATCGGATTTGGAATTAAAGAGGGACATGCTATGTCATAAACATAATTAATAAGGGCTATGGATAGGACCACAGTTAGGTTCATTAATGTTTAAATCAAAAACTTAAAAATAAAGATATCATGCAAACATAACCTAGTTTTTTCATGCACAATAAATAAAATAGGTTTCAATCTCAGAAAAAGGATATAATTTTGTTAGATTGTTTAATGATAATCATGTTTAGGCAACCTATGTTACTTTGGAACGGATTTCCACTTGTCAGGAAGAAGTATTTTCCATTTTGGAATTTAGACATTACGATGGTCTACGTTAGATTTTTTTTGTATATTCCTCGACACCAGCTCAGTTTTACAGTATTAATTTGCTAAAAATAGATTAATTAGGTCTATCTTATTATGATTTGTAACATACAATTAAATTTTGAAATTTTTTACAAAATTAATGATCACTACAATTAGAGAAGGTTTTTGAATCCTCTTGTTCGTGCTAACAGACTCTTATAGGCTTTTATCCAGCTTTTTCTCACCGTTGTTTTTATGAAGTGCTAGAGCACTGTATGCTGGACATTTTGTGCACAATTTGATTAACATTGATTCAAATATTAAGCTGTCCTTTGTATAAGTATCGATTGGTTTATTTAGTGCATTGTGTACTGTAAAGATAATGTTTATGTTAAATTGTAAAGGTATTTTTATAGATAAATTGTTAATTTTACCTGTATCAGGTATTTCTGTAGCTATTTTGTGAAGAATAAACCTTGATTTGCTAATTTGTATATGTAATGGTTGTTTTTCATCCCGGAGGGATGATTTCACTTCTCTTGCAATGCTGGATGACTGTATACCTGGATTTTCACACCACTTTTTCCTAAAAATCGCTTTACGAACGTCAACTTCTTTCCTTGCACATTTTTTACAGAAGCAATGAACTCAAAACGATAACTGTGGTTAATATTATTTTGCAAGAGCCTTCTAGATAATTAATACGACTACAGGACGATACATTAAATTTTCCGAAATTTTCTTCATGTTTAGAAATTGATTCTTTCTTGTTGCCAGAAGTGAAATAATGCATCTATACCATGTGACGTATCATAAAATTTTATCAGGGGTTTCCTTATACCGCTTCTTGCAATGTTTTTGGGTACTTTTTCAATCTCGGGAGCCGAAGAAGCGGTGTGAGGAAACTTTCCGAGAGAATTCCTTGAAACTTGGCATAGTAGGTGCAAGAGTAATACTCGACTCTAGCAATAGGAAACAGCCACCTCAAAGAACAAATAAACGCTGGTTAAAGATTGCTGGGGGCCTCTAATTTAAAATATAAAAAATACAATTTTTCATATATTGGCTTTCCTAGTTATTTTAGTAGAAAAATCACTGTAGCAAAGTTGCAGATTTTATTAAGTACTGCACAAAACATCCCCGCTTTAGCATTCTGTGTTAAATAGTTTCCAAGATATAGGTGATTTTTTTGTCATTGGTATAAGAAATTAACATTGTAAATCCAACATTCGCTAATAACATGCAAGAATTATTAATTAAGCACAGTTTTATAAAGCAAAATCATTCATCAGAATGTTACGATTGCTATCAGATGTAAAATAATAATTCTGCAAGGAATTCTTTTTTCAATATTATTAGTCATGACAAGAGTTGTCAAATTATTCTAAAGAATTCTTCTGGTTGCAAGAATTCTGATGAGTGATTCTGTTCCATCAAATCATGCTTAGTAATTCTTGCATTTCGTAATTTCGGATTTACAATATTAATTTCTTATTCCAGAGAATCGCCTATATCTTGGAAACTATTTAACACAGAGTGCTAGAGTGGTTTGTATAGTACTCAATAAGAACTACAACTTTGCTATAATGACTTTTCTTCTAAGATAATTAGGCGAGCCAATATCAGAGAAATTGTATTTTTACATGCTATTCGCCTATGTAACAAAACCGGTAATAGGTAACCGGTATAGTATAATATGGGATGGTTTATACATTAAATGCTATTTGTATACTAAAATATGATGTTAGGTTAAGAACTATGCTCTATTGCAACATATATTCATTTGTTTATACACTTTGTCATGTTTTTATTTTTCATATTTTAAATCAATGGACGCCCCGCCATTTTTACCCCCAGATTCTTCCCTTGGTCTACGAAAGAACTGTTTTTTGTTTCTAGTGTGAAGTAGTACTCCCGCACCTATTCTATGCCATGTTTCATGAAATTATGTGGGTAAGTCTCCTCACACCTTCTTGAGATTGACAAAAGTACTCAAAAATCTTACAAGAAGCAGTGTAAGGAAACCCCCCCTGAGAGAGTTTTATGAAACGTCTCTTGGTTTAGATACAAATGCAGTACTTTACTTCCCAGATGGCAACGAGAAAGAATCACTTTCTAGGCCAGAAGAGAATTTCAGAGTAAATATGGCGGGGTGACTTTTAACAAAATTTAAAGTAGACGAATTAATATGCGTCAAGGCTCGTATAAAGAAAATAAATGGGGTCAATTATTTCGTGAACAGTCCTGACATATCAAATAAATAATTAATTACACAAGTATTCTGCAACACTATCGTAGCTGATGGACCTTTTCTTGATGAAAATATACTTCAATATTTACAGCAATACTGGGACTTTATGTTTGAAATAAGACTAATACACGGAAGACACTATGAGTTGCCGCATTTATATTCATTGAGTTCAAATTATAACCCATATTTCGCAATCTTCAAGCATAATTTATTGTTACGTAAATAAGTTCTTTTAGATGTGTGTGATTTAGCTATGTCGTTTGCTGGATGTTATACTTAGAACTCACCTAATAAGTCTCTTGTTGGTAATTCTGCGATATTTGTTAGCAATATCCAGCAGTAGATTGGTGGAGTATTGGTACTGTTCGGCTCAGAATTCACGGAAAATAATACTACATTGTGAAAACTAGAAACTCATCACACAGAACACCCATTGCACGAATTCTATTGGTTACCATTGATTAAATTTACAGTAATTTTTAATTATAAATATTATTATATTATGCTACTAGATTGTATTTTTTATCATTTTTTAGGCATTTAGATGATTCCACTAAACAGTTCGGATAATACATAAAACTTTTGCAACCAGAGTGGTAATTTTCGCTATACTGTTCCACTTTTTATTATATGAGAAATTAAGTTGAGGATATCATTTATCAAGAATGTTTTCGTCTTGTTATTTTCATGTAAATTCTTCGTTCCACTTCGTTGCATAAATGGCTCTTGAAAATTTAATTTCTTTCTTGACTATAATAGAAAAACTTAAATTTGATATCATGTTTTTATCTTCTAAAAAAATAAAAATGATGAAGTGTTTCAAAGTTTTACTTTTTAGGCCTTAACTGCGCTATTGAATAAATTAAAATGTATTGCATAAAATCTTACACTTAGTTCATACTTAAAATTTATTTGCATATTCATTGGTTTACACATTCAGTAATTTGTAGACTAAACATTATCTCCCGAAGCAAGAGCTGAAACCAGTGCTTACTAAATTTCATTACCAATTCATAACGTGTAAACTTTAAATCTGTCCTAAGCGAATAGTAAATCTTCCAGATAAATCCATAGATCTTAGCTAATGCAATATAAATATATTTTAATCCTTTATTTAGAAGCTCTTAAAATTTAAATGCAATTTTTACGGAATTTATAAAGTATAAAATCATTTTGAAGTTATTTAGATGCCAAGAATTAAGAATTAGGATAGCTATTCATGCTTTTTTTCATGCATGACATGTTTTGCATTGATAAGGTACACCGCGGTAATTTAAATGTAGACCTTTTTAATTTAGGTGAGCTGAAGGTTATCAACATGTTATTATAATAGGATAAGATTAAGAAAATCAACTATTCTATATTTTTGTCTATCTAATGCCGAAATTGTAACGTTTTCAGACAAATCTATATATTTAAAATAGAAGGCTTATTTTTGTTGCAGTTCGTTTGAGAGTTCTACTGGACCGATTTACGTGATTCTTTTTTATATTGAAGCTTTCGTTTTGTATATTAATGAACACTACTTAATATATGTATTTCAGTAAGTTTTATATTTTTAAATAAATAAATCTAAAACATTTACTTTGATACGCAAGAGAACGAATATATACTTGCAGCGCCCTCTCAATCACCAGCGTTGATACATGTGCAAAAATACATGACGTCATAAGTAAGATTTTTATGTCATAAGGTGGCTAATTAAAAATAAAATTGACCTTTTATCCGAGCGTTTTGCTTCAAAACATTAAATAACACAATTATGAATTTTGTTCCTTACTTTATCACCACACTGTATTTGTCTTACAAGAATTTACACAAAGGGAAAGAATTTATTTTACTTTTTACAGATTCTACCAATTTATTGAAAGAAATATAATCAAACTTTTAAAATAAAAAATGTATCTAAAAAGACCGGAGTGGCGGACTTTCAAAGTTGAGCAGTTTCGAGAAATATATCTTGCAAAAAAGAAATTACTGTATAGAAATTTCGTTATAACCGATCAGGGACCTGGACCGAACCGAAATAAAAACCGAAACCGATATTTTATCTCCAACCGGAACCAGAACCGTTATTAAATCAAATAAAATCCCCTTACTAGCATTTATTTGGAAGAAACCGCTATTTTTGACAAAAACTTAACAAACACCGCATGAATAGGTATAACCGTTGGACATCGCTACTGGTGCAAAACATTAACTAATTTAGTACCGTTTCAGACCTTTATATTATTTTACCAATCCATAGGTGGTCCTAGATCATCTTCAGAGATTTCAGAAATGCTTCTGAAGTACAGTGATTTTATACAAGATGAGGGAGACAATACTTGAATAAACGCACAAGCTCTAGCACTTTAAGTACCTAGTAAATGGCGGCCTCTATACCCGTTGCAATACCTTTCTGAATTTCGCCGGTCGGTCGTCTCTTTTAAGCATTCGAAATGCTAATGCTAATGCATCTCTTTTTATTTCATGAGCCTTAACGACGATTTGTCAGTAAATTTACCATTATCACTGAAATGATCAATAAATCGCTTTTGTAAACGTTAAGGGTGGAAGTGTAGATCTATTCAGGATACGTCTACACGTACCGTAAAAAAAGACCCATTTTTAAAAGAATTATAAACTAAAACTTAACATTTCAAATTATTATTACTATTATTATAATAAATTGAGCTAATTTCATTTTTGATTCCTACCATACCAAACAGCAATGAAATTTTGTTAATGCAAATAACTAACTTTTAGTTTAAATTATTATATGTATGTTAAGTAAAATCTAAAGTAAGTTTCTGTTACAAATTAATCATGTACTTATTGCAATGGGGTGATATACTCATATAATAAAACAAAATAATAGTACAACCGTATATCACCACAATATTTTTTAAATAACAAATTTTTGCCCCGTTACTAGCTCAAACTTTAGTCTCAGTAAAGCAATCGACAAATATCTCTTTAATCTCTAATAAATCAACCTTACCTTACCAAATTTTGATATCAATGGGTCCACCTATAATGATAACACCAGGGCTGGGAAAATTGTAACAAGCTGCAGATCAAAATTATTTCCACACAAGGAAGAAACATGAACAATAAACGAAATTCAGACATATAAATAGAAACACAATTTTTATTTCAGCACAAATAAATAACACATAAATAAAAAATAAACAGAAAACAAAAACTACAAATCAGCCTTTTATTATTGTTGGGGATTTCTACGTAATTTTTTTTATATATTATCTCTTAACTACTAATTAAAAACATTAAATAAAAATCAAACTCTTGTATTCTAATAATATCAATTTAGCAAATTTTCTATTTTCTTTTTATATATAAAATTTAGGTTAAGTTTTCTCAAATGTTAAATTTTTAAATTTATCTACTTAATTGTTCCAATGTAAAATATTTAGATTTCTTTTTAATAAAATATTAGACCGAAATTATTTCTTTTACTGGCCAGTATAATGAAAAATCAATGTCACTTACTATTTTGCCGCACACTCGATACTTCGTCTAAAATTGATCCCGGGAAAAGAAATACTGCTATAATATCCACTACCAACCTCTTGACTGGTGGCACCGACATAAAATACAAGTTTGCAGAAAGCTAATTCTTCTTAAATTTCTTTCCAAATTAGAAATTTTATATGTTGTGAAGTTATCCAAATCAATTCAAAAATTTATTATCTTCTTGATATTACGACGAAAAGGTAAGTTATATGCATTTCTTTGCACGAAACTTCATTTGTTAAAATTTGTAACCTCACTTTGTTCTTTCAAATTATTAAAATGCATGTTTTTATAGGTTAATCAATGCACAAACGACACAACCTCCTCTCAATGCGTTCTGGAGATTACTCATTGTTTTTCACAATACAATTACATTAAAACATACAGAAACAAAAACAATATAATATTATCAAGTAATCCATGGACAAAGATTTGACATTTAAAATTTTTAAATAAAATATAAATTTCTTTAAATTTTAGATTTAATCACATAAAAAGAATCCCCAACACTTCCTTAAACTAACAATATAACATTTTTATTTCTAAAACCCAACAATAACCCACAATTTGAGCCGAACAAGCAAATTTTCACACTCGACAAAAATTGTAATAATTTCCATTTAAATCTGTCCACATACCAATTTTACCCTTTAATCTTTACACAAAATGATTATTTAACTTTTCCCAATAGTTTGACATCAATAACAAACACTTATAATACAAAATTAACTAAAAATGAATTTTAATATCGGCACAGGTGTATGGACATTTTTAAATTGAATTGGCTGAGAAAACACACATAGAACTACAAAAACTTTATACAACTTACACAGCCAAGATGTTATCCAACGAAATTCCACAGTTACATGATGAACCTACATTAATTAAATTAGAACGGTGGCTCGATAAGCCAATACGATGAATCGCAAAAGTAAAAATCACCCATTTTGAAAATTAAGCAAGGTAAGTTACTTTAATATATGTAAATCTACTCATAATAGCCCGTTTTATTATATTCTAGGTGCAATTTACCAAATTTGAGCTATTGACGGAAGATCAAGAAAACAATTCAACGTACCAATCGTTGTATTAAAAATTACAATTATTAAATTATATCCTTAAATAGTATCCTTTTGTTGAAATATAAAACTTTTTATGCATGTCAACATAATGTGAATAAATTATTCCACTAAAGTAACCCATTTTGAAAAATTATTTTCAAAATTTGAGGTTATGTAATGAATACATCGGAACGTTAAATAATCTTGCATGAAATGTAACTTTAACAAGTAATTATCGCAAATAGGATGTATTTATCTTAATTCCTGTATATAGCTGGCTTCAACCATACTTCTGAAACTATAAAACAAACCTTTTAACAGAGATTCGATTACGAACGCCTGAAAGATAGGCAACCCAAATTACCTATTTAACATTTCTACCTGCAAATAACACAGCATTATGTAATTACTTATCTTGTTTTTATCTACAACTTTCAATTTCAATATCTTTTGTAATGTAATATATTATTAACTTCTTTTTTTGGTAATATAACTTTTATAGCCAAGTTACTAATTTACAATTTTGTTAGTATTTAACTTATAACGTGTTTATTAATAACTAGCATAATACCCGTTGAGAAATCAACGGTTCCCTTCTGATCATGTCAGCTATCCACGAAGTAAGAAAACAGCTCTACTTATAAAAGTTAATTTTTGGAATCCTGTGGCTCAGGATGTACTACTGCAGTGGAGTTTCTATTTTCCTTAATAACTAGGGAAACCTCGTCAAGACATGACGGTCAAAAGCATTGAAGGATTTTCCTATATACAACATTCGATGTGTGAATACAATCCTTCAGATTTTCGTGAGTGATTATTTAAATAAACGCAACCAAACATAACCAGTTGAAAATTCTAAGCCTAGCAATCCTCTCTCCCAGCTTACCCTCCTCTCTTCCGACATATCTTACTCTCTGGATTACCCCTCCCCACCGGTTTATTCTACATACATACATACGGAAATTCTACCTTACGAAATGATAAGAATAAAATCAAAAATCGATCTTGTTTAAAACATTCTTGAAAACGTCTATTACTACATAATATTTCAAAAAGATGACATAAACATAGTGTTGGCAATAATTTTCAAATATGCGGGTTTTGTCTACGCAACCTAACAATTCTTTAAACATTAACCGCTTATTAATGATTGAAGTGGACGGCTGCGTTACCCTTTTATATTTATAAGCGGGAGTAGTTACGAAAGTCTGCACCGTAGAAAGTGAGAGGGCGCCCCAAGTGAATGTCCGATTCGTCCGTCTCAAATTAAACATTTTAGAGTTTTTCAAATTAAAAATACAAACATTAAAAAAATTTAAAAATTAAGTAGTGTTGACTAGTATACACAGCGAAAGCTTCAATATAAAAAAAAAATCGTTTAGATCGGCCCGGTGGAACTCTAAAATGAAGCCGTGTGTTTTAAATATATAGATAATGTCAATTGGATCATAATATGTAACTATAATTTAATATAATAACGTTTGATTCATAATTAGTAATGCCTTTGTTCGTACTAATAATTACTAATAACTCCCACAGTTTCTTTTGCTAAAATAAATGCTATAAAAACACATAAGCTGGCCTTTTTTCAAAATAACTGTAAACGAATGGTAGGCGTGTTCAAAGAGAATACATAATATCGAGGGCACCAGATCAGAGGGGTTTATCCGCCAAATTGGTGATCTTCCATTTATTAGGTCGTATTGATTTCTGGTATCGACCTGCGTGTTGTTAAATACGGGCGTATGTTTTGTAAGGTATTAATCTGGCCTTACAAAACATTCGCCTGTTTGTGACAACACGCAGGTCGATACCAGAAATCAATACGACATAAAAATTGAAGATCAAAATTTTGGCGGATACGCCCCTCTGATCTGATGCCCTCGATATAGTTATTTTAATTATATACCTTTATGCAGTTTATTATTAATATATTATGTACTTTATATAGCATAATATTCGTTGGAAAATCAACGGCGTGTGGAGGCACCGCAGATGAAAACGCGCCAGTCGCTGGCCATCAGTGCGTGCCCCCAGTAACTTTCTAGTTTTGGCAAGTCCAGTTTTTATCAAAACTGGTGAATCTCGAGAACCACTGAATAGATTTTTTAATGCCGTTTTCACCATTTGATATCTTATTTCTTAGCAAAGGTTTCTATATATACAAATTATTCAGAGGATTTTTCGAGAGTCCAGTAATGAGCAAAGTATGAGACACATACTTCAGAAAATTGGCATAGACGTATCTCTTACAGATTACTCACAATCATGATTTTTATAGTAGTTATTTTTGCGGCAAACTCTTCTGCCCCTGGAATGTTGCCTAACTCCGCCCCTGGATGAGATGCCGGTTATTTGGTATCTTCAGAATTGTTTCAAGTATAATCTGTGAAAATTTGAAGTTTGTAGCTTACGTCATTCAAGAGATATATAGCCATAATGATTTTTTAAGAAATACCGCCCCCTGCGACACCCTCGGGTTTTTTAGGATTAAAAATGTACTCATGCACCTCTTTGGGGTAAGTCCCACCTGCTTGTGGTTTCAGCTTGCTAAGTCTTCTAGTTTTCGAGATATTTTTCGGTGGACATCGGACATCGGACACCGGACATCGGAACTGGCTATTATTATATTATTATGTTGTTTTAAAGTGTAGCCTTTATGTAACCCCTGTAAATAATGCGTGTCCAATTTGACAACTGTTTCTGTATGTCAATTTAATAATACGTCAATACACCTGAGTGAGGTGCATACCTTGTACCCTTGAAGCTTTTAGGGAATCCTTCAATTTTATTTTACAGAAAAAACTGCGAGTGCAAGATATAGTTTAAGATATAGTTGAAAATTATTGAAACTACATAATTTATGTAACATTATTATATTTAAAAACTAAAATAATTTATTTCTTTTTAGAGGTAAAATGTATTAATCTGAGATTTCAAATTTAAAGACTTTTACCAATATTATAGATATACAGATTGGAAACGCATAGACTTGATATAGAGATATAGAGGTGGTAGTGAGATAGTTAAAATTGCGAAAGTCTTATTCTGCTGCACTACTTCTCTTACCATCAAGATTTATAGTAGACGTTTATTGGGTTAAAATGCGAACGAGCTTAAGCACCAGGCTGCGGATGCTTAATCTGCATCGTTTTTTATAAATGGATTTAAAGTATTAATACCAAGTGCATGCATATCCCGTCAGTTATAACATCCACTTGCAAGTTTTTGTCAATTGCTTCTATCCCACTACCACTTTTATGAACGCTGTTATATCCCTATATCAGTCCTTGCGTTTCCAATCTGTATAGATATAAAAACAATAATCATACCTTAAAATAAAATTATTTAATTTATTAATTTTACAAATAGTAATAAATAATACATAGAATAAAATGAGAAATAATAAACGACCTTTTTTTATCCTTGTGGTTATCGGGTTTTTTCTCCTGGGATTTATGTAAGCGAGTTGTTTTCTGGAAAATGCAATAATATTTATTTATTATATAAACTAAATGACTGCATATTGGTTTTAAATTATGCAATAGGAAAACAATTAATTTTTACAGCATGCATATGTTTAAACAATAACTCCTATTTACTGATGGCTATTATAAACATCGTCTTAAGTTCATTGTTACTCTAGCAACTATAGTGAAAAACCATGACCGTGACCACAGCAAAGGATCGTGCTCCACACCTTAAAACATCGCGGGTAAATCACTGTGACGTATTTATCGACGCGCACGCCGCCGTGACGTCATGCGACGCCCCAGTGGAAGGCAGAGCGTCTTGGCGCAAGCCTTCAGCGCAGCGTGCAAACCCCGGCCAGTCAGTGAGTGACATGATAGCATCAGCACGTCTACATACCCAACACCATCCGCTCGGAGAGACATGTATCAAGATGAACATGGACACAGCAAGCAAAATTATTACGGTAAGCTATTTTATCAAATCGAAATGGACAAATCAATACTAGATTAATACATAAATACGTTCAAAAAACTGAAAATTAAAACGAAGCACGCCGGTTTTAGGGCGGAGACCAAATTACATGATGTTAACATGTATAAAAATTGCAGAATTATTGAAAATTTTCAATTCAGGCTGGTATAATTTACATGAACTTTCATAAAGAAATTATTTAAAATGATTTTATGAAGGTCCAATGATACATTCTTTCAGTAACACGTTTCAGTGCGTTAAGTATGATTTTCTTATTAAATAATTAAGAAAATTACAATAATTATTTAAAGCGAACATAATATCAAAACATTAGCATATGGTTTGGGCCTTATAGTATAGATTTTTCACCCTTCAAATTATTGCACAATGCAACATGTGCAATAAAATGCGCACCCTGAAAATTTAAATGTTAACTAATTATCTGTCTAGAATTTCTTCTCCTTTCATGTCTTCATCCTTCTAAAAATAATCTTATTTAATTTTTCTTTAATATTATGCAATGCAATTTTATTGTCAACTCTTTCCACTTATTATTAAAGTCCAATTGTCTAATATGTCAAATGCGTGTCGCTAATGTATAAAAACGGATCTCGAAATTCTGGTTAGGCAGATTAATAAAAAGATAAAAAGCACGTTACACTAATAATTGGTGGTTATTTTTGAACCGTGCAATAATTGGAACCCTTTTCACCTACTTTTCTAAAAGTATGCTATATTTACACGGCGGCGCGGCGCCCGCAGATGGCGTTCGTTTACTTAATTTGAGAAAATTGTACAGCGTCTTTTCATTACAAATGTGTTTCAGAAGGGTTTTAGTGAATGGATTTTCTGCCTCTTTTGATGAATAGGCATAATAATAAAAAACTATTAATCTTATAAAATGAAACCAAAGTATTTTATTTATTTATTCTAAATTTAAAGAAATGTGTTCTTTTTCAGATTTTATCTGCTTAAGTAAAATATCAAAAAAATATTTCTATGGCCACTTATATCTAATTTTTCCTATAACACCCCCACAGGATTCAAACGGGCGATTTATCAGCCCGAACGACCACTTTCAGGATCATCCACCCATTTGATTGCTAGGGGGAACACCATTAGAAAGAAAAAGGGCCAGAGAGCTGTTACTATTTAGTAGCCATTATTTGAATTGGCAAATCTATATTTAATAGAGATAACCCATATACCTACATACCTTTTAGACTTTCCATATCCAAATGGAAACTTTGAAATTTAACATTTCAGAAAAAAAAGTTATGGAATTATAAATATTTACCAGCAAAAAACATGTATAACTATAAATTTATTTATAAATCCGACCTTCCTAATGAGGTCTGAATTTACTTGTTTAACCCGCATTATTAACTCAATAGAAGCTATATTATATCTCTCTTAAACAGTCTAGATTAATTTGTTTCGCATAAAATATGTTAATCCGACTTACCATACATTAGGCAAATCACTTTAACCCTGAACTTTACGCGTTCTGTTTTGACTTTGAACATTATCAAATTAAGCTTAAGATTTCTGCAGAGAGTTTTTACAAAGAAATTACAAAAGCAAGATATGATATAAGACAGCTTTTAAAAATTAAGATTCCTTTTTGTTTGACGAACGAATTGCTTAATATGGCTGCTAGGTTTGGTACCTTCAAACTTCTTTAATTATTTTAATTGAACTCTGAATAGTAAAGGTTTGAATTAAAATCGGTAGGAAAAAATAACTTTTTTGCCAACTACAGAGTTATCTTTCTGTTCTTTAAGTTCTGGAAAAATGACCTGTAAGTTGTACAACAGTTTTATGCCAGAGACTGCAACAGTTAATTTGATCAAAGAGTTGGCTCTTCTTATACTAGCTTCTTCGATAGTGCCTTTCATACTGTATACTCTTTGATTTATTCTCCAAGTCCCTTTGATTTTGTAAAACCTCTAGTTTTGGAAATTCTTACCACATTTACAGACTGATAAGAAATCTTTTTCATTTCTTACCATTTCACTTTCAATTTTAAACAGTTTCTAAATCAAACTAGTTTATATAATGAAATTTAATAGATACTAAAAGCTTGTGGAGAATGGTTGCAAGTACCTCTTTTATATATTTATAATTTAGCCTTAAAAACTAATACGTTCCCAGAAAAATGGAAAGCATCCTATATAACGCCGATATACAAGTCTGGCCCCAAAGAAGCTGTCGAAAACTACAGGCCAATTGCTATACTATCCGCTCCAGCAAAACTCTTTGAGCAGATAACTTACTCCAAAGTTTTTTCTCACATCAAACCTTACATTACAAGTCATCAACATGGCTTTGTGTCCAAAAAATCAACTACTACTAATTTATTGGAATTTTCAAATGATGTGCTCTCCAGATTACAATGTAAAAGACAAGTGGACGTTATATATACTGATTTTCGAAAAGCTTTTGACACCGTTGACCATGACATATTATTAGAAAAGTTATACAACTGTGGACTTGGATTATTATATAATAATCCAGGTCCAGGTCAGGTATAGGTAATATTACCTATACTACCTATTGTATTACCTTTGTTCTAGAAAAATGTATGTAAGATTTGGAGGTAACACGTCTGGAAAATACACAGTAAATTCAGGTGTTCCTCAGGGTTCAAATTTAGGGCCTTTACTGTTTTTAATCTTTATTAATGATTTACCTTTAGCCTGCAAATATTCCAAAGTTCTTCTATTTGCCGATGACTTAAAGTTTTATAGAGTCGTTGAGAATAATACTGATTTTCAATGTTTACAAGAAGATGTCCAGGCAATATATAATTGGAGTATTGACAACAAATTATACCTGAATACTGACAAATGCTTTATTATGAGCTGTATATCCAGACGTTTACCTACCACAAAACAATTATATTTTGGGCAGTGAGGTCTTCTACACAAGTAGAAGAGATTAAAGATTTGGGTGTAACTTATGACACAAAACTGAATTTTAATCGTCATATAGATAATATTGTTGCAAAAAGTCAACAAAAATTAGGATTTGTGTTAAGAAATTCATTAAACCTTAATAATCTAAAAACTATAACCAAGCTATATCAAACTCTAGATAGACCTCTATTAAAATATGTATCGCCTATCTGGAATCCAATGCTCATGTATCAAATTGAAAAGATTGAGAAAGTTCAAAAGCGTTTTTTAAGGTTTTTATATTTTAAAAAATATGGAACATATCCAGATTATCGAACGGTTCGTTCAGAAGATCTTAAAACAGAATTTAATTACTTGAGCCTAGCAGCGCGTAGGAAATTTAATTCCGCAATTTTATGTTATAAAAAATAAAAAATTATTACAAATAAAAGTTCCACCACGATCCATTCGTTCTTCTGTCATGTTTCGCATTCCTCTGCAATTACGTAGTACCTTGCTTCCACCCATCATTACTATATTACGACTTATGAATGAATCATTACATTACAGATTTAGATTTATCAATATCATTAAATAGATATAAAAAAATTATATTTGACTACTTTAGTAAGTAAAATTATGAATTATACAAGTTTAAAGTAATTAGTTTGGTATGCAGCTTCAACAGTTAAAACTCAAAGAAAACCCAAGTCATGTTATATTGATCTCAACAGTGGCGTGCAGTGAGAATTTAGGCTAGGGAAGCAAATACGATTTTATATTTAATATACCTAGGTATAGGGCAGGCGCGGGTCCACGGGGGGAATCCCCCCCAAAGTTTTGATGTATACTTTAGTATTATAGTTAAATAAATTTTGAATGTAAAAGTAGGTAATGTTTATTAAATATTGTGCAATATATAACATTTATAAATAAATATACATAGGATAAAAACAAATAATGTTTGTATATTAATTATTATTAATTGATTTAAAACAATTATTTTCAAAAAATGACCCCACCCCAAATAATTCTCTGGATCCGCTCCTGCTAGGTACAATAAAAACAGTGTTATAATTGTTAAGCTTAAAAGTTTTTCAAAGAAGAACTTTTATACTTTATACTTATGGAATTTGTTGACTTAATTATTCTTTATTTAAAAACGTACCACTATTTATAATGCGACTCGATTTTCCGGTCTTTTTTAGCAAAATACCTGGTGCAGGTTTTAATATTTGTTGTTAAATTTGAAAGTTATGGTTTTGATCTGCCTTTCTCAACAATTTATAATTTCCCTCCAAAACTGTATGCAGAAAAATCTAATAATTTACAAACAACAAAAACGTCGCGATTCGGTTGTATAGGAAGTACTCGAACCTTCGACCGAAGCAGCTGATTTTGCAGTCATGACAATAATGCAATTTTAAATTTGCATACAGAACAAGCTAAATAGAATTATTTGTCTTGAAAAGAAATCTAACTTATATAAATTGAAATAATAAAATGTTTCAAAATACAGTCTCATTCGCAGATTTACATTTAACAAACACTAAATCGAACAAATAACCAAATTATAATGAATAAACAATTTGGGCATGGAGCACACTAAAAATAACGTGACCTTACTACGATGTACAAGACACCCGTCGACTAGCGAAGGCGCGACTGGCCGGCTGGTGGGGAGAAGTGTAATAAGCAACGAAGTCAGTGCTTATATGCAGTGTATGTAACACATTTGAATCGGTATTACCTTTTCGCGCAAGTTTAATAAGCTTAATTTAAAATAGTAGTCTAAATAATTATACTTTTTGCTGTACGGAATTGATATTGAGCTTTAAGTTGATTAAATATTACAAATTTAAATAAACGTTAACCATAATTTTATAAAAATATTTTTGTTATCATTGTTTTTTATTTTTAATAAATTCTTAAGGGAAGCATTGCTTCCATTGCTTCCATGGACCGCACGCCACTGGATCTCAATACTATTATTACTATAGAATTGCTATTCTAAGTAATTTCTGCAATTAATTTAGCATTATTCTTATTAAGCTATCACTATTAATTTCCTTTATTATTATTGTAAGAAAATATTATTATTACCATAATTATTATTATTAAATTACTATTAATATTGAATGCAACTTTTACGTCAATTAATAATTACATTATGTTATTGTTCTGTAAGAAGGGCAGAGCCACTGTTGAACAATGAAGTTAAATTAAGTTAAATAAATAAATAAATATAGAAACTTAAACTTTGATGTAATAACCTGAAGCTAGTTGTGAAGCTGGATGACTAACGTCATGTCCCAGTTTAAAGTGATCAATCAGTTTAAAATGTAAACCATTGTGGCTCTCTAACTATAAGTGCACTAACCTTCAAACCTATGTGAAAATAATCTCTAACAATATTTTAAAGTTTAAATCTACTTTTTGGTATTTTCTATGGTTCCCTAATTTAATTTGGTAAAAATAGTCAAAATACCGTTGTATTTCCAACCTAGTTCAGATAATCTAAAGACGAGAAATTATGTAGAAAGACCTGATCAACAGAGTGAACGATTTAATTTGTTTTTAAATAATAATTAAGTACAATAGTAAGTCAGTTCTTGGTAAAACAGTTATTAAACCATACTTTGGCCACTTTTTTGATTGCCATTTTTGATCTCTTCGCAAGTTGGCTCTTCTGAGATATTACAGTGCAAAGTTCTGGGGGAGGGTATTAAAATAATCTTACTGCACCATTACCATAACATAATTCTGACCAACCTGTCCAGATGTCAAAAACATGCCAAACTGTATCGATGTTGCAAATGGAATCCAATGATATTGGTTCCGTCGTATCTTAAGTTCTTTGTCTTTTTTTATGTGCAGTTGTTAGTGTTACAGATTTTTTATTTGATTGATGTTTCAATGAAAGCATGGTATGGATAGACAACGTAGACGATGAAGAAAACGAAAATCGTGAATAAGCAATGAAATGTGTTTATCTTGTTATCTAGAAGCCAGTCCAAATATTCTCAAATTTCAGGTATCCTATATAAACATAAGACTAAACTCTACCAAACTCTATTTGTATGGCGTAAGTTTATACGAGTAAAATATCATTTCCGACAAGAATGAATTAAACTTGAAGCACAGACTGCTCCAGCCTACTGCTACTAATGTACTAAGAGATTTCCAACCGTGACGACGTAATTCATCTTTTCATGTCAAAATCATCTCTACTACCATAACACACCACATGTGCTACTCAAAATCTCTCTCTTTAGTGTAAAATTAGAATAATGTTACGCATTTCGCTGTGAATTTGGAATGTAACAAACACCCTCTCTATTCAGAATCAAGTCAGATTAAATTTGAATACATTGTTGCAAACTACAATTAACTGGGAGTTGCACGGCATTCTGGATTCTACAGTTTTAAGCGATTTCCTTGTTCCATAAATTATTATATTATTCAATTTTCGTAATCACATCAACGAGCCATACTATAGTAACAGCATAGCGTTTCAATAAATTCGAAAAGTTATGAGAAATGAAATGACGTTAACTTTGCAGGATAGATTGCACACAACCGCTTTGGAGGTTTATTGTCTACAATAATGCATTGTCCTTAGTATATAGGAACTATAAATTTATACAGAATTAATCAAAGCGACGAAATTCTACATCTGTTTCCATCACTTTTACATTCTATTTGTTATTGTGTGTTAGAAATTACATATGAAGATAGCATATAAACAAATTCCATGTTATGCAATAATATACAAATACAGTAATTTGTTTTTATTGGTTACTTATTTGCATGGATAATTAAAATATTTTACAGCAGAATAATTCTTATTTGCATGGAATATTACTATTATTTTAATGTCTAGTTAGATAGGTGCTAAAACTACATATTTGTACAATTACTACGTGCTTAACTTCATGCTACAGCCGGAAAGACGAATAGAAGTCACGAGCATAAAATCTACAACGAAGTATTATAACAATAACAGTTCAGCAGGACAAAAAGGATAATAACCATTCCTACTCTTTTCAGAAATCGCATTACTATGCGTTAGTAAACAAGGAAATTGCTGACTTATATGTAATTGTTTGTAATTTCTTTTAAAAGCTTTCTTTGTTTATTGAATGTAGGATTGTTAACTTATTTAAAGTATTTTAAATAGGCAGTGTAGTGCTATATTTACTTGTCTACATTCCTTAGCTAAAATTTATAAACAAATTATTATTAAATAAAAAATTTCTTTGTTCATCAAATAGTAAGACTATAAGTCACTAATAAAAATACCACCTGAATGTGTCTTCTATTTTTTATTATCGATTAATACTGTATACGTGCACAACTGATGTGTTCTTGTGGATTGCAAATCTTTTTATTTTCCAGCCACTTTTGAAAAATCTGAAATTTTAATATTGTGTTCTAATCAGGGTCCCAAATGTAATTTCGGTACGGTTCCGATTCCGGTACAGGGTGAGAACAATATAGGGGTTAGGGATTCTGATTCCGTTTCCGGTACGACACAAATATCGGTTTTTAGGTTCCGGTCCCGATTATGTCAAAGTACCTGGTTGGGCCTTTTAATGGGATGGACACACAACGTCATCGTAATGCAATAAACTAAAATTTGTATAGGCAGAGTTTTACTGTATATTTAAGGGTCAGCAGTGTCCAACCACTCATAATAAAGGTGATTACATACGTATACGCGCACGGATACACACTTTAATAAAAATACAGTAACGAAATTGTGATGTTAATGTGTGATCATATGATGTCAATACTTTATAGGGCATTTAAAAATAATTCAAAAGTAATTGAGAAGGCACAGTCTTTAAATGTTCAATTCTTAGAAAATAGTGGCAGAGAACCGAAAAAAAACGAATAGAACCGGTATTTTTTTTTGTTCCGGTTCTGATTCCGGTATTTGCTTTGAAAAGATAATGGTTCAGATTCCAATTCCGATACAACACAAAATTATTGGGTTTTCTTGAGGTTTTCAGGTTTTAGTTCCGATTCTGTCTAAGTTCCTGGTTCTAATATACTTGAACTATCTTTTCCGTAATTACCAATTGCATTATCTTACTGGTTGATTGAAAAACTTGGAATTACAACGAAATATAATAAATTGTGTATTAGGCGTTTATTAACATACGTATATGTAGGCATAATATATACAAATATATCACTCAGATATGTAGCACTTTATTCACAAATGTTTGTCTAATCTTTGCAGTATTTTTTCCTGAATAGCATGCAAGCGAGCTGTTGATCTAATAGGAAAAGAAGGTTCAACTGTCATAAGGACGTTATGCAGTGGCCCTTTCATATAGCCCCCCCCCCCCCACTTCTAAAAAGAAACGATGTTCAATAGACGTTCACGCAAAATTCGTTCCACAGTTTTTGTGTCTGATGTTTGACCACCATTGATTGCATTTTGGTTGCAAGGTCATAGATTTTCTTGAGTTTTACTTTAGATTGTTTCTCTAAGGCAGTTGCAAGTTCTTTTTAAGGGGGTATGACGAAAGAACCTAGTATTTATATGTAAATTTGTAGAACGACTCATCATCTTGTTGAAGTAGTTGGGTTTATTAATGCAGCTAAAGAAGCCAAGATTGTTAGTATCCATAATTTCAAGAAGGTCATCAGTTTTGTTTCGGTAATTTATGATCAGAGAAGTTAACTTTGAATTCAATGAGTTAAATGTTTAATTTAAGTTACCTCATGGTCCCAGCACCATAACACTGCAGAACGCCCTTCACGCCCGACAGTTGAACCTCTTTTTCCTATTGGATCAACAGGCCGCTTGCACGCTATTCAGGAAAAATAAACTGCAGAGATTGGAAAAAAATTTTCAGCCCAACAAAACGATAGGGGTTTTTTATTTTTGACAATGATTAACATACTAAAATTTTATAAAAATTGGTAACTTTAATCTTCGCCACCTACCTGTTTTATTATTACCCCCAATCCGAAAACAACACGAATTCGTTTATGGTGAATAGAAATTCAAAGCATGTCTTATTCTTCTCATATACATAAGCAGTATTTGATATTTACAAATTTTCTAGAAGTACAAAAAATAAAGCTTTTGTTAGTCTTGTGCTAATTTTATCATGTTTTTTTGTCTTATTAATATTGACTTAACAAGCACTGCCGGTTCTTCGAACCTTTAAAAATTAAATTCACTGAATTAATATAATAATAATGTGGGTACGAACCTTGAAATTGTTTTCATAGCAAAAGAAAGCTGTTTTTATGTCATTTTTTTTCTTCGCTTAAACTAAGAATTTGCACCGCGTAGTGGCGCTAGCTAGAATAACTCTGTAGAATATAAACCTCAAGCTCGTTATACGAGCCCTGTTTCATTGAAGTTCGCACACTCTATCTTTGTTATTTAAAGAACGCCTCGCATTTTTTCTTTGATATACGCATGAGCTGTTTCTTGTTGTTAGAGTGAAGTACTGTCTTTGCACTTATACTATGTTAAGTTTCATGAAATTCTATCGAATGGTTTCCTCACGCCGCCCCTTCAACTCTGATCACTCTGCGAACACAAAGAGGCGGTAAGAGGGATCACCGCATCAGTAAAATTTTATAAAACGTGCCATGAAGTAGATGCAGAAGCAATACCTTATTCTAACAATAAGGAACTGCCACCTTGAAGACCAAAGGAAATTTTGAGAAAAAAATTGTCGGGTATACTTTGTTTTAAAATATAAAAGATAAATACACAACGAAATCTAACAATAAAACAACATCACTTATAATATAGGAGGTCAGTACTTTACTCTAGCAACAAGAAATAGCTACTTCGAAAAACCAAGAAAATTCAGAGTGAAAAATTGCGGGGCGCCGTTTAACAGAAATAGAAGTGCGCGAACATTAAAGAGACGGGGCTCGTATTATATATGGATGGATGTTACATTAGCCTCAATCAAGTTTTGTAACACACTAAAATTCTCAATAAACAAAAATACCACACTTGTAGATCAATTGTAACAAGCATACACTACATATACAACAAACATATACAGAAGTTATTTTAGAAAGATTTTTACATATTAACTTAATTTGGGATCCCATTCTAAATACATTTGCATTAAATTCCTTAAATGAAATCAACATGTATACAGGGTGTCTCAAAATTGCAGGGACAACAGCAAACCGGTAAGAGAGGACGTCGGTGTGACTGGTAAATCGTTGTCAAAACTTACCTAACTTTAATAGCAACATAAATATTAACAGTTAAAGTTGAAGCAGTTACTATTTCATTACTAAGTAAAAACTAGCAAACTTATGTTAAACATGATCACTTTAATTCAAAAAGTAAGAATCGATACAATCCATCAACCTTTACCTTCGATTTAACGTAAAAAATGGACAAACCTTCTGCCTATATTTTTTAAGGAATTTCCTAAAGTAAAGTTGACACCACAGCAATTTAAGTATAATAACGTAAAAATAAAGATACCTATGAATGCCACTAAAATCAATACGATTAAGTGTCAGACCTGACATTTTGAATTTAATTTTGTGTTTCAAAATAAAACTTGCTAGTATGGAGTATACTTTGCAAGAATATGCTGACATGCATCTGATTTATGGACATCAAAACATAACCGCTCGTGCTGCTGCAAGAGCTTATGCAGTTAGATTCCCAAATAGAAAAACCCTGATCATAAAGTAATCCTTAACTTAGAAAACCATGTTAGCATAACTGGTAGCTTCATTCCGGTCAGAATTGATGCTGGTCGTCCACGGACCAGGAGAACAGCGGAATTTGAAGCTGAAGTGATAGAATTAGTTCATGAAAATCCTCAAATTAGCACAAGAACCGTTGGAAACATGCTTGACACCCATCATAGTTTAGTGGATAAAGTGCTATTAGATGAGGGGATGCATCCTTTTCATTGCACTAAGGTGTTGACACTACAACTTGGTGATTTCCCTCGAAGAATAGAATTTTGTCAGTGGCTGCCGAACCAACTTAATGTAAATCCATATTTTCCTAGAAATATCATATGGACTGATGAATGCTGTTTTACACGGGATAACGTTGTAAATTTACATAATTTACATCATTACAATCCACGGGTACTCTGTGCCAGGGGCCATCAATACAGATTTTCATTAAATGTGTGGATGGGTATTGTAAGCAACAGCATATTGGGGTCAGTCATGCTTCCAAATAGAGTGAGAGGAGAAGATTTTCTTAACTTCTTAGAAGAACATTTTCTTGGACTTTTGGATCATTTGCCTCCTAATATAGCACAACAGGATTTGTGGTAGCAATTAGATGGAGCTCCTCCTCATTTTGCATTGAATGTGAGGGAGTGGTTAAATGTTCATTTCCCAGGGCGGTGGATCGGTCGTGGAGGTCTAGTAGCGTGGCCACCTCGCTCTGCTGATTTAACCCCGTTAGACTTTTTTTATGGCGTTTTGTGAAAACCATAATCTCCTACAGACGCTGAGAATATGCGTGAAGGTACCCGAGTGGTCTAGAAGATTCTTGTGTTGCATTATAATAAACACTTCGTAGGCGCAATGGAGTCAGTCGATTGCAAAATTTTGCGTTGAAACGACTGCGAACCATTGTAAATAAATACTATAGCAGAAAGTGGTGTTTAAAATAAATGTTTAAATAAATAGAAGACTTTTGTGTGTATAGCAATAGATGGTGTAGTAGACTTTAACAGACTTGAGCCAGTAATTAAATAATTACTTCATTAAGTGTTGTTAGAGAGTAAGTTCTTTTAATAAATATTGTAATAAGTCCCCTTTTATTATATTAAAAGCAATAAACAATTAAAATGTGACTAGACTTTTAATATAAATAAATAACGACAAAAACCGACACCATAGTAATAATTAAATTGTGCTTTGCACAACAACCTCACCATTGCTTTCAAGTATTGGCAATCCACAGTGTTGTCAGCTTGTGCAATACTTAACAAAAAGTTATTTGTAACTTTTCTGACAACAAAAACATATATATATATATATATATATATATATATATATATATATATATATATATATATATATATATATATTTACATCTGCCTAACAAATGGACGTCTTTTCATATCTAAGTAATTAGACGTCCACCACAACTAATAACGCTAGAGAAGATTTAGTTCGTGTATATACACTATTTTACATACTAGTGTTACGTGTGCTCGTTAGATTTTTAATAAAATCAAAAATAAAGAAGTTAATATACACCGCCATTCGACGTCCGCACATAATACAGTCTTATAACGTCCAGTGTATATCCATATAAATATTTCCGACTAAAGGACGTCCCAGAGATATACACTAATGTGGAATTCGGTATTTTGACGTCCTGCAACGTTGTCGGTGTAAAAGAAACATCTGGCTCTTTCTTACTCTGTTGTACTGTATGTTGTCTTATTCTTTTTCGCTGATATTGAACTTAAGGCGAAACGAATTGTTAAGACATATTTACGACGCTTTAAAAATCTGGTGTTCGTAATATTGTTATGGAAGTAGGGAAGAATCTTTAGAATTTCTTTCTTATGTTATTATATTTCAGGGTATCCCTGAGAAAGTCTTGATTCTAAATCATTTTTTAATTTGTTTGTAAAATAGGTATATTTATATTGTAAAATAAAAGTGTAAACTTTTTGATTGATACATTATTAAGAAAGAAATATTAACTTACCTGAAATTTAAATTAGTTAGAGAACTTAAAAATATTTTTACTTTAGCATTTTAAAAACAATACACAAGAATACCAGAACACAATGTAATTGTAATGTTATGTTTTTGAAATTCTGTTATTCAAAATTTTCTGTTATTTGGGTACTTTAATAAGAACTCAAATGTCAAATGCCATCAATATTTTCATAGTTCAAATGTATAGTTCTTTATAATATTCCAACAAGAAAATGCGGGTAGAATCAAACGCATTCCCTATAGTAATTTCTACGTTTCAGTTTCATTTCTAAGATATTTCTGTTTAGAAGTAAGAACAAATATAAACCCTCGAAATCGTTTTACAACCTATCTGGCGTGTATTTATTGCCTTTTATACATTATTATTATTACAAGTTGGTTCCTTTAAAGCTTTAATGTTTTTTGGAATGCGGAGATAACAAGCTAATAGAAATAATATTCAGAATAATTTTATTCAAAAAGCATAAATTATATTAAACGCATAGTATAATATTGTATAATAAATAGTTAAATCTGTATAACAAAACCAAAAGATTTGCACTATATGTAAAACTTATTAACCACTGTTTCTTTATTGAACTCTTTTCTTGTGGGCGTACAATGCTTTTTGGACAGTACAGCTGTAAAATATGTAAAAAATAATGTTAAATTAGTTTGTAACTTTGATGGTGAACTTTATTTCTTCATGTTTATTGTTTCCAGCCTTATTCTGTGGAACTCCATAATCATGAAATAAATAAAGATTATTAAAAATTTCACAGTTTTATTAAAATACACCTGATAATATTGTTTCGACAGCTATGCTGTCATTATCAAAGGTAATATAATTATAAACAAACACGTCGCTAAGGTAGATACAAAATAGGTAACTAGATAAAATAATAATAATAATAATAAAAATTAATAATAAAAATAAAAATCATAATTAAACATCTAATACTTCCAGTAACGGAGAATTACTGAGCTCAAGTTGTTCATTCATTATTATGATGTGGATGCTTGGACTGCACCCTGTTAATGATTAATAATGTTTTAATAACTTTTAAACTTTTATTCCTTTTTTATTATTTTTAATGTACAAATTTTATTTGACAGATTCTTTTTTATCTCATTTATCTTCTTCTCTTTTGTTTCTTCTTTCCTCACCTCCTTTAACCACCTCAGGAAACCATGACATATTATTTCAGAATTAGAAAAGCAACAAATCATTAATAAAAACCCACAAATACCTAAACTGTATGGATTAGTCAAGACCCACAAACAGAATATGCCAATAAGACCGGTTGTATCATACATCAATGCACCTAATCACATTTTATCCAAAAAACTGAACCAGATTATTAACACGATAGGTTACAAATCGAAATACTCTGTTAGAAATTCATTAGAATTCGTAGATAAGCTGCAAAACATACATCTTCCACCACATTCAAAACTTGTTAGTTTTGATATTTGCAACATGTTCTCCAGAATACCACCACAAGAATGTATTCCTTTATTAGATAGTTTCTTGATCAATAGTAATATAGAATTAGTTAAAAGGTTAGAGTTAATTCAATTATTTGACCTTTGTATAAGTCAAAATTATTTCACTTTTAATAACATAATTTATTTACAAAAGGATGGTTTACCTATGGGTAATTCTCTAAGTCCTCTATTAGCTAACATATTTATGGACAAGTTTGAAGATCGAATATTTGAATTAAACCTCTCTAAACACATTATCTTCTGGTTTCGTTATGTTGATGACATTTTAGCTTGTTTTGACAGTTCTTTTGAGGTTATCAATGAATTTTTAATTCTTATAAACAATATCCATCCTAATATAAAATTTACACTAGAAACAGAACAAAACAGGGCTATAAACTTTCTAGACTTAAATATCAAGATTAACGCAGACAATCTTTTTGAATTTTCCATATACAGAAAACCAACACAAACAGACATAACAATACCAAATGAATCTTGTCACCACAATACACATAAAATAGCAGCATACAGATCATTAGTACACAGAGCTTTAACTATTCCACTAACAAAATCAGATTTTATCAAAGAGATGCATCCTGAAAAATCGAATTACGCCAAACACCTTTTAGAACAAAATCACACAATGACTCCTCAAAATAATATTAAATTCCTACATTTTTGTAATAACAAACGCAAATTAGACATTTTAGAAGCCTTTGAGATATACAAACACAAACTCAGGGTACCTTTAATGAATGAACAACTTGAGCTCAGTAATTCTCCGTTACTGGAAGTATTAGATGTTTAATTATGATTTTTATTTTTATTATTAATTTTTATTATTATTATTATTATTTTATCTAGTTACCTATTTTGTATCTACCTTAGCGACGTGTTTGTTTATAATTATATTACCTTTGATAATGACAGCATAGCTGTCGAAACAATATTGTCAGGTATATTTTAATAAAACTGTGAAACTTTTAATAATCTTTATTTATTTCTTTATTTCTTCAAGCGAACTTTTAGAATTTTAAAATAACTGACATTTTAGAGTTGCTAATAGAACTGCTAGAAAGCTAATAATAATCTAATAATCAGAGCTAATAACAAAATCAGTACATTAAAAGTATTATTTTTTTGAGGGTTCACTTTAGATATCACATACTGTTAGTAATAAGTCACTTGCCCCAGTTAAAAGATGCTAAAGACAGAACTATTTTTAAAAACTAAACTAAGGTTGTTGCTCAAATAAATCATTTTTTTAAACTCAGTAACCCGGGAACACAAGAATGAAAAGTGAGACCCGCTATTTCTTTCATTTACGAAATAATTTGATGCACTAAAAAATGTACATAACGCGCAGGAATAAAATTTCTAATTCGACTAGTAACATTAGCATTTTACTTCTGAAAAGTTTGCACTAAGCTGAATTTTTGCACACAACAGCCGTTATATGGACTTATAAGTAACATGCAAAAAGTCGCCATCGATATCATGTTCGGTTCAAAAGTAATTCAAGATCAAAGTCATGAAAATTGATTTTTTTCGCGGATATCTCGCTTTCTATTGGTCGAAATATAATTACGGTTATTATGAAAATCGTAAATTTAAAACACAAGAGTTACACAAAATCGCATTTCCTAATCCGTATCCTACAAGATTTTTTCTAATTTTAATAAAAAAAATGGTTTTTAAACTTTAAACCAAGTCAGTCTTTAGATTCATGAATTGTATTGAACATCGAGTAGGTACGCTTAGTTTGCGTTAACTCGCTAGGAAAAAGTTTTTTTTCTACAGCTGTCAAGAAATGATGACATTTTTTCATTAATATCCGTATGCAAAATGCCACATTGGTTTTGTTTACTTGACAACGTGCACGAAATATTTTTCGCTTCAGAGCGAAAGATATTTCATGCATTTATGCGATTTATGCATATTTGAGCAATATCGTTTCCGTAGCAACAACCAAACTGTCGACTTTGCGCTAAAATAGGAATTTCCATGTGTTATTCTTTATGATCTTTTCGGTTATTTTAATAACGCTACAGAAAAAACGTTGTGCGTAATTCGTGATCGAAATGACTTTGGTGGTCTCGAATGAGATTTTCGAAAAGACTTTCATTTTGACCACAAAAGTAGCATTTCGCGCACTAAATACACAAATAACTATTTGCATTCACGAGATGTTTCTGATCTGGGCTCCGTCGCGATCAAAAATATTACCAAATATCCATTTTCCCTAGCTTATTGTTATGATATATGATATACAATTTTTGACAGTTCTAGAAAAAATACATTTAGCTGTATTTTAACAATGACCGTCATATGCATTCTACAAAATATGATTCACATCTCGTAAGAAAGAAATTTTATGTAAAGGAATCTTTGTAACATATGAAATATGGGTA